>CAWUHW010000041.1:0-401794 GCA_963922195.1 Panagrolaimus sp. PS1159
TCGAAAAATACAACGACAAAAAAAAGATAATTTTTGAAAAATACACAAATTTTTTGTTGAAAAAAGTGTTTGATTCATTTTTTTAAAGCGGCAACCTTTTTACATAAAATCAAATGTTAATTACTCGTTAAAAGTATAACTTGAAAGGTTTATTATTTGGACCAGCATGAAATATTATGGCATGTAATTATTTTTATACTATATTTTTATTGAATTTCACTATATTTTTTTCACAACCTATATTTTTATTGAATTTCACTAGGAACACGCAGGGAACACTTTTTCTTTGTCTTTTCTCTTGTTTTTTTTTCGTTACAGTATGAAAAATTAAATTTAAAGTAACAAATTAGTTTTCCGACCAGCTATATGTAATTTTTCACGCTGATTCCGAATCTGCAACTTTTGATATAGGTTGTGCCATAAAAAGATGCCGAAAATGGCATTTTTAGTCAGGGTTATAAGGAGAACACCCTTAGTGCGTTCGGATGCATTAACACACATGGTATCAGTAAATAGCCCGTAAAATTTTGAACTTAATGCATTTTGCCAAAAAATCCCAAAAAATCCCCGTACATGCATTTTGCAGCAAAAACTGGCATAAATTTAAATCTGGTGTGCTTTTGGCGTTTTGTTCTTTTTTGACAATGGTTGTTTCCTTCATTTTTTTCTTGAAAAAAAAAACAACACTGTTTTTTATACATTTTTGAATCATAATTCAATCTTTTTTTTATTATTTTTTAATTAAAAAAATATTTCTTTTATCTCCATAAAATTTAGTAAATTTTTTCAACCAATGCAAAAAAAAAAACAAGCAAGAAAAAAATTTACAACGAAAAACACATCCAATAAGTGCACCTTTGTGCTTATTGGGTGCATTGCTTTTGTCAAGAAAAGTGTTCCTTTTTTTGCTGACGACGGAAAATTTTTGATAATCAAAAATTTTCAAAATTAATTTTCGGCATTTTTTACTTTTTTTGCTTTTATTTTTTTTTATTTTCGTCATATTCGGGGTCGAAAGTACTGAAATCACACAAAATTTTTTATTTATCTCAACTTTTATTTTTGACCAGCCGCTTCCTAAATTTCACTATATTTTTTTCACAACCTATATTTTTATTGAATTTCACTATATTTTTTAAAATACCTATATTTTATCGAATTTTATAAATTTTGTAAATTTATCGAAAAAAAACAAAGAAATAAAAAACTACAACAAATTAGAAATATTTTTTAAGTTCTTGATGATGCTGGAGTATGATTTTTTGGACGTCCTGGTCGAATTCTTGCTGTTGCACGGAAACGGAAACGGAAATTTTTCTGAAAATTGTTTTGCCTGCAAAAAAATTGACTTTTTTGTGATTGATTATGACTAAACCAAGCACGGAGGATTTTTTAATGACAATTTCGAGCTTTTTAAAGTATTTTTATGGGACAAATTTATGTACAAACAAAGTTAGGACTTTTTCCGTTTTCCGTTCATTTTTTTAACGGAAACGGAAATCAAAAAATGGACGGAATTCCGTTAAAACGGAAACGGAATTCTGCACATCCCTGTTTTACAACATAATTGTTTCACGAAGTGCAGGCATGTTTGGCCATTGTCGATGATTGCAAATTATTTGAATAAGAACATGCTTGCAACGTATGCGTAAAGATCCGATTGGACAATTGCATGTAAATTCATTTCCATAAAAATTTGATCGAGTAACAGCTGCAATATTTTGTTGAAACAATTTAATATCTTCAGCATCCAAATCATTATTTTCATCACCATAATATTCAAGATAATCACGATAATCAGCATCATTCCATTCTGATTTTGATCTTCGAAAATACCATGTTCCACCAGAAAAAATAACTTTTGTAACATGTTTAAGATCATGTGCAGCAATCCATTCATTAGTTTTGACAGAAATAGCAGGGTCTCCATAATTCTTATGAGCGCAAACATAAAGCCATTTCTTTAAAGCTGCAATAGCTTCCATCAATGGAAGGCGACGATTAATAAAATCACGTTTGATCCATTTGTTTGATCCTTCCATTTTTTTAAAATTGAAATGAGTAAATTGATAATAAATTAAATTTTAAGTTTTCGCTTATTTTTCAAATTTTAAATTAACAAGAGCAAAATCGATAAAATACAGGTATTTGATTATTTCTTTGTTTTTTTTCAATAAATTTACAAAATTTATAAAATTCGATAAAATATAGGCATTTTAAAAAATATAGTGATATTCAATAAAAATATAGGTTGTGAAAAAAATATAGTGAAATTCAATAAAAATATAGTATAAAAATAATGATTTCCCAAATATTATATTAAAAAAACCGACAGTATGCTTATACGAAGCAGTTTTTTTGCAAAAAAAAGTTACAAAACATGAAAAAAAATTTAATTATCAAAAATTCAAAGATTTGGTTCAATATCAAAGTATTTTGCATAAATCAAAATTTATTCCTTTAAAGAGTTACGTTTTTTGTTACCGAATATTTTCTCATAATTTTTTGACTTAAAAATGTGCCATCTTGTGAATCATATTTCATTCGATCAATTGCAGCTGAAATGAATGTACCAGAGATTTGGGACTGAAATTTTTGAATTAATTAAAATATGGTTCTGCAAAGGTGATTATTGACGCTTCCAAAATAGTTGCTGGTTTTAATTCATTAAATGTATATCCAAATAAACGAAGTTAAACAATTTATTAAAGAAGGAAAATGAATATACATTTGACACATATTTACCAGGTCGTTCATAAAGTTTTGACCGCTGGTTTTTTCGATGGCATTTTGAAATAAAGGCCTCAAAAAATCTGAAATTTTGCATGAAGGTAGCCTGTCATCTCGGTCAGAAGGGGCGATGACGCTCTTTTGTAATACTTGAATTTTTCATAGGATTCTGGAGCATTTTCGTGGCGGGACCAAAATTTTTGAAAATTTTTGATGAACGAGCTAAAATAAAAATAGAATTTATGTTTTTAAAAGGTTAATATTATTTGTTGTGGTCCCCAAGACATTCTTTTGACTAGGGTTGCCGTCCCCCCCGTAAATCGAAAAATTCGAGGACGGGGACGTCCTCGGAATGCAAAAACTTTCGGGGACGGGGAAACGGGGATCCCCGAAAATCAAAAATCCTTCGGGGACGGGGACGGGGAGAGAAAAAATTTGAATATTTTCAAATTTAAAGATTCAAAAGTGGGAAAAAGTCGTTTATTATGCAGAGTAATCATTAGGGGAGCTCTAATTGGATAACTTTTTAGTGATTTTTCCTTTATTTTCGGAACTTTATATTTTTCGGGGACGAAAATCTTTCGGGGGCGGGGAGACGGGGATCCCCCGAAATCAAAAATCTCTGGGGGACGGGGAAATCGGGGAAACGAGGGGGGACGGCAACCCTACTTTTGACAGAATATTAATGTTTTGGGATTTTCTCGGCTTTTCCAGATTCTTAGGGTTCTGAATACCAAACTCTGTAAAGTCCGAGATCAGATCGTTTTTTAAAAATCATTGACAGTATTTTGATTTGAAAAAAATGCATGTAATTTATTAATATCAAAATATATGATATTAATAAAGTTCAAATACCGGCTTTCGAGGATTCTGAAGGCCGGATTCAGAATCCGAAAATACGATTTTTTCGTTGAACGATTTTTAAAAAACAAATTTGGTGTTAAAAAATATGGGAAATTTAACGAAATATGTGGCGAGGATTCAAAAAATGATCTGACTTCAGAATCTCGAATTCAGAATCCGAAAACAAGATTTTTGCGTTGAACGATTTTTAAACTATGGATCTGGTGTTAACGAATATGGGGAATCTAATGAAATACGTTTTAGGGATTCAAAAAATTTTTGCGGCTTCAGAATCTCGGATTCAGAATCCAAAAATACAAAACAATGAGCCGAACGTGGGATAAGGGTTGCGTCTGTGGTAAAAAAATATGCTCATTACGATGAAATAGTTGACTTTTGTTCATTTTGGATTCTAAAGCCTTCAGAATCCGGATTCTGAATTTTTCGGTGTTTTTGAAAATTATTACGATATATATGTAAAAAAGTGGGGGGATTACGATATATTGTTGGTTTTTGATCATATAAAAGATCATGGCAGGCTCGGGCTCGAAAACGGACAAAAACCAAGTATTTTATCGTAATCCCCCAACTTTTTTACATATATATCATAACAATTAACAAAAACACCGAAAAATTCAGAATCCGGATTCTGAAGGCTTTAGAATCCAAAATGAACAAAAATCAACTATTTCATCGTAATGAGCATATTTTTTACCACAGACGCAACCCTTATCCCACGTTCGGCTCATTGTTTTGTATTTTTGGATTCTGAATCCGAGATTCTGAAGCCGCAAAAATTTTTTGAATCCCTAAAACGTATTTCATTAGATTCCCCATATTCGTTAACAACAGATCCATAGTTTAAAAATCGTTCAACGCAAGCTTGATTTTTTTTCGATTGATAGCATTCCAGCTCTTTTGTAGAATTTTTTTGAATGAGCAAAAATATAAAATTATAAATGCAATGCTTTGCATGAATCAAAAAAGGAAGTTGCAAAATTTGTTATAACATACTTTTATCAGTATAAAAAATTTTTAAAGCTTGATTTTTTTCCGATTGATAGCATTCCAGCTCTTTTGTAGAATTTTTTTGAATGAGCAAAAATATAAAATTATAAATGCAATGCTTTGCATGAATCGAAAAAGATGGTTGCAAAACTTGTTTTAAAATACTTTTATCAGTATAAAAAAGTGTTTAAGCTTGATTTTTTTTTGATTGTTAGCATTCCAGCTATTTTGGAGAATTTGTTTGAATGAGCAAAAATATAAAATTATAAATGCAATATTTTGCCTGAATCAAAAAAGATAGTTGCAAAATTTGTTTTAAAATACTTTTATCAGTATAAAAAAGTTTATAAGCTTGATTTTTTTTTGAATGTTAGCATCCCAGCACTTTTGGAGAAGTTATTTGAATGAGAAAAAGACATAAAATCCAAAATGCAATATTTTGCATGAATCAAAAAAGGTAGTTGCAAAATTTGTTATAAAATACTTTTATCAGTATAAAAAATTTTTAAAGCTTGATTTTTTTCCGATTGATAGCATTCCAGCTCTTTTGTAGAATTTTTTTGAATGAGCAAAAATATAAAATTATAAATGCAATGCTTTGCATGAATCGAAAAAGATGGTTGCAAAATTTGTTTTAAAATACTTTTATCAGTATAAAAAAGTGTTTAAAGCCATGTGTTGCGACTCATACGAAAAGCTGCCAGATTTCTCGCAAAGAAAAAAAAAATTTGTTTGCTGATTTTTTTTCAAAATGTTTTTTTGTACCATTTTCCCGCGCTTTGCCTGCAAAACCCTGGCAGCTTTTCGTATGAGTCGCAACACATGGCTTTAAGCTTGTCTTTTTTTCGATTGTTAGCATTTTAGCTCTTTTGGAGAATTTGTTTGAATGAGCAAAAATATAAAATTATAAATGCAATATTTTGCCTGAATCAAAAAAGATAGTTGCAAAATTTGTTTAATAATACTTTTATCAGTATAAAAAAGTTTAAAAGCTTGATTTTTTTTTGATTGTTAGCATTCCAGCACTTTTGGAGATGTTATTTGAATGAGAAAAAGACATAAAATCCAAAATGCAATATTTTGCATGAATCAAAAAAGGTAGTTGCAAAATTTGTTATAAAATACTTTTATCAGTATAAAAAAGTTTTTAAGCTTAATTTTTTTTGATTGTTAGCATTCCAGCACTTTTGGAGAAATTGTTTGAATGAGCAAAAATATAAATTTAAAAATGCAATATTTTGCCTGAATCAAAAAAGATAGTTGCCTAATTTGTTTTAAAATACTTTTATCAGTATAAAAAAGTTTATGAGCTTGATTTTTTTTTGATTGTTAGCATCCCAGCACTTTTGGAGATGTTATTTGAATGAGAAAAAGACATAAAATCTAAAATGCAATATTTTGCATGAATCAAAAAAGGTAGTTGCAAAATTTGTTATAAAATACTTTTATCAGTATAAAAAAGTTTAAAAGCTTGATTTTTTTTTGATTGTTAGCATTTTAGCTCTTTTGGAGAATTTGTTTGAATGAGCAAAAATATAAAATTATAAATGCAATATTTTGCCTGAATCAAAAAAGATAGTTGCAAAATTTGTTTTGTAATACTTTTATCAGTATAAAAAAGTTTAAAAGCTTGATTTTTTTTTGATTGTTAGCATTCCAGCACTTTTGGAGATGTTATTTGAAGGAGAAAAAGACATAAAATCCAAAATGCAATATTTTGCATGAATCAAAAAAGGTAGTTGCAAAATTTGTTATAAAATACTTTTATCAGTATAAAAAATTTTTAAAGCTTGATTTTTTTCCGATTGATAGCATTCCAGCTCTTTTGTAGAATTTTTTTGAATGAGCAAAAATATAAAATTATAAATGCAATGCTTTGCATGAATCGAAAAAGATGGTTGCAAAATTTGTTTTAAAATACTTTTATCAGTATAAAAAAGTGTTCAAAGCCATGTGTTGCGACTCATACGAAAAGCTGCCAGATTTCTCGCAAAGAAAAAAAAAATTTGTTTGCTGATTTTTTTTCAAAATGTTTTTTTGTACCATTTTCCCGCGCTTTGCCTGCAAAACCCTGGCAGCTTTTCGTATGAGTCGCAACACATGGCTTTAAGCTTGTCTTTTTTTCGATTGTTAGCATTTTAGCTCTTTTGGAGAATTTGTTTGAATGAGCAAAAATATAAAATTATAAATGCAATATTTTGCCTGAATCAAAAAAGATAGTTGCAAAATTTGTTTAATAATACTTTTATCAGTATAAAAAAGTTTAAAAGCTTGATTTTTTTTTGATTGTTAGCATTCCAGCACTTTTGGAGATGTTATTTGAATGAGAAAAAGACATAAAATCCAAAATGCAATATTTTGCATGAATCAAAAAAGGTAGTTGCAAAATTTGTTATAAAATACTTTTATCAGTATAAAAAAGTTTTTAAGCTTAATTTTTTTTGATTGTTAGCATTCCAGCACTTTTGGAGAAATTGTTTGAATGAGCAAAAATATAAATTTAAAAATGCAATATTTTGCCTGAATCAAAAAAGATAGTTGCCTAATTTGTTTTAAAATACTTTTATCAGTATAAAAAAGTTTATAAGCTTGATTTTTTTTTGATTGTTAGCATCCCAGCCTTTTTGGAGATGTTATTTGAATGAGAAAAAGACATAAAATCCAAAATGCAATATTTTGCATGAATCAAAAAAGGTAGTTGCAAAATTTGTTATAAAATACTTTTATCAGTATAAAAAAGTTTAAAAGCTTGATTTTTTTTTGATTGTTAGCATTTTAGCTCTTTTGGAGAATTTGTTTGAATGAGCAAAAATATAAAATTATAAATGCAATATTTTGCCTGAATCAAAAAAGATAGTTGCAAAATTTGTTTTGTAATACTTTTATCAGTATAAAAAAGTTTAAAAGCTTGATTTTTTTTTGATTGTTAGCATTCCAGCACTTTTGGAGATGTTATTTGAAGGAGAAAAAGACATAAAATCCAAAATGCAATATTTTGCATGAATCAAAAAAGGTAGTTGCAAAATTTGTTATGAAATACTTTTATCAGTATAAAAAAGTTTTTAAGCTTAATTTTTTTTGATTGTTAGCATTCCAGCACTTTTGGAGAAATTGTTTGAATGAGCAAAAAGACATAAAATCCAAAATGCAATATTTTGCATGAATCAAAAAAGGTAGTTGCAAAATTTGTTATAAAATACTTTTATCAGTATAAAAAAGTTTTTAAGCTTAATTTTTTTTGATTGTTAGCATTCCAGCACTTTTGGAGAAATTGTTTGAATGAGCAAAAATATAAATTTTAAAATGCAATATTTTGCCTGAATCAAAAAAGATAGTTGCCTAATTTGTTTTAAAATACTTTTATCAGTATAAAAAAGTTTATAAGCTTGATTTTTTTTTGATTGTTAGCATCCCAGCACTTTTGGAGATGTTATTTGAATGAGAAAAAGACATAAAATCCAAAATGCAATATTTTGCATGAATCAAAAAAGGTAGTTGCAAAATTTGTTATAAAATACTTTTATCAGTATAAAAAAGTTTTTAAGCTTAATTTTTTTTGATTGTTAGCATTCCAGCACTTTTGGAGAAATTGTTTGAATGAGCAAAAATATAAATTTTAAAATGCAATATTTTGCCTGAATCAAAAAAGATAGTTGCCTAATTTGTTATAAAATACTTTTATCAGTATAAAAAAGTTTTTAATCTTGATTTTTTTTCGATTGTTAGCATTCCAGCTCTTTTGGAGAATTTGTTTGAATGAGCAAAAATATAAAATTATAAATGCAATGCTTTGCATGAATCGAAAAAGATGGTTGCAAAATTTGTTATAAAATACTTTTATCAGTATAAAAAAGTTTTTAATCTTGATTTTTTTTCGATTGTTAGCATTCCAGCTATTTTGGAGAATTTGTTTGAATGAGCAAAAATATAAAATTATAAATGCAATATTTTGCCTGAATCAAAAAAGATAGTTGCAAAATTTGTTTTGTAATACTTTTATCAGTATAAAAAAGTTTAAAAGCTTGATTTTTTTTTGATTGTTAGCATTCCAGCACTTTTGGAGAATTTTTTTGAATGAGCAAAAATATAAAATTATAAATGCAATGCTTTGCATGAATCAAAAAAGGAAGTTGCAAAATTTGTTATAAAATACTTTTATCAGTATAAAAAATTTTTAAAGCTTGATTTTTTTCCGATTGATAGCATTCCAGCTCTTTTGGAGAATTTGTTTGAATGAGCAAAAATATAAAATTATAAATGCAATATTTTGCCTGAATCAAAAAAGATAGTTGCAAAATTTGTTTTAAAATACTTTAATCAGTATAAAAAAGTTTTTAAGCTTAATTTTTTTTGATTGTTAGCATTCCAGCACTTTTGGAGAAATTGTTTGAATGAGCAAAAATATAAATTTTAAAATGCAATATTTTGCCTGAATCAAAAAAGATAGTTGCCTAGTTTGTTTTAAAATACTTTTATCAGTATAAAAAAGTTTATAAGCTTGATTTTTTTTTGATTGTTAGCATCCCAGCACTTTTGGAGATGTTATTTGAATGAGAAAAAGACATAAAATCCAAAATGCAATATTTTGCATGAATCAAAAAAGGTAGTTGCAAAATTTGTTATAAAATACTTTTATCAGTATAAAAAAGTTTTTAATCTTGATTTTTTTTCGATTGTTAGCATTCCAGCTCTTTTGGAGAATTTGTTTGAATGAGCAAAAATATAAAATTATAAATGCAATGCTTTGCATGAATCGAAAAAGATGGTTGCAAAATTTGTTATAAAATACTTTTATCAGTATAAAAAAGTGTTTAAGCTTGTCTTTTTTTCGATTGTTAGCATTTAAGCTCTTTTGGAGAATTTGTTTGAATGAGCAAAAATATAAAATTATAAATGCAATATTTTGCCTGAATCAAAAAAGATAGTTGCAAAATTTGTTTTGTAATACTTTTATCAGTATAAAAAAGTTTAAAAGCTTGATTTTTTTTTGATTGTTAGCATTCCAGCACTTTTGGAGAATTTTTTTGAATGAGCAAAAATATAAAATTATAAATGCAATGCTTTGCATGAATCGAAAAAGATGGTTGCAAAATTTGTTTTAAAATACTTTTATCAGTATAAAAAAGTGTTTAAGCTTGATTTTTTTTTGATTGTTAGCATTCCAGCTATTTTGGAGAATTTGTTTGAATGAGCATAAATATAAAATTATAAATGCAATATTTTGCCTGAATCAAAAAAGATAGTTGCAAAATTTGTTTTAAAATACTTTTATCAGTATAAAAAAGTTTATAAGCTTGATTTTTTTTTGATTGTTAGCATCCCAGCACTTTTGGAGATGTTATTTGAATGAGAAAAAGACATAAAATCCAAAATGCAATATTTTGCATGAATCAAAAAAGGTAGTTGCAAAATTTGTTATAAAATACTTTTATCAGTATAAAAAAGTTTTTAATCTTGATTTTTTTTCGATTGTTAGCATTCCAGCTCTTTTGGAGAATTTGTTTGAATGAGCAAAAATATAAAATTATAAATGCAATGCTTTGCATGAATCGAAAAAGATGGTTGCAAAATTTGTTTTAAAATACTTTTATCAGTATAAAAAAGTGTTTAAGCTTGTCTTTTTTTCGATTGTTAGCATTTAAGCTCTTTTGGAGAATTTGTTTGAATGAGCAAAAATATAAAATTATAAATGCAATATTTTGCCTGAATCAAAAAAGATAGTTGCAAAATTTGTTTTGTAATACTTTTATCAGTATAAAAAAGTTTAAAAGCTTGATTTTTTTTCGATTGATAGCATTCCAGCTCTTTTGTAGAATTTTTTTGAATGAGCAAAAATATAAAATTATAAATGCAATGCTTTGCATGAATCGAAAAAGATGGTTGCCAAATTTGTTTTAAAATAGTTTTATCAGTATAAAAAAGTGTTTAAGCTTGATTTTTTTTTGATTGTTAGCATTCCAGCTATTTTGGAGAATTTGTTTGAATGAGCAAAAATATAAAATTATAAATGCAATATTTTACCTGAATCAAAAAAGATAGTTGCAAAATTTGTTTTAAAATACTTTTATCAGTATAAAAAAGTTTATAAGCTTGATTTTTTTTTGATTGTTAGCATCCCAGCACTTTTGGAGATGTTATTTGAATGAGAAAAAGACATAAAATCCAAAATGCAATATTTTGCATGAATCAAAAAAGGTAGTTGCAAAATTTGTTATAAAATACTTTTATCAGTATAAAAAATTTTTAAAGCTTGATTTTTTTCCGATTGATAGCATTCCAGCTCTTTTGTAGAATTTTTTTGAATGAGCAAAAATATAAAATTATAAATGCAATGCTTTGCATGAATCGAAAAAGATGGTTGCAAAATTTGTTTTAAAATACTTTTATCAGTATAAAAAATTGTTTAAGCTTGTCTTTATTTCGATTGTTAGCATTTTAGCTCTTTTGGAGAATTTGTTTGAATGAGCAAAAATATAAAATTATAAATGCAATATTTTGCCTGAATCAAAAAAGATAGTTGCAAAATTTGTTTTATAATACTTTTATCAGTATAAAAAAGTTTAAAAGCTTGATTTTTTTTTGATTGTTAGCATTCCAGCACTTTTGGAGATGTTATTTGAATGAGAAAAAGACATAAAATCCAAAATGCAATATTTTGCATGAATCAAAAAAGGTAGTTGCAAAATTTGTTATAAAATACTTTTATCAGTATAAAAAAGTTTTTAAGCTTAATTTTTTTTGATTGTTAGCATTCCAGCACTTTTGGAGAAATTGTTTGAATGAGCAAAAATATAAATTTAAAAATGCAATATTTTGCCTGAATCAAAAAAGATAGTTGCCTAATTTGTTTTAAAATACTTTTATCAGTATAAAAAAGTTTATAAGCTTGATTTTTTTTTGATTGTTAGCATCCCAGCACTTTTGGAGATGTTATTTGAATGAGAAAAAGACATAAAATCCAAAATGCAATATTTTGCATGAATCATAAAAGGTAGTTGCAAAATTTGTTATAAAATACTTTTATCAGTATAAAAAAGTTTTTAATCTTGATTTTTTTTCGATTGTTAGCATTCCAGCTCTTTTAGAGAATTTGTTTGAATGAGCAAAAATATAAAATTATAAATGCAATATTTTGCCTGAATCAAAAAAGATAGTTGCAAAACTTGTTTTGTAATACTTTTATCAGTATAAAAAAGTTTAAAAGCTTGATTTTTTTTTGATTGTTAGCATTCCAGCACTTTTGGAGATGTTATTTGAATGAGCAAAAATATAAATTTAAAAATGCAATATTTTGCCTGAATCAAAAAAGATAGTTGCCTAATTTGTTTTAAAATACTTTTATCAGTATAAAAAAGTTTTTAAGCTTAATTTTTTTTGATTGTTAACATTCCAGCACTTTTGGAGAATTTGTTTGAATGAGCAAAAATATAAAATTAAAAATGCAATATTTTGCCTGAATCAAAAAAGATAGTTGCCTAATTTGTTTTAAAATACTTTTATCAGTATAAAAAAATTTTTAAGCTTGATTTTTTTACGATTGTTAGCATTCCAGCTCTTTTGGAGAATTTGTTTGAATGAGCAAAAATATAAAATTATAAATGCAATATTTTGCCTGAATCAAAAAAGGTAGTTGCAAAATTTGTTATAAAATACTTTTATCAGTATAAAAAAGTTTTTAATCTTGATTTTTTTTCGATTGTTAGCATTCTAGCTCTTTTGGAGAATTTGTTTGAATGAGCAAAAATATAAAATTATAAATGCAATGCTTTGCATGGATCGAAAAAGATGGTTGCAAAATTTGTTTTAAAATACTTTTATCAGTATAAAAAAGTGTTTAAGCTTGTCTTTTTTTCGATTGTTAGCATTTTAGCTCTTTTGGAGAATTTGTTTGAATGAGCAAAAATATAAAATTATAAATGCAATATTTTGCCTGAATCAAAAAAGATAGTTGCAAAATTTGTTTTATAATACTTTTATCAGTATAAAAAAGTTTAAAAGCTTGATTTTTTTTTGATTGTTAGCATTCCAGCACTTTTGGAGATGTTATTTGAATGAGAAAAAGACATAAAATCCAAAATGCAATATTTTGCATGAATCAAAAAAGGTAGTTGCAAAATTTGTTATAAAATACTTTTATCAGTATAAAAAAGTTTTTAAGCTTAATTTTTTTTGATTGTTAGCATTCCAGCACTTTTGGAGAAATTGTTTGAATGAGCAAAAATATAAATTTAAAAATGCAATATTTTGCCTGAATCAAAAAAGATAGTTGCCTAATTTGTTTTAAAATACTTTTATCAGTATAAAAAAGTTTATAAGCTTGATTTTTTTTTGATTGTTAGCATCCCAGCACTTTTGGAGATGTTATTTGAATGAGAAAAAGACATAAAATCCAAAATGCAATATTTTGCATGAATCAAAAAAGGTAGTTGCAAAATTTGTTATAAAATACTTTTATCAGTATAAAAAAGTTTTTAATCTTGATTTTTTTTCGATTGTTAGCATTCCAGCTCTTTTGGAGAATTTGTTTGAATGAGCAAAAATATAAAATTATAAATGCAATATTTTGCCTGAATCAAAAAAGATAGTTGCAAAATTTGTTTTGTAATACTTTTATCAGTATAAAAAAGTTTAAAAGCTTGATTTTTTTTTGATTGTTAGCATTCCAGCACTTTTGGAGATGTTATTTGAATGAGAAAAAGACATAAAATCCAAAATGCAATATTTTGCATGAATCAAAAAAGGTAGTTGCAAAATTTGTTATAAAATACTTTTATCAGTATAAAAAAGTTTTTAAGCTTAATTTTTTTTGATTGTTAGCATTCCAGCACTTTTGGAGAAATTGTTTGAATGAGCAAAAATATAAATTTAAAAATGCAATATTTTGCCTGAATCAAAAAAGATAGTTGCCTAATTTGTTTTAAAATACTTTTATCAGTATAAAAAAGTTTTTAAGCTTAATTTTTTTTGATTGTTAGCATTCCAGCTCTTTTGGAGAATTTGTTTGAATGAGCAAAAATATAAAATTATAAATGCAATATTTTGCCTGAATCAAAAAAGATAGTTGCAAAACTTGTTTTGTAATACTTTTATCAGTATAAAAAAGTTTAAAAGCTTGATTTTTTTTTGATTGTTAGCATTCCAGCACTTTTGGAGATGTTATTTGAATGAGAAAAAGACATAAAATCCAAAATGCAATATTTTGCATGAATCAAAAAAGGTAGTTGCAAAATTTGTTATAAAATACTTTTATCAGTATAAAAAAGTTTTTAAGCTTAATTTTTTTTGATTGTTAGCATTCCAGCACTTTTGGAGAAATTGTTTGAATGAGCAAAAATATAAAATTAAAAATGCAATATTTTGCCTGAATCAAAAAAGATAGTTGCCTAATTTGTTTTAAAATACTTTTATCAGTATAAAAAAATTTTTAAGCTTGATTTTTTTACGATTGTTAGCATTCCAGCTCTTTTGGAGAATTTGTTTGAATGAGCAAAAATATAAAATTATAAATGCAATATTTTGCCTGAATCAAAAAAGGTAGTTGCAAAATTTGTTATAAAATACTTTTATCAGTATAAAAAAGTTTTTAATCTTGATTTTTTTTCGATTGTTAGCATTCTAGCTCTTTTGGAGAATTTGTTTGAATGAGCAAAAATATAAAATTATAAATGCAATGCTTTGCATGAATCGAAAAAGATGGTTGCAAAATTTGTTTTAAAATACTTTTATCAGTAAAAAAAAGTGTTTAAGCTTGTCTTTTTTTCGATTGTTAGCATTTTAGCTCTTTTGGAGAATTTGTTTGAATGAGCAAAAATATAAAATTATAAATGCAATATTTTGCCTGAATCAAAAAAGATAGTTGCAAAATTTGTTTTATAATACTTTTATCAGTATAAAAAAGTTTAAAAGCTTGATTTTTTTTTGATTGTTAGCATTCCAGCACTTTTGGAGATGTTATTTGAATGAGAAAAAGACATAAAATCCAAAATGCAATATTTTGCCTGAATCAAAAAAGATAGTTGCCTAATTTGTTTTAAAATACTTTTATCAGTATAAAAAAGTTTTTAAGCTTAATTTTTTTTGATTGTTAGCATTCCAGCACTTTTGGAGAATTTGTTTGAATGAGCAAAAATATAAAATTAAAAATGCAATATTTTGCCTGAATCAAAAAAGATAGTTGCCTAATTTGTTTTAAAATACTTTTATCAGTATAAAAAAGTTTTTAAGCTTAATTTTTTTTGATTGTTAGCATTCCAGCACTTTTGGAGAATTTGTTTGAATGAGCAAAAATATAAAATTAAAAATGCAATATTTTGCCTGAATCAAAAAAGATAGTTGCCTAATTTGTTTTAAAATACTTTTATCAGTATAAAAAAATTTTTAAGCTTGATTTTTTTTCGATTGTTAGCATTCCAGCTCTTTTGGAGAATTTGTTTGAATGAGCAAAAATATAAAATTATAAATGCAATATTTTGCCTGAATCAAAAAAGGTAGTTGCAAAATTTGTTATAAAATACTTTTATCAGTATAAAAAAGTTTTTAATCTTGATTTTTTTTCGATTGTTAGCATTCCAGCTCTTTTCGAGAATTTGTTTGAATGAGCAAAAATATAAAATTATAAATGCAATATTTTGCCTGAATCAAAAAAGATAGTTGCAAAATTTGTTTTGTAATACTTTTATCAGTATAAAAAAGTTTAAAAGCTTGATTTTTTTTTGATTGTTAGCATTCCAGCACTTTTGGAGATGTTATTTGAATGAGAAAAAGACATCAAATCCAAAATGCAATATTTTGCATGAATCAAAAAAGGTAGTTGCAAAATTTGTTATGAAATACTTTTATCAGTATAAAAAAGTTTTTAAGCTTAATTTTTTTTGATTGTTAGCATTCCAGCACTTTTGGAGAAATTGTTTGAATGAGCAAAAATATAAATTTAAAAATGCAATATTTTGCCTGAATCAAAAAAGATAGTTGCCTAATTTGTTTTAAAATACTTTTATCAGTATAAAAAAGTTTTTAAGCTTAATTTTTTTTGATTGTTAGCATTCCAGCACTTTTGGAGAATTTGTTTGAATGAGCAAAAATATAAAATTAAAAATGCAATATTTTGCCTGAATCAAAAAAGATAGTTGCCTAATTTGTTTTAAAATACTTTTATCAGTATAAAAAAATTTTTAAGCTTGATTTTTTTTCGATTGTTAGCATTCCAGCTCTTTTGGAGAATTTGTTTGAATGAGCAAAAATATAAAATTATAAATGCAATGCTTTGCATGAATCGAAAAAGATGGTTGCAAAATTTGTTTTAAAATACTTTTATCAGTATAAAAAAGTGTTTAAGCTTCTCTTTTTTTCGATTGTTAGCATTTTAGCTCTTTTGGAGAATTTGTTTGAATGAGCAAAAATATAAAATTATAAATGCAATATTTTGCCTGAATCAAAAAAGATAGTTGCAAAATTTGTTTTATAATACTTTTATCAGTATAAAAAAGTTTAAAAGCTTGATTTTTTTTTGATTGTTAGCATTCCAGCACTTTTGGAGATGTTATTTGAATGAGAAAAAGACATAGAATCCAAAATGCAATATTTTGCATGAATCAAAAAAGGTAGTTGCAAAATTTGTTATAAAATACTTTTATCAGTATAAAAAAGTTTTTAAGCTTAATTTTTTTTCGATTGTTAGCATTCCAGCTCTTTTGGAGAATTTGTTTGAATGAGCAAAAATATAAAATTATAAATGCAATGCTTTGCATGAATCGAAAAAGATGGTTGCAAAATTTGTTTTAAAATACTTTTATCAGTATAAAAAAGTGTTTAAGCTTCTCTTTTTTTCGATTGTTAGCATTTTAGCTCTTTTGGAGAATTTGTTTGAATGAGCAAAAATATAAAATTATAAATGCAATATTTTGCCTGAATCAAAAAGGATAGTTGCAAAATTTGTTTTATAATACTTTTATCAGTATAAAAAAGTTTAAAAGCTTGATTTTTTTTTGATTGTTAGCATTCCAGCACTTTTGGAGATGTTATTTGAATGAGAAAAAGACATAGAATCCAAAATGCAATATTTTGCATGAATCAAAAAAGGTAGTTGCAAAATTTGTTATAAAATACTTTTATCAGTATAAAAAATTTTTAAAGCTTGATTTTTTTCCGATTGATAGCATTCCAGCTCTTTTGTAGAATTTTTTTGAATGAGCAAAAATATAAAATTATAAATGCAATATTTTGCCTGAATCAAAAAAGATAGTTGCAAAATTTGTTTTATAATACTTTTATCAGTATAAAAAAGTTTAAAAGCTTGATTTTTTTTTGATTGTTAGCATTCCAGCACTTTTGGAGATGTTATTTGAATGAGAAAAAGACATAAAATCCAAAATGCAATATTTTGCATGAATCAAAAAAGGTAGTTGCAAAATTTGTTATAAAATACTTTTATCAGTATAAAAAAGTTTTTAAGCTTAATTTTTTTTGATTGTTAGCATTCCAGCACTTTTGGAGAAATTGTTTGAATGAGCAAAAATATAAATTTAAAAATGCAATATTTTGCCTGAATCAAAAAAGATAGTTGCCTAATTTGTTTTAAAATACTTTTATCAGTATAAAAAAGTTTATAAGCTTGATTTTTTTTTGATTGTTAGCATCCCAGCACTTTTGGAGATGTTATTTGAATGAGAAAAAGACATAAAATCCAAAATGCAATATTTTGCATGAATCATAAAAGGTAGTTGCAAAATTTGTTATAAAATACTTTTATCAGTATAAAAAAGTTTTTAATCTTGATTTTTTTTCGATTGTTAGCATTCCAGCTCTTTTGGAGAATTTGTTTGAATGAGCAAAAATATAAAATTAAAAATGCAATATTTTGCATGAATCAAAAAAAGAAGTTGCAAAATTTGTTTTAAAATACTTTTATCAGTATAAAAAAGTTTTTAAGCTTGATTCTTTTTTTTGATTGTTATCATTCCAACACTTTTGGAGAAATTGTTTGAATGAGCAAAATTATAAAATTAAAAATGCAATATTTTGCATGAATCAAAAAAGATAGTTGCAAAAATTGTTTTAAAATACTTTTATCAGTACAAAAAAGTGTTTAAGCTTGATTTTTTTGATTGTTAGCATTCCAGCTCTTGTGGAGAATTTGTCTGAATGAGCAAAAATATAAAATTAAAAATGCAATATTTTGCATGAATCGAAAAAGATATTTGCAAAAATTGTTGTAAAATACTTTTGTCAGTATAAAAAAGTGTTTAAGCTTGATTTTTTTTTGATTGTTAGCATTCCAGCTCTTTTGGAGAATTTGTTTGAATGAGCAAAAATATAAAATTAAAAATGCAATATTTTGCATGAATCGAAAAAGGAAGTTGCAAAATTTGTTTTAAAATAATTTTATCTGTACAAAAAAGTTTTTAAGCTTGATTTTTTTTCGACTGTTAGCATTCCAGCTCTTTTGGAGAGTTTGTTTGAATGAGCAAAAATATAAAATTAAAAATGCAATATTTTGCATGAATCGAAAAAGGAAGTTGCAAAATTTGTTTTAAAATAATTTTATCAGTACAAAAAAGTTTTTAAGCTTGATTTTTTTTTTTGATTGTTAGCATTCCAGCTCTTTTGGAGAATTTGTTTGAATGAGCAAAAATATAAAATTAAAAATGCAATATTTTGCATGAATCGAAAAAGGAAGTTGCAAAATTTGTTTTAAAATAATTTTATCAGTACAAAACAGTTTTTAAGCTTGATTTTTTTTCGATTGTTAGCATTCCAGCTCTTTTGGAGAATTTGTCTGAATGAGCAAAAATATAAAATTAAAAATGCAATATTTTGCATGAATCGAAAAAGGAAGTTGCAAAATTTGTTTTAAAATAATTTTATCAGTACAAAACAGTTTTTAAGCTTGATTTTTTTTCGATTGTTAGCATTCCAGCTCTTTTGGAGAGTTTGTTTGAATGAGCTAAATTATAAAATTAAAAATGCAATATTTTGCATGAATCGAAAAAAGAAGTTGCAAAAATTGTTTTAAAATACTTTTATCAGTATAAAAAAGTTTTAAAGCTTGATTCTTTTTTTTGATTGTTTTCATTCCAACACTTTTGGAGAAATTGTTTGAATGAGCAAAATTATAAAATTAAAAATGCAATATTTTGCATGAATCGAAAAAGGTAGTTGCAAAAATTGTTTTAAAATACTTTTATCAGTATAAAAAAGTTTTTAAGCTTAATTTTTTTTGATTGTTAGCATTCCAGCACTTTTGGAGATGTTATTTGAATGAGAAAAAGACATAAAATCCAAAATGCAATATTTTGCATGAATCATAAAAGGTAGTTGCAAAATTTGTTATAAAATACTTTTATCAGTATAAAAAAGTTTTTAATCTTGATTTTTTTTCGATTGTTAGCATTCCAGCTCTTTTGGAGAATTTGTTTGAATGAGCAAAAATATAAAATTATAAATGCAATATTTTGCCTGAATCAAAAAAGATAGTTGCAAAACTTGTTTTGTAATACTTTTATCAGTATAAAAAAGTTTAAAAGCTTGATTTTTTTTTGATTGTTAGCATTCCAGCACTTTTGGAGATGTTATTTGAATGAGAAAAAGACATAAAATCCAAAATGCAATATTTTGCATGAATCAAAAAAGGTAGTTGCAAAATTTGTTATAAAATACTTTTATCAGTATAAAAAAGTTTTTAAGCTTAATTTTTTTTGATTGTTAGCATTCCAGCACTTTTGGAGAAATTGTTTGAATGAGCAAAAATATAAATTTAAAAATGCAATATTTTGCCTGAATCAAAAAAGATAGTTGCCTAATTTGTTTTAAAATACTTTTATCAGTATAAAAAAGTTTTTAAGCTTAATTTTTTTTGATTGTTAGCATTCCAGCACTTTTGGAGAATTTGTTTGAATGAGCAGAAATATAAAATTAAAAATGCAATATTTTGCCTGAATCAAAAAAGATAGTTGCCTAATTTGTTTTAAAATACTTTTATCAGTATAAAAAAATTTTTAAGCTTGATTTTTTTACGATTGTTAGCATTCCAGCTCTTTTGGAGAATTTGTTTGAATGAGCAAAAATATAAAATTATAAATGCAATATTTTGCCTGAATCAAAAAAGGTAGTTGCAAAATTTGTTATAAAATACTTTTATCAGTATAAAAAAGTTTTTAATCTTGATTTTTTTTCGATTGTTAGCATTCTAGCTCTTTTGGAGAATTTGTTTGAATGAGCAAAAATATAAAATTATAAATGCAATGCTTTGCATGAATCGAAAAAGATGGTTGCAAAATTTGTTTTAAAATACTTTTATCAGTATAAAAAAGTGTTTAAGCTTGTCTTTTTTTCGATTGTTAGCATTTTAGCTCTTTTGGAGAATTTGTTTGAATGAGCAAAAATATAAAATTATAAATGCAATATTTTGCCTGAATCAAAAAAGATAGTTGCAAAATTTGTTTTATAATACTTTTATCAGTATAAAAAAGTTTAAAAGCTTGATTTTTTTTTGATTGTTAGCATTCCAGCACTTTTGGAGATGTTATTTGAATGAGAAAAAGACATAAAATCCAAAATGCAATATTTTGCATGAATCAAAAAAGGTAGTTGCAAAATTTGTTATAAAATACTTTTATCAGTATAAAAAAGTTTTTAATCTTGATTTTTTTTCGATTGTTAGCATTCCAGCTCTTTTGGAGAATTTGTTTGAATGAGCAAAAATATAAAATTATAAATGCAATATTTTGCCTGAATCAAAAAAGATAGTTGCAAAACTTGTTCTGTAATACTTTTATCAGTATAAAAAAGTTTAAAAGCTTGATTTTTTTTTGATTGTTAGCATTCCAGCACTTTTGGAGATGTCATTTGAATGAGAAAAAGACATAAAATCCAAAATGCAATATTTTGCATGAATCAAAAAAGGTAGTTGCAAAATTTGTTATAAAATACTTTTATCAGTATAAAAAAGTTTTTAAGCTTAATTTTTTTTGATTGTTAGCATTCCAGCACTTTTGGAGAAATTGTTTGAATGAGCAAAAATATAAATTTAAAAATGCAATATTTTGCCTGAATCAAAAAAGATAGTTGCCCAATTTGTTTTAAAATACTTTTATCAGTATAAAAAAGTTTTTAAGCTTAATTTTTTTTGATTGTTAGCATTCCAGCACTTTTGGAGAATTTGTTTGAATGAGCAAAAATATAAAATTATAAATGCAATATTTTGCCTGAATCAAAAAAGGTAGTTGCAAAATTTGTTATGAAATACTTTTATCAGTATAAAAAAGTTTTTAATCTTGATTTTTTTTCGATTGTTAGCATTCTAGCTCTTTTGGAGAATTTGTTTGAATGAGCAAAAATATAAAATTATAAATGCAATGCTTTGCATGAATGGAAAAAGATGGTTGCAAAATTTGTTTTAAAATACTTTTATCAGTATAAAAAAGTGTTTAAGCTTGTCTTTTTTTCGATTGTTAGCATTTTAGCTCTTTTGGAGAATTTGTTTGAATGAGCAAAAATATAAAATTATAAATGCAATATTTTGCCTGAATCAAAAAAGATAGTTGCAAAATTTGTTTTATAATACTTTTATCAGTATAAAAAAGTTTAAAAGCTTGATTTTTTTTTGATTGTTAGCATTCCAGCACTTTTGGAGATGTTATTTGAATGAGCAAAAATATAAATTTAAAAATGCAATATTTTGCCTGAATCAAAAAAGATAGTTGCCTAATTTGTTTTAAAATACTTTTATTAGTATAAAAAAGTTTTTAAGCTTAATTTTTTTTGATTGTTAGCATTCCAGCACTTTTGGAGAATTTGTTTGAATGAGCAAAAATATAAAATTAAAAATGCAATATTTTGCCTGAATCAAAAAAGATAGTTGCCTAATTTGTTTTAAAATACTTTTATCAGTATAAAAAAATTTTTAAGCTTGATTTTTTTTCGATTGTTAGCATTCCAGCTCTTTTGGAGAATTTGTTTGAATGAGCAAAAATATAAAATTATAAATGCAATATTTTGCCTGAATCAAAAAAGGTAGTTGCAAAATTTGTTATAAAATACTTTTATCAGTATAAAAAAGTTTTTAATCTTGATTTTTTTTCGATTGTTAGCATTCCAGCTCTTTTCGAGAATTTGTTTGAATGAGCAAAAATATAAAATTATAAATGCAATGCTTTGCATGAATCGAAAAAGATGGTTGCAAAATTTGTTTTAAAATACTTTTATCAGTATAAAAAAGTGTTTAAGCTTCTCTTTTTTTCGATTGTTAGCATTTTAGCTCTTTTGGAGAATTTGTTTGAATGAGCAAAAATATAAAATTATAAATGCAATATTTTGCCTGAATCAAAAAAGATAGTTGCAAAATTTGTTTTATAATACTTTTATCAGTATAAAAAAGTTTAAAAGCTTGATTTTTTTTTGATTGTTAGCATTCCAGCACTTTTGGAGATGTTATTTGAATGAGAAAAAGACATAGAATCCAAAATGCAATATTTTGCATGAATCAAAAAAGGTAGTTGCAAAATTTGTTATAAAATACTTTTATCAGTATAAAAAAGTTTTTAAGCTTAATTTTTTTTCGATTGTTAGCATTCCAGCTCTTTTGGAGATGTTATTTGAATGAGCAAAAATATAAAATTAAAAATGCAATATTTTGCCTGAATCAAAAAAGATAGTTGCCTAATTTGTTTTAAAATACTTTTATCAGTATAAAAAAATTTTTAAGCTTGATTTTTTTTCGATTGTTAGCATTCCAGCTCTTTTGGAGAATTTGTTTGAATGAGCAAAAATATAAAATTATAAATGCAATATTTTGCCTGAATCAAAAAAGGTAGTTGCAAAATTTGTTATAAAATACTTTTATCAGTATAAAAAAGTTTTTAATCTTGATTTTTTTTCGATTGTTAGCATTCCAGCTCTTTTCGAGAATTTGTTTGAATGAGCAAAAATATAAAATTATAAATGCAATGCTTTGCATGAATCGAAAAAGATGGTTGCAAAATTTGTTTTAAAATACTTTTATCAGTATAAAAAAGTTTTTAATCTTGATTTTTTTTCGATTGTTAGCATTCCAGCTCTTTTCGAGAATTTGTTTGAATGAGCAAAAATATAAAATTATAAATGCAATATTTTGCCTGAATCAAAAAAGGTAGTTGCAAAATTTGTTATAAAATACTTTTATCAGTATAAAAAAGTTTTTAATCTTGATTTTTTTTCGATTGTTAGCATTCCAGCTCTTTTCGAGAATTTGTTTGAATGAGCAAAAATATAAAATTATAAATGCAATATTTTGCCTGAATCAAAAAAGATAGTTGCAAAATTTGTTTTATAATACTTTTATCAGTATAAAAAAGTTTAAAAGCTTGATTTTTTTTTGATTGTTAGCATTCCAGCACTTTTGGAGATGTTATTTGAATGAGAAAAAGACATAGAATCCAAAATGCAATATTTTGCATGAATCAAAAAAGGTAGTTGCAAAATTTGTTATAAAATACTTTTATCAGTATAAAAAAGTTTTTAAGCTTAATTTTTTTTCGATTGTTAGCATTCCAGCTCTTTTGGAGATGTTATTTGAATGAGAAAAAGACATCAAATCCAAAATGCAATATTTTGCATGAATCAAAAAAGGTAGTTGCAAAATTTGTTATAAAATACTTTTATCAGTATAAAAAAGTTTTTAAGCTTAATTTTTTTTCGATTGTTAGCATTCCAGCTCTTTTGGAGAATTTGTTTGAATGAGCAAAAATATAAAATTATAAATGCAATGCTTTGCATGAATCGAAAAAGATGGTTGCAAAATTTGTTTTAAAATACTTTTATCAGTATAAAAAAGTGTTTAAGCTTCTCTTTTTTTCGATTGTTAGCATTTTAGCTCTTTTGGAGAATTTGTTTGAATGAGCAAAAATATAAAATTATAAATGCAATATTTTGCCTGAATCAAAAAAGATAGTTGCAAAATTTGTTTTATAATACTTTTATCAGTATAAAAAAGTTTAAAAGCTTGATTTTTTTTTGATTGTTAGCATTCCAGCACTTTTGGAGATGTTATTTGAATGAGAAAAAGACATAAAATCCAAAATGCAATATTTTGCATGAATCAAAAAAGGTAGTTGCAAAATTTGTTATAAAATACTTTTATCAGTATAAAAAAGTTTTTAATCTTGATTTTTTTTCGATTGTTAGCATTCCAGCTCTTTTGGAGAATTTGTTTGAATGAGCAAAAATATAAAATTATAAATGCAATGCTTTGCATGAATCGAAAAAGATGGTTGCAAAATTTGTTTTAAAATACTTTTATCAGTATAAAAAAGTGTTTAAGCTTGTCTTTTTTTCGATTGTTAGCATTTTAGCTCTTTTGGAGAATTTGTTTGAATGAGCAAAAATATAAAATTATAAATGCAATATTTTGCCTGAATCAAAAAAGATAGTTGCAAAATTTGTTTTATAATACTTTTATCAGTATAAAAAAGTTTAAAAGCTTGATTTTTTTTTGATTGTTAGCATTCCAGCACTTTTGGAGATGTTATTTGAATGAGAAAAAGACATAAAATCCAAAATGCAATATTTTGCATGAATCAAAAAAGGTAGTTGCAAAATTTGTTATAAAATACTTTTATCAGTATAAAAAAGTTTTTAAGCTTAATTTTTTTTGATTGTTAGCATTCCAGCACTTTTGGAGAAATTGTTTGAATGAGCAAAAATATAAATTTAAAAATGCAATATTTTGCCTGAATCAAAAAAGATAGTTGCCTAATTTGTTTTAAAATACTTTTATCAGTATAAAAAAGTTTATAAGCTTGATTTTTTTTTGATTGTTAGCATCCCAGCACTTTTGGAGATGTTATTTGAATGAGAAAAAGACATAAAATCCAAAATGCAATATTTTGCATGAATCAAAAAAGGTAGTTGCAAAATTTGTTATAAAATACTTTTATCAGTATAAAAAAGTTTTTAATCTTGATTTTTTTTCGATTGTTAGCATTCCAGCTCTTTTGGAGAATTTGTTTGAATGAGCAAAAATATAAAATTATACATGCAATATTTTGCCTGAATCAAAAAAGATAGTTGCAAAATTTGTTTTGTAATACTTTTATCAGTATAAAAAAGTTTTTAATCTTGATTTTTTTTCGATTGTTAGCATTCCAGCTCTTTTGGAGAATTTGTTTGAATGAGCAAAAATATAAAATTATAAATGCAATGCTTTGCATGAATCGAAAAAGATGGTTGCAAAATTTGTTTTAAAATACTTTTATCAGTATAAAAAAGTGTTTAAGCTTGTCTTTTTTTCGATTGTTAGCATTTTAGCTCTTTTGGAGAATTTGTTTGAATGAGCAAAAATATAACATTATAAATGCAATATTTTGCCTGAATCAAAAAAGATAGTTGCAAAATTTGTTTTATAATACTTTTATCAGTATAAAAAAGTTTAAAAGCTTGATTTTTTTTTGATTGTTAGCATTCCAGCACTTTTGGAGATGTTATTTGAATGAGAAAAAGACATAAAATCCAAAATGCAATATTTTGCATGAATCAAAAAAGGTAGTTGCAAAATTTGTTATAAAATACTTTTATCAGTATAAAAAAGTTTTTAAGCTTAATTTTTTTTGATTGTTAGCATTCCAGCACTTTTGGAGAAATTGTTTGAATGAGCAAAAATATAAATTTAAAAATGCAATATTTTGCCTGAATCAAAAAAGATAGTTGCCTAATTTGTTTTAAAATACTTTTATCAGTATAAAAAAGTTTATAAGCTTGATTTTTTTTTGATTGTTAGCATCCCAGCACTTTTGGAGATGTTATTTGAATGAGAAAAAGACATAAAATCCAAAATGCAATATTTTGCATGAATCAAAAAAGGTAGTTGCAAAATTTGTTATAAAATACTTTTATCAGTATAAAAAAGTTTTTAATCTTGATTTTTTTTCGATTGTTAGCATTCCAGCTCTTTTGGAGAATTTGTTTGAATGAGCAAAAATATAAAATTATAAATGCAATATTTTGCCTGAATCAAAAAAGATAGTTGCAAAATTTGTTTTGTAATACTTTTATCAGTATAAAAAAGTTTAAAAGCTTGATTTTTTTTTGATTGTTAGCATTCCAGCACTTTTGGAGATGTTATTTGAATGAGAAAAAGACATAAAATCCAAAATGCAATATTTTGCATGAATCAAAAAAGGTAGTTGCAAAATTTGTTATGAAATACTTTTATCAGTATAAAAAAGTTTTTAAGCTTAATTTTTTTTGATTGTTAGCATTCCAGCACTTTTGGAGAATTTGTTTGAATGAGCAAAAATATAAAATTAAAAACGCAATATTTTGCCTGAATCAAAAAAGATAGTTGCCTAATTTGTTTTAAAATACTTTTATCAGTATAAAAAAATTTTTAAGCTTGATTTTTTTTCGATTGTTAGCATTCCAGCTCTTTTGGAGAATTTGTTTGAATGAGCAAAAATATAAAATTATAAATGCAATATTTTGCCTGAATCAAAAAAGGTAGTTGCAAAATTTAATATAAAATACTTTTATCAGTATAAAAAAGTGTTTAAGCTTGTCTTTTTTTCGATTGTTAGCATTTTAGCTCTTTTGGAGAATTTGTTTGAATGAGCAAAAATATAAAATTATAAATGCAATATTTTGCCTGAATCAAAAAAGATAGTTGCAAAATTTGTTTTATAATACTTTTATCAGTATAAAAAAGTTTAAAAGCTTGATTTTTTTTTGATTGTTAGCATTCCAGCACTTTTGGAGATGTTATTTGAATGAGAAAAAGACATAAAATCCAAAATGCAATATTTTGCATGAATCAAAAAAGGTAGTTGCAAAATTTGTTATAAAATACTTTTATCAGTATAAAAAAGTTTTTAAGCTTAATTTTTTTTGATTGTTAGCATTCCAGCACTTTTGGAGAAATTGTTTGAATGAGAAAAAGACATAAAATCCAAAATGCAATATTTTGCATGAATCAAAAAAGGTAGTTGCAAAATTTGTTATAAAATATTTTTATCAGTATAAAAAAGTTTTTAATCTTGATTTTTTTTCGATTGTTAGCATTCCAGCTCTTTTGGAGAATTTGTTTGAATGAGCAAAAATATAAAATTATAAATGCAATGCTTTGCATGAATCGAAAAAGATGGTTGCAAAATTTGTTTTAAAATACTTTTATCAGTATAAAAAAGTGTTTAAGCTTCTCTTTTTTTCGATTGTTAGCATTCCAGCACTTTTGGAGAAATTGTTTGAATGAGCAAAAATATAAATTTTAAAATGCAATATTTTGCCTGAATCAAAAAAGATAGTTGCCTAATTTGTTTTATAATACTTTTATCAGTATAAAAAAGTTTAAAAGCTTGATTTTTTTTTGATTGTTAGCATTCCAGCACTTTTGGAGATGTTATTTGAATGAGAAAAAGACATAGAATCCAAAATGCAATATTTTGCATGAATCAAAAAAGGTAGTTGCAAAATTTGTTATAAAATACTTTTATCAGTATAAAAAAGTTTTTAAGCTTAATTTTTTTTCGATTGTTAGCATTCCAGCTCTTTTGGAGAATTTGTTTGAATGAGCAAAAATATAAAATTATAAATGCAATGCTTTGCATGAATCGAAAAAGATGGTTGCAAAATTTGTTTTAAAATACTTTTATCAGTATAAAAAAGTGTTTAAGCTTGTCTTTTTTTCGATTGTTAGCATTTTAGCTCTTTTGGAGAATTTGTTTGAATGAGCAAAAATATAAAATTATAAATGCAATATTTTGCCTGAATCAAAAAAGATAGTTGCAAAATTTGTTTTATAATACTTTTATCAGTATAAAAAAGTTTAAAAGCTTGATTTTTTTTTGATTGTTAGCATTCCAGCACTTTTGGAGATGTTATTTGAATGAGAAAAAGACATAAAATCCAAAATGCAATATTTTGCATGAATCAAAAAAGGTAGTTGCAAAATTTGTTATAAAATACTTTTATCAGTATAAAAAAGTTTTTAATCTTGATTTTTTTTCGATTGTTAGCATTCCAGCTCTTTTGGAGAATTTGTTTGAATGAGCAAAAATATAAAATTATAAATGCAATGCTTTGCATGAATCGAAAAAGATGGTTGCAAAATTTGTTTTAAAATACTTTTATCAGTATAAAAAAGTGTTTAAGCTTGTCTTTTTTTCGATTGTTAGCATTTTAGCTCTTTTGGAGAATTTGTTTGAATGAGCAAAAATATAAAATTATAAATGCAATATTTTGCCTGAATCAAAAAAGATAGTTGCAAAATTTGTTTTATAATACTTTTATCAGTATAAAAAAGTTTAAAAGCTTGATTTTTTTTTGATTGTTAGCATTCCAGCACTTTTGGAGATGTTATTTGAATGAGAAAAAGACATAAAATCCAAAATGCAATATTTTGCATGAATCAAAAAAGGTAGTTGCAAAATTTGTTATAAAATACTTTTATCAGTATAAAAAAGTTTTTAAACTTAATTTTTTTTGATTGTTAGCATTCCAGCACTTTTGGAGAAATTGTTTGAATGAGCAAAAATATAAATTTAAAAATGCAATATTTTGCCTGAATCAAAAAAGATAGTTGCCTAATTTGTTTTAAAATACTTTTATCAGTATAAAAAAGTTTATAAGCTTGATTTTTTTTTGATTGTTAGCATCCCAGCACTTTTGGAGATGTTATTTGAATGAGAAAAAGACATAAAATCCAAAATGCAATATTTTGCATGAATCAAAAAAGGTAGTTGCAAAATTTGTTATAAAATACTTTTATCAGTATAAAAAAGTTTTTAATCTTGATTTTTTTTCGATTGTTAGCATTCCAGCTCTTTTGGAGAATTTGTTTGAATGAGCAAAAATATAAAATTATAAATGCAATATTTTGCCTGAATCAAAAAAGATAGTTGCAAAATTTGTTTTAAAATACTTTTATCAGTATAAAAAAGTTTAAAAGCTTGATTTTTTTTTGATTGTTAGCATTCCAGCACTTTTGGAGATGTTATTTGAATGAGAAAAAGACATAAAATCCAAAATGCAATATTTTGCATGAATCAAAAAAGGTAGTTGCAAAATTTGTTATGAAATACTTTTATCAGTATAAAAAAGTTTTTAAGCTTAATTTTTTTTGATTGTTAGCATTCCAGCACTTTTGGAGAATTTGTTTGAATGAGCAAAAATATAAAATTAAAAACGCAATATTTTGCATGAATCAAAAAAGATAGTTGCCTAATTTGTTTTAAAATACTTTTATCAGTATAAAAAAGTTTATAAGCTTGATTTTTTTTTGATTGTTAGCATCCCAGCACTTTTGGAGATGTTATTTGAATGAGAAAAAGACATAAAATCCAAAATGCAATATTTAGCATGAATCAAAAAAGGTAGTTGCAAAATTTGTTATAAAATACTTTTATCAGTATAAAAAAGTTTTTAATCTTGATTTTTTTTCGATTGTTAGCATTCCAGCTCTTTTGGAGAATTTGTTTGAATGAGCAAAAATATAAAATTATAAATGCAATATTTTGCCTGAATCAAAAAAGATAGTTGCAAAATTTGTTTTGTAATACTTTTATCAGTATAAAAAAGTTTAAAAGCTTGATTTTTTTTTGATTGTTAGCATTCCAGCACTTTTGGAGATGTTATTTGAATGAGAAAAAGACATAAAATCCAAAATGCAATATTTTGCATGAATCAAAAAAGATAGTTGCCTAATTTGTTTTAAAATACTTTTATCAGTATAAAAAAATTTTTAAGCTTGATTTTTTTTCGATTGTTAGCATTCCAGCTCTTTTGGAGAATTTGTTTGAATGAGCAAAAATATAAAATTATAAATGCAATATTTTGCCTGAATCAAAAAAGATAGTTGCAAAATTTGTTTTATAATACTTTTATCAGTATAAAAAAGTTTAAAAGCTTGATTTTTTTTTGATTGTTAGCATTCCAGCACTTTTGGAGATGTTATTTGAATGAGAAAAAGACATAAAATCCAAAATGCAATATTTTGCATGAATCAAAAAAGGTAGTTGCAAAATTTGTTATAAAATACTTTTATCAGTATAAAAAAGTTTTTAAGCTTAATTTTTTTTGATTGTTAGCATTCCAGCACTTTTGGAGAAATTGTTTGAATGAGCAAAAATATAAATTTAAAAATGCAATATTTTGCCTGAATCAAAAAAGATAGTTGCCTAATTTGTTTTAAAATACTTTTATCAGTATAAAAAAGTTTATAAGCTTGATTTTTTTTTGATTGTTAGCATCCCAGCACTTTTGGAGATGTTATTTGAATGAGAAAAAGACATAAAATCCAAAATGCAATATTTTGCATGAATCAAAAAAGGTAGTTGCAAAATTTGTTATAAAATACTTTTATCAGTATAAAAAAGTTTTTAATCTTGATTTTTTTTCGATTGTTAGCATTCCAGCTCTTTTGGAGAATTTGTTTGAATGAGCAAAAATATAAAATTATAAATGCAATATTTTGCCTGAATCAAAAAAGATAGTTGCAAAATTTGTTTTGTAATACTTTTATCAGTATAAAAAAGTTTAAAAGCTTGATTTTTTTTGATTGTTAGCATTCCAGCACTTTTGGAGATGTTATTTGAATGAGAAAAAGACATAAAATCCAAAATGCAATATTTTGCATGAATCAAAAAAGGTAGTTGCAAAATTTGTTATGAAATACTTTTATCAGTATAAAAAAGTTTTTAAGCTTAATTTTTTTTGATTGTTAGCATTCCAGCACTTTTGGAGAATTTGTTTGAATGAGCAAAAATATAAAATTAAAAACGCAATATTTTGCCTGAATCAAAAAAGATAGTTGCCTAATTTGTTTTAAAATACTTTTATCAGTATAAAAAAATTTTTAAGCTTGATTTTTTTTCGATTGTTAGCATTCCAGCTCTTTTGGAGAATTTGTTTGAATGAGCAAAAATATAAAATTATAAATGCAATATTTTGCCTGAATCAAAAAAGGTAGTTGCAAAATTTGTTATAAAATACTTTTATCAGTATAAAAAAGTGTTTAAGCTTGTCTTTTTTTCGATTGTTAGCATTTTAGCTCTTTTGGAGAATTTGTTTGAATGAGCAAAAATATAAAATTATAAATGCAATATTTTGCCTGAATCAAAAAAGATAGTTGCAAAATTTGTTTTATAATACTTTTATCAGTATAAAAAAGTTTAAAAGCTTGATTTTTTTTTGATTGTTAGCATTCCAGCACTTTTGGAGATGTTATTTGAATGAGAAAAAGACATAAAATCCAAAATGCAATATTTTGCATGAATCAAAAAAGGTAGTTGCAAAATTTGTTATAAAATACTTTTATCAGTATAAAAAAGTTTTTAAGCTTAATTTTTTTTGATTGTTAGCATTCCAGCACTTTTGGAGAAATTGTTTGAATGAGAAAAAGACATAAAATCCAAAATGCAATATTTTGCATGAATCAAAAAAGGTAGTTGCAAAATGTGTTATAAAATATTTTTATCAGTATAAAAAAGTTTTTAATCTTGATTTTTTTTCGATTGTTAGCATTCCAGCTCTTTTGGAGAATTTGTTTGAATGAGCAAAAATATAAAATTATAAATGCAATGCTTTGCATGAATCGAAAAAGATGGTTGCAAAATTTGTTTTAAAATACTTTTATCAGTATAAAAAAGTGTTTAAGCTTCTCTTTTTTTCGATTGTTAGCATTCCAGCACTTTTGGAGAAATTGTTTGAATGAGCAAAAATATAAATTTTAAAATGCAATATTTTGCCTGAATCAAAAAAGATAGTTGCCTAATTTGTTTTATAATACTTTTATCAGTATAAAAAAGTTTAAAAGCTTGATTTTTTTTTGATTGTTAGCATTCCAGCACTTTTGGAGATGTTATTTGAATGAGAAAAAGACATAGAATCCAAAATGCAATATTTTGCATGAATCAAAAAAGGTAGTTGCAAAATTTGTTATAAAATACTTTTATCAGTATAAAAAAGTTTTTAAGCTTAATTTTTTTTCGATTGTTAGCATTCCAGCTCTTTTGGAGAATTTGTTTGAATGAGCAAAAATATAAAATTATAAATGCAATGCTTTGCATGAATCGAAAAAGATGGTTGCAAAATTTGTTTTAAAATACTTTTATCAGTATAAAAAAGTGTTTAAGCTTGTCTTTTTTTCGATTGTTAGCATTTTAGCTCTTTTGGAGAATTTGTTTGAATGAGCAAAAATATAAAATTATAAATGCAATATTTTGCCTGAATCAAAAAAGATAGTTGCAAAATTTGTTTTATAATACTTTTATCAGTATAAAAAAGTTTAAAAGCTTGATTTTTTTTTGATTGTTAGCATTCCAGCACTTTTGGAGATGTTATTTGAATGAGAAAAAGACATAAAATCCAAAATGCAATATTTTGCATGAATCAAAAAAGGTAGTTGCAAAATTTGTTATAAAATACTTTTATCAGTATAAAAAAGTTTTTAAGCTTAATTTTTTTTGATTGTTAGCATTCCAGCACTTTTGGAGAAATTGTTTGAATGAGCAAAAATATAAATTTAAAAATGCAATATTTTGCCTGAATCAAAAAAGATAGTTGCCTAATTTGTTTTAAAATACTTTTATCAGTATAAAAAAGTTTATAAGCTTGATTTTTTTTTGATTGTTAGCATCCCAGCACTTTTGGAGATGTTATTTGAATGAGAAAAAGACATAAAATCCAAAATGCAATATTTTGCATGAATCAAAAAAGGTAGTTGCAAAATTTGTTATAAAATACTTTTATCAGTATAAAAAAGTTTTTAATCTTGATTTTTTTTCGATTGTTAGCATTCCAGCTCTTTTGGAGAATTTGTTTGAATGAGCAAAAATATAAAATTATAAATGCAATATTTTGCCTGAATCAAAAAAGATAGTTGCAAAATTTGTTTTGTAATACTTTTATCAGTATAAAAAAGTTTAAAAGCTTGATTTTTTTTTGATTGTTAGCATTCCAGCACTTTTGGAGATGTTATTTGAATGAGAAAAAGACATAAAATCCAAAATGCAATATTTTGCATGAATCAAAAAAGGTAGTTGCAAAATTTGTTATGAAATACTTTTATCAGTATAAAAAAGTTTTTAAGCTTAATTTTTTTTGATTGTTAGCATTCCAGCACTTTTGGAGAATTTGTTTGAATGAGCAAAAATATAAAATTAAAAACGCAATATTTTGCATGAATCAAAAAAGATAGTTGCCTAATTTGTTTTAAAATACTTTTATCAGTATAAAAAAGTTTATAAGCTTGATTTTTTTTTGATTGTTAGCATCCCAGCACTTCTGGAGATGTTATTTGAATGAGAAAAAGACATAAAATCCAAAATGCAATATTTAGCATGAATCAAAAAAGGTAGTTGCAAAATTTGTTATAAAATACTTTTATCAGTATAAAAAAGTTTTTAATCTTGATTTTTTTTCGATTGTTAGCATTCCAGCTCTTTTGGAGAATTTGTTTGAATGAGCAAAAATATAAAATTATAAATGCAATATTTTGCCTGAATCAAAAAAGATAGTTGCAAAATTTGTTTTGTAATACTTTTATCAGTATAAAAAAGTTTAAAAGCTTGATTTTTTTTTGATTGTTAGCATTCCAGCACTTTTGGAGATGTTATTTGAATGAGAAAAAGACATAAAATCCAAAATGCAATATTTTGCATGAATCAAAAAAGATAGTTGCCTAATTTGTTTTAAAATACTTTTATCAGTATAAAAAAATTTTTAAGCTTGATTTTTTTTCGATTGTTAGCATTCCAGCTCTTTTGGAGAATTTGTTTGAATGAGCAAAAATATAAAATTATAAATGCAATATTTTGCCTGAATCAAAAAAGGTAGTTGCAAAATTTGTTATAAAATACTTTTATCAGTATAAAAAAGTTTTTAATCTTGATTTTTTTTCGATTGTTAGCATTCCAGCTCTTTTGGAGAATTTGTTTGAATGAGCAAAAATATAAAATTATAAATGCAATGCTTTGCATGAATCGAAAAAGATGGTTGCAAAATTTGTTTTAAAATACTTTTATCAGTATAAAAAAGTGTTTAAGCTTGTCTTTTTTTCGATTGTTAGCATTTTAGCTCTTTTGGAGAATTTGTTTGAATGAGCAAAAATATAAAATTATAAATGCAATATTTTGCCTGAATCAAAAAAGATAGTTGCAAAATTTGTTTTATAATACTTTTATCAGTATAAAAAAGTTTAAAAGCTTGATTTTTTTTTGATTGTTAGCATTCCAGCACTTTTGGAGATGTTATTTGAATGAGAAAAAGACATAAAATCCAAAATGCAATATTTTGCATGAATCAAAAAAGGTAGTTGCAAAATTTGTTATAAAATACTTTTATCAGTATAAAAAAGTTTTTAAGCTTAATTTTTTTTGATTGTTAGCATTCCAGCACTTTTGGAGAAATTGTTTGAATGAGAAAAAGACATAAAATCCAAAATGCAATATTTTGCATGAATCAAAAAAGGTAGTTGCAAAATTTGTTATAAAATATTTTTATCAGTATAAAAAAGTTTTTAATCTTGATTTTTTTTCGATTGTTAGCATTCCAGCTCTTTTGGAGAATTTGTTTGAATGAGCAAAAATATAAAATTAAAAATGCAATATTTTGCATGAATCGAAAAAAGTAGATGCAAAAATTGTTTTAAAATACTTTTATCAGTATAAAAAAGTTTTTAAGCTTAATTTTTTTTGATTGTTAGCATTCCAGCACTTTTGGAGAAATTGTTTGAATGAGAAAAAGACATAAAATCCAAAATGCAATATTTTGCATGAATCAAAAAAGGTAGTTGCAAAATTTGTTATAAAATATTTTTATCAGTATAAAAAAGTTTTTAAGCTTAATTTTTTTTGATTGTTAGCATTCCAGCACTTTTGGAGAATTTGTTTGAATGAGCAAAAATATAAAATTAAAAACGCAATATTTTGCATGAATCAAAAAAGATAGTTGCCTAATTTGTTTTAAAATACTTTTATCAGTATAAAAAAGTTTTTAAGCTTAATTTTTTTTGATTGTTAGCATTCCAGCACTTTTGGAGAAATTGTTTGAATGAGAAAAAGACATAAAATCCAAAATGCAATATTTTGCATGAATCAAAAAAGGTAGTTGCAAAATTTGTTATAAAATATTTTTATCAGTATAAAAAAGTTTTTAATCTTGATTTTTTTCCGATTGTTAGCATTCCAGCTCTTTTGGAGAATTTGTTTGAATGAGCAAAAATATAAAATTAAAAATGCAATATTTTGCATGAATCGAAAAAAGTAGATGCAAAAATTGTTTTAAAATACTTTTATCAGTATAAAAAAGTTTTTAAGCTTAATTTTTTTTGATTGTTAGCATTCCAGCACTTTTGGAGAAATTGTTTGAATGAGAAAAAGACATAAAATCCAAAATGCAATATTTTGCATGAATCAAAAAAGGTAGTTGCAAAATTTGTTTTAAAATACTTTTATCAGTATAAAAAAGTGTTTAAGCTTCTCTTTTTTTCGATTGTTAGCATTCCAGCACTTTTGGAGAAATTGTTTGAATGAGCAAAAATATAAATTTTAAAATGCAATATTTTGCCTGAATCAAAAAAGATAGTTGCCTAATTTGTTTTATAATACTTTTATCAGTATAAAAAAGTTTAAAAGCTTGATTTTTTTTTGATTGTTAGCATTCAAGCACTTTTGGAGATGTTATTTGAATGAGAAAAAGACATAGAATCCAAAATGCAATATTTTGCATGAATCAAAAAAGGTAGTTGCAAAATTTGTTATAAAATACTTTTATCAGTATAAAAAAGTTTTTAAGCTTAATTTTTTTTGATTGTTAGCATTCCAACACTTTTGGAGAAATTGTTTGAATGAGCAAAATTATAAAATTAGAAATGCAATGTTTTGCATGAATCGAAAAAGATAGTTGCGAAATTTGTTTTAAATTACTTTTATCAGTATAAAAAATTTTTAAGCTTAATTTTTTTTGATTGTTAGCATTCCAACACTTTTGGAGAAATTGTTTGAATGAGCAAAATTATAAAATTAGAAATGCAATGTTTTGCATGAATCGAAAAAGATAGTTGCGAAATTTGTTTTAAATTACTTTTATCAGTATAAAAAATTTTTAAGCTTAATTTTTTTTGATTGTTAGCATTCCAACACTTTTGGAGAAATTGTTTGAATGAGCAAAATTATAAAATTAGAAATGCAATGTTTTGCATGAATCGAAAAAGATAGTTGCGAAATTTGTTTTAAATTACTTTTATCAGTATAAAAAATTTTTAAGCTTAATTTTTTTTGATTGTTAGCATTCCAACACTTTTGGAGAAATTGTTTGAATGAGCAAAATTATAAAATTAGAAATGCAATGTTTTGCATGAATCGAAAAAGATAGTTGCGAAATTTTTTTTAAATTACTTTTATCAGTATAAAAAAGTTTTTAAGCTTGATTTTTTTTTGATTGTTAGCATTCCAGCACTTTTGGAGAAATTGTTAGAATGAGCAAAAATATAAATTTAAAAGTGCAATATTTTGCATGAATCGAAAAAGATAGTTGCAAAATTTGTTTTAAAATACTTTTATCAGTATAAAAAAGTTTTAAAGCTTGATTTTTTTTTGATTGTTAGCATTCCAGCTCTTGTGGAGAAATTGTTTGAATGAGCAAAATTATAAAATTAGAAATGCAATGTTTTGCATGAATCGAAAAAGATAGTTGCGAAATTTGTTTTAAATTACTTTTATCAGTATAAAAAATTTTTAAGCTTAATTTTTTTTGATTGTTAGCATTCCAACACTTTTGGAGAAATTGTTTGAATGAGCAAAAATATAAAATAAAAAATGCAATATTTTGCATGAATCGAAAAAGGTAGTTGCAAAAATTGTTTTAAAATACTTTTATCAGTATAAAAAAGTGTTTAAGCTTGATTTTTTTTTTGATTGTTAGCATTCCAACACTTTTGGAGAAATTGTTTGAGTGAGCAAAATTATAAAATTAAAAATGCAATATTTTGCATGAATCAAAAAAGGTAGTTGCAAAAATTGTTTTAAAATACTTTTATCAGTATAAAAAAGTTTTTAAGCTTTATTTTTTTCGATTGTTAGCATTCCAGCACTTTTGGAGATGTTATTTGAATAAGAAAAAGACATAAAATCCAAAATGCAATATTTTGCATGAATCGAAAAAGGTAGTTGCAAAAATTGTTTTAAAATACTTTTATCAGTATAAAAAAGTGTTTAAGCTTGATTTTTTTTTTGATTGTTAGCATTCCAGCTCTTGTGGAGAAATTGTTTGAGTGAGCAAAATTATAAAATTAAAAATGCAATATTTTGCATGAATCAAAAAAGGTAGTTGCAAAAATTGTTTTAAAATACTTTTATCAGTATAAAAAAGTTTTTAAGCTTTTTTTTTTTCGATTGTTAGCATTCCAGCACTTTTGGAGATGTTATTTGAATAAGAAAAAGACATAAAATCCAAAATGCAATATTTTGCATGAATCGAAAAAGGTAGTTGCAAAAATTGTTTTAAAATACTTTTATCAGTATAAAAAAGTGTTTAAGCTTGATTTTTTTTTTGATTGTTAGCATTTCAGCTCTTGTGGAGAAATTGTTTGAGTGAGCAAAATTATAAAATTAAAAATGCAATATTTTGCATGAATCAAAAAAGGTAGTTGCAAAAATTGTTTTAAAATACTTTTATCAGTATAAAAAAGTTTTTAAGCTTTATTTTTTTCGATTGTTAGCATTCCAGCACTTTTGGAGATGTTATTTGAATAAGAAAAAGACATAAAATCCAAAATGCAATATTTTGCATGAATCGAAAAAGGTAGTTGCAAAAATTGTTTTAAAATACTTTTATCAGTATAAAAAAGTGTTTAAGCTTGATTTTTTTGATTGTTAGCATTCCAGCTCTTGTGGAGAAATTGTTTGAATGAGCAAAATTATAAAATTAAAAATGCAATATTTTGCATGAATCAAAAAAGGTAGTTGCAAAAATTGTTTTAAAATACTTTTATCAGTATAAAAAAGTTTTTAAGCTTTATTTTTTTCGATTGTTAGCATTCCAGCACTTTTGGAGATGTTATTTGAATAAGAAAAAGACATAAAATCCAAAATGCAATTTTTTGCATGAATCAAAAAAGGTAGTTGCAAAAATTGTTTTAAAATACTTTTATCAGTATAAAAAAGTGTTTAAGCTTGATTTTTTTTTTGATTGTTAGCATTCCAGCTCTTGTGGAGAAATAGTTTGAATGAGCAAAAATATAAAATTAGAAATGCAATGTTTTGCATGAATCGAAAAAGATAGTTGCGAAATTTGTTTTAAATTACTTTTATCAGTATAAAAATATTTTAAGCTTAATTTTTTTTGATTGTTAGCATTCCAACACTTTTGGAGAAATTGTTTGAATGAGCAAAATTATAAAATTAGAAATGCAATTCTTTGCATGAATCGAAAAGGGTAGTTGCAAAAATTGTTTTAAAATACTTTTATCAGTATAAAAAAGTGTTTAAGCTTGATTTTTTTTTGATTGTTAGCATTCCAGCTCTTGTGGAGAAATTGTTTGAATGAGCAAAAATATAAAATTAGAAATGCAATGTTTTGCATGAATCGAAAAATATAGTTGCGAAATTTGTTTTAAATTACTTTTATCAGTATAAAAAAGTTTTTAAGCTTAATTTTTTTTGATTGTTAGCATTCCAGCACTTTTGGAGAAATTGTTTGAATGAGCAAAAATTTAAATTTAAAAATGCAATATTTTGCATGAATCAAAAAAGGTAGTTGCAAAAATTGTTTTAAAATACTTTTATCAGTATAAAAAAGTGTTTAAGCTTGATTTTTTTTTTGATTGTTAGCATTCCAGCTCTTGTGGAGAAATTGTTTGAATGAGCAAAAATATAAAATTAGAAATGCAATGTTTTGCATGAATCGAAAAAGATAGTTGCGAAATTTGTTTTAAATTACTTTTATCAGTATAAAAAAGTGTTTAAGCTTGATTTTTTTTTTGATTGTTAGCATTCCAGCTCTTTTGGAGAGTTTGTTTGAATGAGCAAAATTATAAAATTAAAAATGCAATATTTTGCATGAATCGAAAAAGGTAGTTGCAAAAATTGTTTAAAAATACTTTTATCAGTTTAAAAAAGTTTTTAAGCTTTATTTTTTTCGATTGTTAGCATTCCAGCACTTTTGGAGATGTTATTTGAATAAGAAAAAGACATAAAATCCAAAATGCAATTTTTTGCATGAATCAAAAAAGGTAGTTGCAAAAATTGTTTTAAAATACTTTTATCAGTATAAAAAAGTGTTTAAGCTTGATTTTTTTTTTGATTGTTAGCATTCCAGCTCTTGTGGAGAAATTGTTTGAATGAGCAAAAATATAAAATTAGAAATGCAATGTTTTGCATGAATCGAAAAAGATAGTTGCGAAATTTGTTTTAAATTACTTTTATCAGTATAAAAAATTTTTAAGCTTAATTTTTTTTGATTGTTAGCATTCCAACACTTTTGGAGAAATTGTTTGAATGAGCAAAATTATAAAATTAGAAATGCAATTCTTTGCATGAATCGAAAAGGGTAGTTGCAAAAATTGTTTTAAAATACTTTTATCAGTATAAAAAAGTGTTTAAGCTTGATTTTTTTTTGATTGTTAGCATTCCAGCTCTTGTGGAGAAATTGTTTGAATGAGCAAAAATATAAAATTAGAAATGCAATGTTTTGCATGAATCGAAAAAGATAGTTGCGAAATTTGTTTTAAATTACTTTTATCAGTATAAAAAAGTTTTTAAGCTTAATTTTTTTTGATTGTTAGCATTCCAGCACTTTTGGAGAAATTGTTTGAATGAGCAAAAATTTAAATTTAAAAATGCAATATTTTGCATGAATCAAAAAAGGTAGTTGCAAAAATTGTTTTAAAATACTTTTATCAGTATAAAAAAGTGTTTAAGCTTGATTTTTTTTTTGATTGTTAGCATTCCAGCTCTTGTGGAGAAATTGTTTGAATGAGCAAAAATATAAAATTAGAAATGCAATGTTTTGCATGAATCGAAAAAGATAGTTGCGAAATTTGTTTTAAATTACTTTTATCAGTATAAAAAAGTGTTTAAGCTTGATTTTTTTTTTGATTGTTAGCATTCCAGCTCTTTTGGAGAGTTTGTTTGAATGAGCAAAATTATAAAATTAAAAATGCAATATTTTGCATGAATCGAAAAAGGTAGTTGCAAAAATTGTTTAAAAATACTTTTATCAGTTTAAAAAAGTTTTTAAGCTCGATTCTTTTTTTGATTGTTAGCATTCCAGCTCTTGTGGAGAAATTGTTTGAATGAGCAAAAATATAAAATTAGAAATGCAATGTTTTGCATGAATCGAAAAAGATAGTTGCGAAATTTGTTTTAAAATACTTTTATCAGTATAAAAAATTTTTAAGCTTAATTTTTTTTGATTGTTATCATTCCAACACTTTTGGAGAAATTGTTTGAATGAGCAAAAATATAAATTAAAAATTGCAATATTTTGCATGAATCGAAAAAGGAAGTTGCAAAATTTGTTTTAAAATAATTTTATCAGTACAAAAAAGTTTTTAAGCTTGATTTTTTTTCGATTGTTAGCATTCCAGCTCTTTTAGAGAGTTTGTTTGAATGAGCAAAATTGTAAAATTAAAAATGCAATATTTTGCATGAATCGAAAAAGGTAGTTGCAAAAATTGTTTTAAAATACTTTTATCAGTATAAAAAAGTTTTTAAGCTTGATTCTTTTTTTTGATTGTTATCATTCCAACACTTTTAGAGAAATTGTTTGAATGAGCAAAATTATAAAATTAAAAATGCAATATTTTGCATGAATCGAAAAAGGTAGTTGCAAAAATTGTTTTAAAATACTTTTATCAGTATAAAAAAGTTTTTAAGCTTGATTCTTTTTTTTGATTGTTATCATTCCGACACTTTTGGAGAAATTGTTTGAATGAGCAAAATTATAAAATTAAAAATGCAATATTTTGCATGAATCGAAAAAGGAAGTTGCAAACATTGTTTTTAAATACTTTTATCAGTATAAAAAAGTGTTTAAGCTTGATTTTTTTTCGGCTGTTAGCATTCCAGCTCTTTTGGAGAAATTGTTTGAATGAGCAAAATTATAAAATTAAAAATGCAATGCTTTGCATGAATCGAAATAGGTAGTTGCAAAAAATTTTTTAAAATACTTTTATCAGTATAAAAAAGCGTTTAAGCTTGATTTTTTTTTTGATTGTTAGCATTCCAGCTCTTGTTGAGAAATTGTTTGAATGAGCAAAAATATAAAATTAGAAATGCAATGTTTTGCATGAATCGAAAAAGATAGTTGCGAAATTTGTTTTAAATTACTTTTATCAGTATAAAAAAGTGTTTAAGCTTGATTTTTTTTCGGCTGTTAGCATTCCAGCTCTTTTGGAGAAATTGTTTGAATGAGCAAAATTATAAAATTAAAAATGCAATGCTTTGCATGAATCGAAATAGGTAGTTGCAAAAAATTTTTTAAAATACTTTTATCAGTATAAAAAAGCGTTTAAGCTTGATTTTTTTTTTGATTGTTAGCATTCCAGCTCTTGTTGAGAAATTGTTTGAATGAGCAAAAATATAAAATTAGAAATGCAATGTTTTGCATGAATCGAAAAAGATAGTTGCAACATTTGTTTTAAAATACTTTTATCAGTATAAAAAAGTGTTTAAGCTTGATTTTTTTTCGACTGTTAGCATTCCAGCTCTTTTGGAGAAATTGTTTCAATGAGCAAAATTATAAAATTAGAAATGCAATGCTTTGCATGAATCGAAAAAGGTAGTTGCAAAAAATTTTTTAAAATACTTTTATCAGTATAAAAAAGCGTTTAAGTTTGATTTTTTTTTTGATTGTTAGCATTCCAGCTCTTGTGGAGAAATTGTTTGAATGAGCAAAAATATAAAATTAGAAATGCAATGTTTTGCATGAATCGAAAAAGATAGTTGCGAAATTTGTTTTAAATTACTTTTATCAGTATAAAAAAGTGTTTAAGCTTGATTTTTTTTTTGATTGTTAGCATTCCAGCACTTTTGGAGAAATTGTTTGAATGAGCAAAAATATAAAATTAGAAATGCAATGTTTTGCATGAATCGAAAAAGATAGTTGCGAAATTTGTTTTAAATTACTTTTATCAGTATAAAAAAGTTTTTAAGCTTGATTTTTTTTCGATTGTTAGCATTCCAGCACTTCTGGAGATGTTATTTGAATAAGAAAAAGACATAAAATCCAAAATGCAATATTTTGCATGAATCAAAAAAGGTAGTTGCGAAATTTGTTTCAAATTACTTTTATCAGTATAAAAAAGTTTTTAAGCTTAATTTTTTTTGATTGTTATCATTCCAACACTTTTAGAGAAATTGTTTGAATGAGCAAAATTATAAATTTAAAAATGCAATATTTTGCATGAATCGAAAAAGGTAGTTGCAAAAATTGTTTTAAAATACTTTTATCAGTATAAAAAAGTTTTTAAGCTTGATTCTTTTTTTTGATTGTTATCATTCCAACACTTTTAGAGAAATTGTTTGAATGAGCAAAATTATAAAATTAAAAATGCAATATTTTGCATGAATCGAAAAAGGTAGTTGCAAAAATTGTTTTAAAATACTTTTATCAGTATAAAAAAGTTTTTAAGCTTGATTCTTTTTTTTGATTGTTATCATTCCAACACTTTTAGAGAAATTGTTTGAATGAGCAAAATTATAAAATTAAAAATGCAATATTTTGCATGAATCGAAAAAGGAAGTTGCAAAATTTGTTTTAAAATACTTTTATCAGTACAAAAAAGTTTTTAAGCTTGATTTTTTTTCGATTGTTAGCATTCCAGCTCTTTTAGAGAGTTTGTTTGAATGAGCAAAATTATAAAATTAAAAATGCAATATTTTGCATGAATCGAAAAAGGAAGTTGCAAAATTTGTTTTAAAATACTTTTATCAGTACAAAAAAGTTTTTAAGCTTGATTTTTTTTCGATTGTTAGCATTCCAGCTCTTTTAGAGAGTTTGTTTGAATGAGCAAAATTATAAAATTAAAAATGCAATATTTTGCATGAATCGAAAAAGGTAGTTGCAAAAATTGTTTTAAAATACTTTTATCAGTATAAAAAAGTGTATAAGCTTGATTTTTTTTTTTGCTTGTTATCATTCCAACACTTTTGGAGAAATTGTTTGAATGAGCAAAATTATAAAATTAAAAATGCAATATTTTGCATGAATCGAAAAAGGTAGTTGCAAAAATTGTTTTAAAATACTTTTATCAGTATAAAAAAGTTTTTAAGCTTGATTCTTTTTTTTGATTGTTATCATTCCAACACTTTTAGAGAAATTGTTTGAATGAGCAAAATTATAAAATTAAAAATGCAATATTTTGCATGAATCGAAAAAGGAAGTTGCAAAATTTGTTTTAAAATACTTTTATCAGTACAAAAAAGTTTTTAAGCTTGATTTTTTTTCGATTGTTAGCATTCCAGCTCTTTTAGAGAGTTTGTTTGAATGAGCAAAATTATAAAATTAAAAATGCAATATTTTGCATGAATCGAAAAAGGTAGTTGCAAAAATTGTTTTAAAATACTTTTATCAGTATAAAAAAGTGTATAAGCTTGATTTTTTTTTTTGCTTGTTATCATTCCAACACTTTTGGAGAAATTGTTTGAATGAGCAAAATTATAAAATTAAAAATGCAATATTTTGCATGAATCGAAAAAGGTAGTTGCAAAAATTGTTTTAAAATACTTTTATCAGTATAAAAAAGTTTTTAAGCTTGATTCTTTTTTTTGATTGTTATCATTCCAACACTTTTAGAGAAATTGTTTGAATGAGCAAAATTATAAAATTAAAAATGCAATATTTTGCATGAATCGAAAAAGGTAGTTGCAAAAATTGTTTTAAAATACTTTTATCAGTATAAAAAAGTTTTTAAGCTTGATTCTTTTTTTTGATTGTTATCATTCCAACACTTTTAGAGAAATTGTTTGAATGAGCAAAATTATAAAATTAAAAATGCAATATTTTGCATGAATCGAAAAAGGAAGTTGCAAAATTTGTTTTAAAATACTTTTATCAGTACAAAAAAGTTTTTAAGCTTGATTTTTTTTCGATTGTTAGCATTCCAGCTCTTTTAGAGAGTTTGTTTGAATGAGCAAAATTATAAAATTAAAAATGCAATATTTTGCATGAATCGAAAAAGGAAGTTGCAAAATTTGTTTTAAAATACTTTTATCAGTACAAAAAAGTTTTTAAGTTTGATTTTTTTTCGATTGTTAGCATTCCAGCTCTTTTAGAGAGTTTGTTTGAATGAGCAAAATTATAAAATTAAAAATGCAATATTTTGCATGAATCGAAAAAGGTAGTTGCAAAAATTGTTTTAAAATACTTTTATCAGTATAAAAAAGTGTATAAGCTTGATTTTTTTTTTTGCTTGTTATCATTCCAACACTTTTGGAGAAATTGTTTGAATGAGCAAAATTATAAAATTAAAAATGCAATATTTTGCATGAATCGAAAAAGGTAGTTGCAAAAATTGTTTTAAAATACTTTTATCAGTATAAAAAAGTTTTTAAGCTTGATTCTTTTTTTTGATTGTTATCATTCCAACACTTTTAGAGAAATTGTTTGAATGAGCAAAATTATAAAATTAAAAATGCAATATTTTGCATGAATCGAAAAAGGTAGTTGCAAAAATTGTTTTAAAATACTTTTATCAGTATAAAAAAGTTTTTAAGCTTGATTCTTTTTTTTGATTGTTATCATTCCAACACTTTTAGAGAAATTGTTTGAATGAGCAAAATTATAAAATTAAAAATGCAATATTTTGCATGAATCGAAAAAGGAAGTTGCAAAATTTGTTTTAAAATACTTTTATCAGTACAAAAAAGTTTTTAAGCTTGATTTTTTTTCGATTGTTAGCATTCCAGCTCTTTTAGAGAGTTTGTTTGAATGAGCAAAATTATAAAATTAAAAATGCAATATTTTGCATGAATCGAAAAAGGTAGTTGCAAAAATTGTTTTAAAATACTTTTATCAGTATAAAAAAGTGTATAAGCTTGATTTTTTTTTTGCTTGTTATCATTCCAACACTTTTGGAGAAATTGTTTGAATGAGCAAAATTATAAAATTAAAAATGCAATATTTTGCATGAATCGAAAAAGGTAGTTGCAAAAATTGTTTTAAAATACTTTTATCAGTATAAAAAAGTTTTTAAGCTTGATTCTTTTTTTTGATTGTTATCATTCCAACACTTTTAGAGAAATTGTTTGAATGAGCAAAATTATAAAATTAAAAATGCAATATTTTGCATGAATCGAAAAAGGTAGTTGCAAAAATTGTTTTAAAATACTTTTATCAGTATAAAAAAGTTTTTAAGCTTGATTCTTTTTTTTGATTGTTATCATTCCAACACTTTTAGAGAAATTGTTTGAATGAGCAAAATTATAAAATTAAAAATGCAATATTTTGCATGAATCGAAAAAGGTAGTTGCAAAAATTGTTTTAAAATACTTTTATCAGTATAAAAAAGTTTTTAAGCTTGATTCTTTTTTTTGATTGTTATCATTCCAACACTTTTAGAGAAATTGTTTGAATGAGCAAAATTATAAAATTAAAAATGCAATATTTTGCATGAATCGAAAAAGGAAGTTGCAAAATTTGTTTTAAAATACTTTTATCAGTACAAAAAAGTTTTTAAGCTTGATTTTTTTTCGATTGTTAGCATTCCAGCTCTTTTAGAGAGTTTGTTTGAATGAGCAAAATTATAAAATTAAAAATGCAATATTTTGCATGAATCGAAAAAGGTAGTTGCAAAAATTGTTTTAAAATACTTTTATCAGTATAAAAAAGTGTATAAGCTTGATTTTTTTTTTTGCTTGTTATCATTCCAACACTTTTGGAGAAATTGTTTGAATGAGCAAAATTATAAAATTAAAAATGCAATATTTTGCATGAATCGAAAAAGGTAGTTGCAAAAATTGTTTTAAAATACTTTTATCAGTATAAAAAAGTTTTTAAGCTTGATTCTTTTTTTTGATTGTTATCATTCCAACACTTTTGGAGAAATTGTTTGAATGAGCAAAATTATAAAATTAAAAATGCAATATTTTGCATGAATCGAAAAAGGAAGTTGCAAAATTTGTTTTAAAATACTTTTATCAGTACAAAAAAGTTTTTAAGCTTGATTTTTTTTCGATTGTTAGCATTCCAGCTCTTTTAGAGAGTTTGTTTGAATGAGCAAAATTATAAAATTAAAAATGCAATATTTTGCATGAATCGAAAAAGGTAGTTGCAAAAATTGTTTTAAAATACTTTTGTCAGTATAAAAAAGTGTATAAGCTTGATTTTTTTTTTTGCTTGTTATCATTCCAACACTTTTGGAGAAATTGTTTGAATGAGCAAAATTATAAAATTAAAAATGCAATATTTTGCATGAATCGAAAAAGGTAGTTGCAAAAATTGTTTTAAAATACTTTTATCAGTATAAAAAAGTTTTTAAGCTTGATTCTTTTTTTTGATTGTTATCATTCCAACACTTTTAGAGAAATTGTTTGAATGAGCAAAATTATAAAATTAAAAATGCAATATTTTGCATGAATCGAAAAAGGTAGTTGCAAAAATTGTTTTAAAATACTTTTATCAGTATAAAAAAGTTTTTAAGCTTGATTCTTTTTTTTGCTTGTTATCATTCCGACACTTTTGGAGAAATTGTTTGAATGAGCAAAAATTTAAATTTAAAAATGCAATATTTTGCATGAATCGAAAAAGGTAGTTGCAAAAATTGTTTTAAAATACTTTTATCAGTATAAAAAAGTTTTTAAGCTTGATTCTTTTTTTTGATTGTTATCATTCCAACACTTTTAGAGAAATTGTTTGAATGAGCAAAATTATAAAATTAAAAATGCAATATTTTGCATGAATCGAAAAAGGTAGTTGCAAAAATTGTTTTAAAATACTTTTATCAGTATAAAAAAGTTTTTAAGCTTGATTCTTTTTTTTGCTTGTTATCATTCCGACACTTTTGGAGAAATTGTTTGAATGAGCAAAATTATAAAATTAAAAATGCAATATTTTGCATGAATCGAAAAAGGAAGTTGCAAAATTTGTTTTAAAATACTTTTATCAGTATAAAAAAGTGTATAAGCTTGATTTTTTTTTTTGCTTGTTATCATTCCAACACTTTTGGAGAAATTGTTTGAATGAGCAAAATTATAAAATTAAAAATGCAATATTTTGCATGAATCGAAAAAGGAAGTTGCAAAATTTGTTTTAAAATACTTTTATCAGTACAAAAAAGTTTTTAAGCTTGATTCTTTTTTTTGCTTGTTATCATTCCGACACTTTTGGAGAAATTGTTTGAATGAGCAAAATTATAAAATTAAAAATGCAATATTTTGCATGAATCGAAAAAGGAAGTTGCAAAATTTGTTTTAAAATACTTTTATCAGTATAAAAAAGTGTATAAGCTTGATTTTTTTTTTTGCTTGTTATCATTCCAACACTTTTGGAGAAATTGTTTGAATGAGCAAAATTATAAAATTAAAAATGCAATATTTTGCATGAATCGAAAAAGGAAGTTGCAAAATTTGTTTTAAAATACTTTTATCAGTACAAAAAAGTTTTTAAGCTTGATTTTTTTTCGATTGTTAGCATTCCAGCTCTTTTAGAGAGTTTGTTTGAATGAGCAAAATTATAAAATTAAAAATGCAATATTTTGCATGAATCGAAAAAGGAAGTTGCAAAATTTGTTTTAAAATACTTTTATCAGTACAAAAAAGTTTTTAAGCTTGATTCTTTTTTTTGCTTGTTATCATTCCGACAATTTTGGAGAAATTGTTTGAATGAGCAAAATTATAAAATTAAAAATGCAATATTTTGCATGAATCGAAAAAGGAAGTTGCAAAATTTGTTTTAAAATACTTTTATCAGTATAAAAAAGTGTATAAGCTTGATTTTTTTTTTTGCTTGTTATCATTCCAACACTTTTGGAGAAATTGTTTGAATGAGCAAAATTATAAAATTAAAAATGCAATATTTTGCATGAATCGAAAAAGGAAGTTGCAAAATTTGTTTTAAAATACTTTTATCAGTACAAAAAAGTTTTTAAGCTTGATTTTTTTTCGATTGTTAGCATTCCAGCTCTTTTAGAGAGTTTGTTTGAATGAGCAAAATTATAAAATTAAAAATGCAATATTTTGCATGAATCGAAAAAGGAAGTTGCAAAATTTGTTTTAAAATACTTTTATCAGTACAAAAAAGTTTTTAAGCTTGATTCTTTTTTTTGCTTGTTATCATTCCGACACTTTTGGAGAAATTGTTTGAATGAGCAAAATTATAAAATTAAAAATGCAATATTTTGCATGAATCGAAAAAGGAAGTTGCAAAATTTGTTTTAAAATACTTTTATCAGTACAAAAAAGTTTTTAAGCTTGATTTTTTTTCGATTGTTAGCATTCCAGCTCTTTTAGAGAGTTTGTTTGAATGAGCAAAATTATAAAATTAAAAATGCAATATTTTGCATGAATCGAAAAAGGTAGTTGCAAAAATTGTTTTAAAATACTTTTATCAGTATAAAAAAGTTTTTAAGCTTGATTCTTTTTTTTGATATTTATCATTCCAACACTTTTAGAGAAATTGTTTGAATGAGCAAAATTATAAAATTAAAAATGCAATATTTTGCATGAATCGAAAAAGGTAGTTGCAAAAATTGTTTTAAAATACTTTTATCAGTATAAAAAAGTTTTTAAGCTTGATTCTTTTTTTTGCTTGTTATCATTCCAACACTTTTGGAGAAATTGTTTGAATGAGCAAAATTATAAAATTAAAAATGCAATATTTTGCATGAATCGAAAAAGGAAGTTGCAAAATTTGTTTTAAAATACTTTTATCAGTACAAAAAAGTTTTTAAGCTTGATTTTTTTTCGATTGTTAGCATTCCAGCTCTTTTAGAGAGTTTGTTTGAATGAGCAAAATTATAAAATTAAAAATGCAATATTTTGCATGAATCGAAAAAGGTAGTTGCAAATATTGTTTTAAAATACTTTTATCAGTATAAAAAAGTTTTTAAGCTTGATTCTTTTTTTTGATTGTTATCATTCCAACACTTTTAGAGAAATTGTTTGAATGAGCAAAATTATAAAATTAAAAATGCAATATTTTGCATGAATCGAAAAAGGTAGTTGCAAATATTGTTTTAAAATACTTTTATCAGTATAAAAAAGTTTTTAAGCTTGATTCTTTTTTTTGATTGTTATCATTCCAACACTTTTAGAGAAATTGTTTGAATGAGCAAAATTATAAAATTAAAAATGCAATATTTTGCATGAATCGAAAAAGGTAGTTGCAAATATTGTTTTAAAATACTTTTATCAGTATAAAAAAGTTTTTAAGCTTGATTCTTTTTTTTGATTGTTATCATTCCAACACTTTTAGAGAAATTGTTTGAATGAGCAAAATTATAAAATTAAAAATGCAATATTTTGCATGAATCGAAAAAGGAAGTTGCAAAATTTGTTTTAAAATACTTTTATCAGTACAAAAAAGTTTTTAAGCTTGATTCTTTTTCTATTGTTAGCATTCCAGCACTTTTGGAGAAATGGTTTGAATGAGCAAAAATATAAATTTAAAAATGCAATATTTTGCATGAATCGAAAAAAATAGTTGCAAAAATTGTTTTAAAATACTTTTATCAGTATAAAAAAGTTATTAAGCTTGATTTTTTTTTGATTGTTAGCATTCCAACACTTTTGGAGAAATTGTTTGAATGAGCAAAAATATAAAAATAAAAATGCAATATTTTGCATGAATCGAAAAAGGTAGTTGCAAAAATTGTTTTAAAACACTTTTATCAGTATAAAAAAGTTTTTATGTTTGATTTTTTTTTGATTGTTAGCATTCCAGCACTTTTGGAGAAATTGTTTGAATGAGCAAAAATATAAATTTAAAAATGCAATATTTTGCATGAATCGAAAAAAATAGTTGCAAAAATTGTTTTAAAATACTTTTATCAGTATAAAAAAGTTATTAAGCTTGATTTTTTTTTGATTGTTAGCATTCCAACACTTTTGGAGAAATTGTTTGAATGAGCAAAAATATAAAATTAGAAATGCAATATTTTGCATGAATCGAAAAAGGAAGATGCAAAAATTGTTCTAAAATACTTTTATCAGTATAAAAAAGTTTTTAAGCTTGATTCTTTTTCTATTGTTAGCATTTCAGCACTTTTGGAGAAATTGCTTGAATGAGCAAAAATATAAAAATAAAAATGCAATATTTTGCATGAATCGAAAAAGGTAGTTGCAAAAATTGTTTTAAAACACTTTTATCAGTATAAAAAAGTTTTCATGTTTGATTTTTTTTTGATTGTTAGCATTCCAGCACTTTTGGAGAAATGGTTTGAATGAGCAAAAATATAAATTTAAAAATGCAATGTTTTGCATGAATCGAAAAAGGTAGTTGCAAAAATTGTTCTAAAATACTTTTATCAGTATAAAAAAGTTTTTAAGCTTGATTCTTTTTCTATTGTTAGCATTTCAGCACTTTTGGAGAAATTGCTTGAATGAGCAAAAATATAAAAATAAAAATGCAATATTTTGCATGAATCGAAAAAGGTAGTTGCAAAAATTGTTTTAAAACACTTTTATCAGTATAAAAAAGTTTTTATGTTTGATTTTTTTTTGATTGTTAGCATTCCAGCACTTTTGGAGAAATTGTTTGAATGAGCAAAAATATAAATTTAAAAATGCAATATTTTGCATGAATCGAAAAAAATAGTTGCAAAAATTGTTTTAAAATACTTTTATCAGTATAAAAAAGTTATTAAGCTTGATTTTTTTTTGATTGTTAGCATTCCAACACTTTTGGAGAAATTGTTTGAATGAGCAAAAATATAAAATTAGAAATGCAATATTTTGCATGAATCGAAAAAGGAAGATGCAAAATTTGTTTTAAAACACTTTTATCAGTATAAAAAAGTTTTTAAGCTTGACTCTTTTTTTTGCTTGTTATCATTCCAACACTTTTGGAGAAATTGTTTGAATGAGCAAAAATATAAAATTAAAAATGCAATATGTTGCATGAATCGAAAAAGGTAGTTGCAAAAATTGTTTTAAAATACTTTTATCAGTATAAAAAAGTTTTTAAGCTTGATTCTTTTTTTTGATTGTTATCATTCCAACACTTTTGGAGAAATTGTTTGAATGAGCAAAATTATAAAATTAAAAATGCAATATTTTGCATGAATCGAAAAAGGTAGTTGCAAAAATTGTTTTAAAATACTTTTATCAGTATAAAAAAGTGTTTAAGCTTGATTTTTTTTTTGATTGTTATAATTCAGACACTTTTGGAGAAATTGTTTGAATGAGCAAAAATATAAAATTAGAAATGCAATATTTTGCATGAATCGAAAAAGGAAGTTGCAAAATTTGTTTTAAAATACTTTTATCAGTATAAAAAAGTGTTTAAGCTTGATTTTTTTTTCATTGTTAGCATTCCAGCTCTTGAGGAGAATTTGTTTGAATGAGCAAAAATATAAAATTAGAAATGCAATGCTTTGCATGAATCGAAAAAGGTAGTTGCAAAAATTGTTTTAAAATACTTTTATCAGTATAAAAAAGTTTTTCAGCTTGATTCTTTTTTTTGATTGTTATCATTCCAACACTTTTGGAGAAATTGTTTGAATGAGCAAAATTATAAAATTAAAAATGCAATATTTTGCATGAATCGAAAAAGGTAGTTGCAAAAATTGTTTTAAAATACTTTTATCAGTATAAAAAAGTTTTTAAGCTTGATTCTTTTTTTCGATTGTTAGCATTCCAACACTTTTGGAGAAATTGTTTGAATGAGCAAAAATATAAAATTAGAAATGCAATATTTTGCATGAATCGAAAAAGGTAGTTGCAAAAATTGTTTTAAAATACTTTTATCAGTATAAAAAAGTTTTTAACCTTGATTCTTTTTTTTGATTGTTATCATTCCAACACTTTTGGAGAAATTGTTTGAATGAGCAAAATTATAAAATTAAAAATGCAATATTTTGCATGAATCGAAAAAGGTAGTTGCAAAAATTGTTTTAAAATACTTTTATCAGTATAAAAAAGTTTTTAAGCTTGATTCTTTTTTTTGCTTGTTATCATTCCAACACTTTTGGAGAAATTGTTTGAATGAGCAAAATTATAAAATTAAAAATGCAATATTTTGCATGAATCGAAAAAGGAAGTTGCAAAATTTGTTTTAAAATACTTTTATAAGTATAAAAAAGTTTTTAAGCTTGATTCTTTTTTTTGATTGTTATCATTCCAACACTTTTGGAGAAATTGTTCGAATGAGCAAAATTATAAAATTAAAAATGCAATATTTTGCATGAATCGAAAAAGGTAGTTGCAAAAATTGTTTTAAAATACTTTTATCAGTATAAAAAAGTGTTTAAGCTTGATTTTTTTTTGATTGTTATCATTCCAACACTTTTGGAGAAATTGTTTGAATGAGCAAAAATATAAAATTAGAAATGCAATATTTTGCATGAATCGAAAAAGGAAGTTGCAAAAATTGTTTTAAAATACTTTTATCAGTATAAAAAAGTTTTTAAGCTTGATTCTTTTTTTTGATTGTTATCATTCCAACACTTTTGGAGAAATTGTTTGAATGAGCAAAATTATAAAATTAAAAATGCAATATTTTGCATGAATCGAAAAAGGTAGTTGCAAAAATTGTTTTAAAATACTTTTATCAGTATAAAAAAGTGTTTAAGCTTGATTTTTTTTTTGATTGTTATCATTCCAACACTTTTGGAGAAATTGTTTGAATGAGCAAAAATATAAAATTAAAAATGCAATATTTTGCATGAATCGAAAAAGGAAGTTGCAAAATTTGTTTTAAAATACTTTTATAAGTATAAAAAAGTTTTTAAGCTTGATTCTTTTTTTTGATTGTTATCATTCCAACACTTTTGGAGAAATTGTTTGAATGAGCAAAATTATAAAATTAAAAATGCAATATTTTGCATGAATCGAAAAAGTTAGTTGCAAAAATTGTTTTAAAATACTTTTATCAGTATAAAAAAGTTTTTACGCTTGATTCTTTTTTTTGATTGTTATCATTCCAACACTTTTGGAGAATTTGTTTGAATGAGCAAAAATATGAAATTAAAAATGAAATATTTTGCATGAATCGAAAAAGGTAGTTGCAAAAATTGTTTTAAAATACTTTTTTCAGTATAAAAAAGTGTTTAAGCTTGATTTTTTTACGACTGTTAGCTTTCCAGCTCTTTTGGAGAAATTATTTGAATGAGCAAAATTATAAAATTAGAAAAGCAATGCTTTGCATGAATCGAAAAAGATAGTTGCAAAATTTGTTTTAAAATACTTTTATCAGTATAAAAAAGTTTTTAAGCTTGATTCTTTTTTTTGATTGTTATCATTCCAACACTTTTGGAGAAATTGTTTGAATGAGCAAAATTATAAAATTAAAAATGCAATATTTTGCATGAATCGAAAAAGGTAGTTGCAAAAATTGTTTTAAAATACTTTTATCAGTATAAAAAAGTGTTTAAGCTTGATTTTTTTTTTGATTGTTATCATTCCAACACTTTTGGAGAAATTGTTTGAATGAGCAAAAATATAAAATTAAAAATGCAATATTTTGCATGAATCGAAAAAGGAAGTTGCAAAATTTGTTTTAAAATACTTTTATAAGTATAAAAAAGTTTTTAAGCTTGATTCTTTTTTTTGATTGTTATCATTCCAACACTTTTGGAGAAACTGTTTGAATGAGCAAAATTATAAAATTAAAAATGCAATATTTTGCATGAATCGAAAAAGGTAGTTGCAAAAATTGTTTTAAAACACTTTTATCAGTATAAAAAAGTGTTTAAGCTTGATTTTTTTTTTGATTGTTATCATTCCAACACTTTTGGAGAAATTGTTTGAATGAGCAAAAATATAAATTTAAAAATGCAATATTTTGCATAAATCGAAAAAGATAATTTCAAAAATTGTTTTAAAATACTTTTATCAGTATAAAAAAGTTTTTAAGCTTGATTCTTTTTTTTGATTGTTATCATTCCAACACTTTTGGAGAAATTGTTTGAATGAGCAAAATTATAAAATTAAAAATGCAATATTTTGCATGAATCGAAAAAGTTAGTTGCAAAAATTGTTTTAAAATACTTTTATCAGTATAAAAAAGTTTTTACGCTTGATTCTTTTTTTTGATTGTTATCATTCCAACACTTTTGGAGAATTTGTTTGAATGAGCAAAAATATGAAATTAAAAATGAAATATTTTGCATGAATCGAAAAAGGTAGTTGCAAAAATTGTTTTAAAATACTTTTTTCAGTATAAAAAAGTGTTTAAGCTTGATTTTTTTACGACTGTTAGCTTTCCAGCTCTTTTGGAGAAATTATTTGAATGAGCAAAATTATAAAATTAGAAAAGCAATGCTTTGCATGAATCGAAAAAGATAGTTGCAAAATTTGTTTTAAAATACTTTTATCAGTATAAAAAAGTTTTTAAGCTTAATTTTTTTTGATTGTTAGCATTTCAGCACTTTTGGAGAAATGGTTTGAATGAGCAAAAATATAAATTTAAAAATGCAATGTTTTGCATGAATCGAAAAAGGTAGTTGCAAAAATTGTTCTAAAATACTTTTATCAGTATAAAAAAGTTTTTAAGCTTGATTCTTTTTCTATTGTTAGCATTTCAGCACTTTTGGAGAAATTGCTTGAATGAGCAAAAATATAAAAATAAAAATGCAATATTTTGCATGAATCGAAAAAAATAGTTGCAAAAATTGTTTTAAAATACTTTTATCAGTATAAAAAAGTTTTTATGTTTGATTTTTTTTTGATTGTTAGCATTCCAGCACATTTGGAGAAATTGTTTGAATGAGCAAAAATATAAATTTAAAAATGCAATGTTTTGCATGAATCGAAAAAGGTAGTTGCAAAAATTGTTTTAAAACACTTTTATCAGTATAAAAAAGTTTTTATGTTTGATTTTTTTTTGATTGTTAGCATTCCAGCACATTTGGAGAAATTGTTTGAATGAGCAAAAATATAAATTTAAAAATGCAATATTTTGCATGAATCGAAAAAAATAGTTGCAAAAATTGTTTTAAAATACTTTTATCAGTATAAAAAAGTAATTAAGCTTGATTTTTTTTTGATTGTTAGCATTCCAACACTTTTGGAGAAACTGTTTGAATGAGCAAAAATATAAAATTAGAAATGCAATATTTTGCATGAATCGAAAAAGGAAGATGCAAAATTTGTTTTAAAACACTTTTATCAGTATAAAAAAGCTTTTAAGCTTGATTCTTTTTTTTGCTTGTTATCATTCCAACACTTTTAGAGAAATTGTTTGAATGAGCAAAATTATAAAATTAAAAATGCAATATTTTGCATGAATCGAAAAAGGTAGTTGCAAAAATTGTTTTAAAATACTTTTATCAGTATAAAAAAGTTTTTAAGCTTGATTCTTTTTTTTGCTTGTTATCATTCCAACACTTTTGGAGAAATTGTTTGAATGAGCAAAATTATAAAATTAAAAATGCAATATTTTGCATGAATCGAAAAAGGTAGTTGCAAAAATTGTTTTAAAATACTTTTATCAGTATAAAAAAGTTTTTAAGCTTGATTCTTTTTTTTGATTGTTATCATTCCAACACTTTTGGAGAAATTGTTTGAATGAGCAAAATTATAAAATTAAAAATGCAATATTTTGCATGAATCGAAAAAGTTAGTTGCAAAAATTGTTTTAAAATACTTTTATCAGTATAAAAAAGTTTTTAAGCTTGATTCTTTTTTTTGATTGTTATCATTCCAACACTTTTGGAGAATTTGTTTGAATGAGCAAAAATATAAAATTAAAAATGAAATATTTTGCATGAATCGAAAAAGGTAGTTGCAAAAATTGTTTTAAAATACTTTTTTTAGTATAAAAAAGTGTTTAAGCTTGATTTTTTTACGACTGTTAGCTTTCCAGCTCTTTTGGAGAAATTATGTGAATGAGCAAAATTATAAAATTAGAAATGCAATGCTTTGCATGAATCGAAAAAGATAGTTGCAAAATTTGTTTTAAAATACTTTTATCAGTATAAAAAAGTTTTTAAGCTTGATTCTTTTTTTTGATTGTTATCATTCCAACACTTTTGGAGAAATTGTTTGAATGAGCAAAATTATAAAATTAAAAATGCAATATTTTGCATGAATCGAAAAAGGTAGTTGCAAAAATTGTTTTAAAATACTTTTATCAGTATAAAAAAGTGTTTAAGCTTGATTTTTTTTTTGATTGTTAGCATTCCAGCTCTTGTGGAGAATTTGTTTGAATGAGCAAAAATATAAAATTAAAAATGCAATATTTTGCATGAATCGAAAAAGGTAGTGGCAAAAATTTATTTTAAAATACTTTTATCAGTATAAAAAAGTTTTTAAGCTTGATTCTTTTTTTTGATTGTTATCACTCCAACACTTTTGGAGAAATTGTTTGAATGAGCAAAATTATAAAATTAAAAATGCAATATTTTGCATGAATCAAAAAAGGTAGTTGCAAAAATTGTTTTAAAATACTTTTATCAGTATAAAAAAGTTTTTAAGCTTGATTCTTTTTTTGATTGTTATCATTCCAACACTTTTGGAGAAATTGTTTGAATGAGCAAAATTATAAAATCAAAAAGGCAATATTTTGCATGAATCGAAAAAGGTAGTTGCAAAAATTGTTTTAAAATACTTTTATCAGTATAAAAAAGTTTTTAAGCTTGATTTTTTTTTGATTGTTAGCATTCCAGCTCTTGTGGAGAATTTGTTTGAATGAGCAAAAATATAAAATTAGAAATGCAATATTTTGCATGAATCGAAAAAAAAAGTTGCAAAATTTGTTTTAAAATACTTTAATCAGTATAAAAAAGTTTTTAAGCTTGATTCTTTTTTTTGATTGTTATCATTCCAACACTTTTGGAGAATTTGTTTGAATGAGCAAAAATATAAAATTAAAAATGAAATATTTTGCATGAATCGAAAAAGGTAGTTGCAAAAATTGTTTTAAAATACTTTTTTTAGTATAAAAAAGTTTTTAAGCTTGATTCTTTTTTTTGCTTGTTATCATTCCAACACTTTTGGAGAAATTGTTTGAATGAGCAAAATTATAAAATTAAAAATGCAATATTTTGCATGAATCGAAAAAGGTAGTTGCAAAAATTGTTTTAAAATACTTCTATCAGTATAAAAAAGTTTTTAAGCTTGATTCTTTTTTTTGATTGTTATCATTCCAACACTTTTGGAGAATTTGTTTGAATGAGCAAAAATATAAAATTAAAAATGAAATATTTTGCATGAATCGAAAAAGGTAGTTGCAAAAATTGTTTTAAAATACTTTTTTTAGTATAAAAAAGTGTTTAAGCTTGATTTTTTTACGACTGTTAGCTTTCCAGCTCTTTTGGAGAAATTATGTGAATGAGCAAAATTATAAAATTAGAAATGCAATGCTTTGCATGAATCGAAAAAGATAGTTGCAAAATTTGTTTTAAAATACTTTTATCAGTATAAAAAAGTTTTTAAGCTTGATTCTTTTTTTTGATTGTTATCATTCCAACACTTTTGGAGAAATTGTTTGAATGAGCAAAATTATAAAATCAAAAAGGCAATATTTTGCATGAATCGAAAAAGGTAGTTGCAAAAATTGTTTTAAAATACTTTTATCAGTATAAAAAAGTTTTTAAGCTTGATTTTTTTTTGATTGTTAGCATTCCAGCTCTTGTGGAGAATTTGTTTGAATGAGCAAAATTATAAAATCAAAAAGGCAATATTTTGCATGAATCGAAAAAGGTAGTTGCAAAAATTGTTTTAAAATACTTTTATCAGTATAAAAAAGTTTTTAAGCTTGATTCTTTTTTTGATTGTTATCATTCCAACACTTTTGGAGAAATTGTTTGAATGAGCAAAATTATAAAATCAAAAAGGCAATATTTTGCATGAATCAAAAAAGGTAGTTGCAAAAATTGTTTTAAAATACTTTTATCAGTATAAAAAAGTTTTTAAGCTTGATTCTTTTTTTGATTGTTATCATTCCAACACTTTTGGAGAAATTGTTTGAATGAGCAAAATTATAAAATCAAAAAGGCAATATTTTGCATGAATCGAAAAAGGTAGTTGCAAAAATTGTTTTAAAATACTTTTATCAGTATAAAAAAGTTTTTAAGCTTGATTCTTTTTTTGATTGTTATCATTCCAACACTTTTGGAGAAATTGTTTGAATGAGCAAAATTATAAAATCAAAAATGCAATATTTTGCATGAATCAAAAAAGGTAGTTGCAAAAATTGTTTTAAAATACTTTTATCAGTATAAAAAAGTTTTTAAGCTTGATTCTTTTTTTGATTGTTATCATTCCAACACTTTTGGAGAAATTGTTTGAATGAGCAAAATTATAAAATCAAAAAGGCAATATTTTGCATGAATCGAAAATGGTAGTTGCAAAAATTGTTTTAAAATACTTTTATCAGTATAAAAAAGTTTTTAAGCTTGATTTTTTTTTGATTGTTAGCATTCCAGCTCTTGTGGAGAATTTGTTTGAATGAGCAAAAATATAAAATTAGAAATGCAATATTTTGCATGAATCGAAAAAGGTAGTGGCAAAAATTTATTTTAAAATACTTTTATCAGTATAAAAAAGTTTTTAAGCTTGATTCTTTTTTTTGATTGTTATCACTCCAACACTTTTGGAGAAATTGTTTGAATGAGCAAAATTATAAAATTAAAAATGCAATATTTTGCATGAATCAAAAAAGGTAGTTGCAAAAATTGTTTTAAAATACTTTTATCAGTATAAAAAAGTTTTTAAGCTTGATTCTTTTTTTGATTGTTATCATTCCAACACTTTTGGAGAAATTGTTTGAATGAGCAAAATTATAAAATCAAAAAGGCAATATTTTGCATGAATCGAAAAAGGTAGTTGCAAAAATTGTTTTTAAATACTTTTATCAGTATAAAAAAGTTTTTAAGCTTGATTTTTTTTTGATTGTTAGCATTCCAGCTCTTGTGGAGAATTTGTTTGAATGAGCAAAATTATAAAATCAAAAAGGCAATATTTTGCATGAATCGAAAAAGGTAGTTGCAAAAATTGTTTTAAAATACTTTTATCAGTATAAAAAAGTTTTTAAGCTTGATTCTTTTTTTGATTGTTATCATTCCAACACTTTTGGAGAAATTGTTTGAATGAGCAAAATTATAAAATCAAAAAGGCAATATTTTGCATGAATCAAAAAAGGTAGTTGCAAAAATTGTTTTAAAATACTTTTATCAGTATAAAAAAGTTTTTAAGCTTGATTCTTTTTTTGATTGTTATCATTCCAACACTTTTGGAGAAATTGTTTGAATGAGCAAAATTATAAAATCAAAAATGCAATATTTTGCATGAATCAAAAAAGGTAGTTGCAAAAATTGTTTTAAAATACTTTTATCAGTATAAAAAAGTTTTTAAGCTTGATTCTTTTTTTGATTGTTATCATTCCAACACTTTTGGAGAAATTGTTTGAATGAGCAAAATTATAAAATCAAAAAGGCAATATTTTGCATGTATCGAAAAAGGTAGTTGCAAAAATTGTTTTAAAATACTTTTATCAGTATAAAAAAGTTTTTAAGCTTGATTTTTTTTTGATTGTTAGCATTCCAGCTCTTGTGGAGAATTTGTTTGAATGAGCAAAAATATAAAATTAGAAATGCAATATTTTGCATGAATCGAAAAAGGTAGTGGCAAAAATTTATTTTAAAATACTTTTATCAGTATAAAAAAGTTTTTAAGCTTGATTCTTTTTTTTGATTGTTATCACTCCAACACTTTTGGAGAAATTGTTTGAATGAGCAAAATTATAAAATTAAAAATGCAATATTTTGCATGAATCAAAAAAGGTAGTTGCAAAAATTGTTTTAAAATACTTTTATCAGTATAAAAAAGTTTTTAAGCTTGATTCTTTTTTTGATTGTTATCATTCCAACACTTTTGGAGAAATTGTTTGAATGAGCAAAATTATAAAATTAAAAAGGCAATATTTTGCATGAATCGAAAAAGGTAGTTGCAAAAATTGTTTTAAAATACTTTTATCAGTATAAAAAAGTGTTTAAGCTTGATTTTTTTTTGATTGTTAGCATTCCAGCTCTTGTGGAGAATTTGTTTGAATGAGCAAAAATATAAAATTAGAAATGCAATATTTTGCATGAATCGAAAAAAAAAGTTGCAAAATTTGTTTTAAAATACTTTAATCAGTATAAAAAAGTTTTTAAGCTTGATTCTTTTTTTTGATTGTTATCATTCCAACACTTTTGGAGAATTTGTTTGAATGAGCAAAAATATAAAATTAAAAATGAAATATTTTGCATGAATCGAAAAAGGTAGTTGCAAAAATTGTTTTAAAATACTTTTTTTAGTATAAAAAAGTTTTTAAGCTTGATTCTTTTTTTTGCTTGTTATCATTCCAACACTTTTGGAGAAATTGTTTGAATGAGCAAAATTATAAAATTAAAAATGCAATATTTTGCATGAATCGAAAAAGGTAGTTGCAAAAATTGTTTTAAAATACTTTTATCAGTATAAAAAAGTTTTTAAGCTTGATTCTTTTTTTTGCTTGTTATCATTCCAACACTTTTGGAGAAATTGTTTGAATGAGCAAAATTATAAAATTAAAAATGCAATATTTTGCATGAATCGAAAAAGGTAGTTGCAAAAATTGTTTTAAAATACTTTTATCAGTATAAAAAAGTTTTTAAGCTTGATTCCTTTTTTTGATTGTTATCATTCCAACACTTTTAGAGAAATTGTTTGAATGAGCAAAATTATAAAATTAAAAATGCAATATTTTGCATGAATCGAAAAAGGTAGTTGCAAAAATTGTTTTAAAATACTTTTATCAGTATAAAAAAGTTTTTAAGCTTGATTCTTTTTTTTGCTTGTTATCATTCCAACACTTTTGGAGAAATTGTTTGAATGAGCAAAATTATAAAATTAAAAATGCAATATTTTGCATGAATCGAAAAAGGTAGTTGCAAAAATTGTTTTAAAATACTTTTATCAGTATAAAAAAGTTTTTAAGCTTGATTCTTTTTTTTGCTTGTTATCATTCCAACACTTTTGGAGAAATTGTTTGAATGAGCAAAATTATAAAATTAAAAATGCAATATTTTGCATGAATCGAAAAAGGTAGTTGCAAAAATTGTTTTAAAATACTTTTATCAGTATAAAAAAGTTTTTAAGCTTGATTCTTTTTTTTGATTGTTATCATTCCAACACTTTTGGAGAAATTGTTTGAATGAGCAAAATTATAAAATTAAAAATGCAATATTTTGCATGAATCGAAAAAGGTAGTTGCAAAAATTGTTTTAAAATACTTTTATCAGTATAAAAAAGTTTTTAAGCTTGATTCTTTTTTTTGCTTGTTATCATTCCAACACTTTTGGAGAAATTGTTTGAATGAGCAAAATTATAAAATTAAAAATGCAATATTTTGCATGAATCGAAAAAGGTAGTTGCAAAAATTGTTTTAAAATACTTTTATCAGTATAAAAAAGTTTTTAAGCTTGATTCCTTTTTTTGATTGTTATCATTCCAACACTTTTAGAGAAATTGTTTGAATGAGCAAAATTATAAAATTAAAAATGCAATATTTTGCATGAATCGAAAAAGGTAGTTGCAAAAATTGTTTTAAAATACTTTTATCAGTATAAAAAAGTTTTTAAGCTTGATTCTTTTTTTTGCTTGTTATCATTCCAACACTTTTGGAGAAATTGTTTGAATGAGCAAAATTATAAAATTAAAAATGCAATATTTTGCATGAATCGAAAAAGGTAGTTGCAAAAATTGTTTTAAAATACTTTTATCAGTATAAAAAAGTTTTTAAGCTTGATTCTTTTTTTTGCTTGTTATCATTCCAACACTTTTGGAGAAATTGTTTGAATGAGCAAAATTATAAAATTAAAAATGCAATATTTTGCATGAATCGAAAAAGGTAGTTGCAAAAATTGTTTTAAAATACTTTTTTTAGTATAAAAAAGTGTTTAAGCTTGATTTTTTTACGACTGTTAGCTTTCCAGCTCTTTTGGAGAAATTATTTGAATGAGCAAAATTATAAAATTAAAAATGCAATATTTTGCATGAATCGAAAAAGGTAGTTGCAAAAATTGTTTTAAAATACTTTTATCAGTATAAAAAAGTTTTTAAGCTTGATTCTTTTTTTTGATTGTTATCATTCCAACACTTTTGGAGAATTTGTTTGAATGAGCAAAAATATAAAATTAAAAATGAAATATTTTGCATGAATCGAAAAAGGTAGTTGCAAAAATTTTTTAAAATACTTTTTTTAGTATAAAAAAGTGTTTAAGCTTGATTTTTTTACGACTGTTAGCTTTCCAGCTCTTTTGGAGAAATTATTTGAATGAGCAAAATTATAAAATTAGAAATGCAATGCTTTGCATGAATCGAAAAAGATAGTTGCAAAATTTGTTTTAAAATACTTTTATCAGTATAAAAAAGTTTTTAAGCTTGATTCTTTTTTTGATTGTTAGCATTCCAGCTCTTTTGGAGAATTTGTTTGAATGAGCAAAAATATAAAATTAAAAATGCAATATTTTGCATGAATCGAAAAAGGTAGTTGCAAAAATTGTTTTAAAATACTTTTATCAGTATAAAAAAGTTTTTAACCTTGATTCTTTTTTTTGATTGTTATCATTCCAACACTTTTGGAGAAATTGTTTGAATGAGCAAAATTATAAAATTAAAAATGCAATATTTTGCATGAATCGAAAAAGGTAGTTGCAAAAATTGTTTTAAAATACTTTTATCAGTATAAAAAAGTTTTTAAGCTTGATTCTTTTTTTTGATTGTTATCATTCCAACACTTTTGGAGAATTTGTTTGAATGAGCAAAAATATAAAATTAAAAATGAAATATTTTGCATGAATCGAAAAAGGTAGTTGCAAAAATTGTTTTAAAATACTTTTTTTAGTATAAAAAAGTGTTTAAGCTTGATTTTTTTACGACTGTTAGCTTTCCAGCTCTTTTGGAGAAATTATTTGAATGAGCAAAATTATAAAATTAGAAATGCAATATTTTGCATGAATCGAAAAAAAAAGTTGCAAAATTTGTTTTAAAATACTTTAATCAGTATAAAAAAGTTTTTAAGCTTGATTCTTTTTTTGATTGTTAGCATTCCAGCTATTTTGGAGAATTTGTTTGAATGAGCAAAATTATAAAATTAAAAATGCAATATTTTGCATGAATCGAAAAAAAAAGTTGCAAAATTTGTTTTAAAATACTTTAATCAGTATAAAAAAGTTTTTAAGCTTGATTCTTTTTTTTGATTGTTATCATTCCAACACTTTTGGAGAAATTGTTTGAATGAGCAAAATTATAAAATTAAAAATGCAATATTTTGCATGAATCGAAAAAGGTAGTTGCAAAATATGTTTTAAAATACTTTTGTCAGTATAAAAAAGTTTTTAAGCTTGATTCTTTTTTTTGATTGTTATCATTCCAACACTTTTAGAGAAATTGTTTGAATGAGCAAAATTATAAAATTAAAAATGCAATATTTTGCATGAATCGAAAAAGGTAGTTGCAAAAATTGTTTTAAAATACTTTTATCAGTATAAAAAAGTTTTTAAGCTTGATTCTTTTTTTTGCTTGTTATCATTCCAACACTTTTGGAGAAATTATTTGAATGAGCAAAATTATAAAATTAAAAATGCAATATTTTGCATGAATCGAAAAAGGTAGTTGCAAAAATTGTTTTAAAATACTTTTATCAGTATAAAAAGGTTTTTAAGCTTGATTCTTTTTTTTGATTGTTATCATTCCAACACTTTTGGAGAATTTGTTTGAATGAGCAAAAATATAAAATTAAAAATGAAATATTTTGCATGAATCGAAAAAGGTAGTTGCAAAAATTGTTTTAAAATACTTTTTTTAGTATAAAAAAGTGTTTAAGCTTGATTTTTTTACGACTGTTAGCTTTCCAGCTCTTTTGGAGAAATTATTTGAATGAGCAAAATTATAAAATTAGAAATGCAATGCTTTGCATGAATCGAAAAAGATAGTTGCAAAATTTGTTTTAAAATACTTTTATCAGTATAAAAAAGTTTTTAAGCTTGATTCTTTTTTTGATTGTTAGCATTCCAGCTCTTTTGGAGAATTTGTTTGAATGAGCAAAAATATAAAATTAAAAATGCAATATTTTGCATGAATCGAAAAAGGTAGTTGCAAAAATTGTTTTAAAATACTTTTATCAGTATAAAAAAGTTTTTAAGCTTGATTCTTTTTTTTGATTGTTATCATTCCAACACTTTTGGAGAATTTGTTTGAATGAGCAAAAATATAAAATTAAAAATGAAATATTTTGCATGAATCGAAAAAGGTAGTTGCAAAAATTGTTTTAAAATACTTTTTTTAGTATAAAAAAGTGTTTAAGCTTGATTTTTTTACGACTGTTAGCTTTCCAGCTCTTTTGGAGAAATTATTTGAATGAGCAAAATTATAAAATTAGAAATGCAATATTTTGCATGAATCGAAAAAAAAAGTTGCAAAATTTGTTTTAAAATACTTTAATCAGTATAAAAAAGTTTTTAAGCTTGATTCTTTTTTTGATTGTTAGCATTCCAGCTCTTTCGGAGAATTTGTTTGAATGAGCAAAAATATAAAATAAAAAATGCAATATTTTGCATGAATCGAAAAAGGTAGTTGCAAAAATTGTTTTAAAATACTTTTATCAGTATAAAAAAGTTTTTAAGCTTGATTCTTTTTTTTGATTGTTATCACTCCAACACTTTTGGAGAAATTGTTTGAATGAGCAAAATTATAAAATTAAAAATGCAATATTTTGCATGAATCGAAAAAGGTAGTTGCAAAAATTGTTTTAAAATACTTTTATCAGTATAAAAAAGTTTTTAACCTTGATTCTTTTTTTTGATTGTTATCATTCCAACACTTTTGGAGAAATTGTTTGAATGAGCAAAATTATAAAATTAAAAATGCAATATTTTGCATGAATCGAAAAAGGTAGTTGCAAAAATTGTTTTAAAATACTTTTATCAGTATAAAAAAGTTTTTAAGCTTGATTCTTTTTTTTGATTGTTATCATTCCAGCCCTTGTGGAGAATTTGTTTGAATGAGCAAAATTATAAAATTAGAAATGCAATATTTTGCATGAATCGAAAAAGGAAGTTGCAAAATTTGTTTTAAAATACTTTTATCAGTATAAAAAAGTTTTTAAGTTTGATTCTTTTTTTCGATTGTTAGCATTCCAGCTCTTTTTAAGAGTTTGTTTGAATGAGCAAAAATATAAAATTAAAAATGCAATATTTTGCATGAATCGAAAAAGGTTGTTGCAAAAATTGTTTTAAAATACTTTTATCAGTATAAAAAAGTTTTTAAGCTTGATTTTTTTTTTGATTGTTATCATTCCAACACTTTTGTAGAAATTGTTTGAATGAGCAAAATTATAAAATTAAAAAGGCAATATTTTGCATGAATCGAAAAAGGTAGTTGCAAAAATTGTTTTAAAATACTTTTATCAGTATAAAAAAGTGTTTAAGCTTGATTTTTTTTTGATTGTTAGCATTCCAGCTCTTGTGGAGAATTTGTTTGAATGAGCAAAAATATAAAATTAGAAATGCAATATTTTGCATGAATCGAAAAAAAAAGTTGCAAAATTTGTTTTAAAATACTTTAATCAGTATAAAAAAGTTTTTAAGCTTGATTCTTTTTTTGATTGTTAGCATTCCAGCTCTTTTGGAGAATTTGTTTGAATGAGCAAAAATATAAAATTAAAAATGCAATATTTTGCATGAATCGAAAAAGGTAGTTGCAAAAATTGTTTTAAAATACTTTTATCAGTATAAAAAAGTTTTTAACCTTGATTCTTTTTTTTGATTGTTATCATTCCAACACTTTTGGAGAAATTGTTTGAATGAGCAAAATTATAAAATTAAAAATGCAATATTTTGCATGAATCGAAAAAGGTAGTTGCAAAAATTGTTTTAAAATACTTTTATCAGTATAAAAAAGTTTTTAAGCTTGATTCTTTTTTTTGATTGTTATCATTCCAGCCCTTGTGGAGAATTTGTTTGAATGAGCAAAATTATAAAATTAGAAATGCAATATTTTGCATGAATCGAAAAAGGAAGTTGCAAAATTTGTTTTAAAATACTTTTATCAGTATAAAAAAGTTTTTAAGTTTGATTCTTTTTTTCGATTGTTAGCATTCCAGCTCTTTTTAAGAGTTTGTTTGAATGAGCAAAAATAAAAAATAAAAATGCAATATTTTGCATGAATCGAAAAAGATAATTTCAAAATTTGTTTTAAAATACTTTTATCAGTATAAAAAAGTTTTTAAGCTTGATTCTTTTTTTTGATTGTTATCATTCCAACACTTTTGGAGAAATTGTTTGAATGAGCAAAATTATAAAATTAAAAATGCAATATTTTGCATGAATCGAAAAAGGTAGTTGCAAAAATTGTTTTAAAATACTTTTATCAGTATAAAAAAGTTTTTAAGCTTGATTCTTTTTTTTGATTGTTATCATTCCAACACTTTTGGAGAAATTGTTTGAATGAGCAAAATTATAAAATTAAAAAGGCAATATTTTGCATGAATCGAAAAAGGTAGTTGCAAAAATTGTTTTAAAATACTTTTATCAGTATAAAAAAGTTTTAAGCTTGATTCTTTTTTTGATTGTTAGCATTCCAGCTCTTTTGGAGAATTTGTTTGAATGAGCAAAAATATAAAATTAAAAATGCAATATTTTGCATGAATCGAAAAAAAAAGTTGCAAAATTTGTTTTAAAATACTTTAATCAGTATAAAAAAGTTTTTAAGCTTGATTCTTTTTTTGATTGTTAGCATTCCAGCTCTTTTGGAGAATTTGTTTGAATGAGCAAAAATATAAAATTAAAAATGCAATATTTTGCATGAATCGAAAAAGGTAGTTGCAAAAATTGTTTTAAAATACTTTTATCAGTATAAAAAAGTTTTTAACCTTGATTCTTTTTTTTGATTGTTATCATTCCAACACTTTTGGAGAAATTGTTTGAATGAGCAAAATTATAAAATTAAAAATGCAATATTTTGCATGAATCGAAAAAGGTAGTTGCAAAAATTGTTTTAAAATACTTTTATCAGTATAAAAAAGTTTTTAAGCTTGATTCTTTTTTTTGATTGTTATCATTCCAACACTTTTGGAGAAATTGTTTGAATGAGCAAAATTATAAAATTAAAAAGGCAATATTTTACATGAATCGAAAAAGGTAGTTGCAAAAATTGTTTTAAAATACTTTTATCAGTATAAAAAAGTTTTTAAGTTTGATTCTTTTTTTCGATTGTTAGCATTCCAGCTCTTTTTAAGAGTTTGTTTGAATGAGCAAAAATATAAAATAAAAATGCAATATTTTGCATGAATCGAAAAAGATAATTTCAAAATTTGTTTTAAAATACTTTTATCAGTATAAAAAAGTTTTTAAGCTTGATTCTTTTTTTTGATTGTTATCATTCCAACACTTTTGGAGAAACTGTTTGAATGAGCAAAAATATAAAATTAAAAATGCAATATTTTGCATAAATCGAAAAAGGAAGTTGCAAAATTTGTTTTAAAATAATTTTATCAGTACAAAAAAGTTTTTAAGCTTGATTTTTTTTCGATTGTTAGCATTCCAGCTCTTTTGGAGAGTTTGTTTGAATGAGCAAAATTATAAAATTAGAAATGCAATATTTTGCATGAATCGAAAAAGGAAGTTGCAAAATTTGTTTTAAAATAATTTTATCAGTACAAAAAAGTTTTTAAGCTTGATTTTTTTTTGATTGTTAGCATTCCAGCCCTTGTGGAGAATTTGTTTGAATGAGCAAAATTATAAAATTAGAAATGCAATATTTTGCATGAATCGAAAAAGGAAGTTGCAAAATTTGTTTTAAAATACTTTTATCAGTATAAAAAAGTGTTTAAGCTTGATTCTTTTTTTGATTGTTATCATTCCAACACTTTTGGAGAAATTGTTTGGATGAGCAAAATTATAAAATTAAAAACGCAATATTTTGCATGAATCGAAAAAGGTAGTTGCAAAAATTGTTTTACAATACTTTTATCAGTATAAAAAAGTTTTTAAGTTTGATTCTTTTTTTCGATTGTTAGCATTCCAGCTCTTTTTAAGAGTTTGTTTGAATGAGCAAAAATATAAAATAAAAATGCAATATTTTGCATGAATCGAAAAAGATAATTTCAAAATTTGTTTTAAAATACTTTTATCAGTATAAAAAAGTTTTTAAGCTTGATTCTTTTTTTTGATTGTTATCATTCCAACACTTTTGGAGAAACTGTTTGAATGAGCAAAAATATAAAATTAAAAATGCAATATTTTGCATAAATCGAAAAAGGAAGTTGCAAAATTTGTTTTAAAATAATTTTATCAGTACAAAAAAGTTTTTAAGCTTGATTTTTTTTCGATTGTTAGCATTCCGGCTCTTTTGGAGAGTTTGTTTGAATGAGCAAAAATATAAAATAAAAATGCAATATTTTGCATGAATCGAAAAAGGTAGTTGCAAAAATTGTTTTAAAATACTTTTATCAGTATAAAAAAGTTTTTAACCTTGATTCTTTTTTTTGATTGTTATCATTCCAACACCTTTGGAGAAATTGTTTGAATGAGCAAAATTATAAAATTAAAAATGCAATATTTTGCATGAATCGAAAAAGGTAGTTGCAAAAATTGTTTTAAAATACTTTTATCAGTATAAAAAAGTTTTTAAGCTTGATTCTTTTTTTTGATTGTTATCATTCCAACACTTTTGGAGAAATTGTTTGAATGAGCAAAATTATAAAATTAGAAATGCAATATTTTGCATGAATCGAAAAAGGAAGTTGCAAAATTTGTTTTAAAATACTTTTATCAGTATAAAAAAGTGTTTAAGCTTGATTCTTTTTTTTGATTGTTATCATTCCAACACTTTTGGAGAAATTGTTTGGATGAGCAAAATTATAAAATTAAAAATGCAATATTTTGCATGAATCGAAAAAGGTAGTTGCAAAAATTGTTTTACAATACTTTTATCAGTATAAAAAAGTTTTTAAGTTTGATTCTTTTTTTCGACTGTTAGCATTCCAGCTCTTTTTAAGAGTTTGTTTGAATGAGCAAAAATATAAAATAAAAATGCAATATTTTGCATGAATCGAAAAAGATAATTTCAAAATTTGTTTTAAAATACTTTTATCAGTATAAAAAAGTTTTTAAGCTTGATTCTTTTTTTTGATTGTTATCATTCCAACACTTTTGGAGAAACTGTTTGAATGAGCAAAAATATAAAATTAAAAATGCAATATTTTGCATAAATCGAAAAAGGAAGTTGCAAAATTTGTTTTAAAATAATTTTATCAGTACAAAAAAGTTTTTAAGCTTGATTTTTTTTCGATTGTTAGCATTCCAGCTCTTTTGGAGAGTTTGTTTGAATGAGCAAAATTATAAAATTAGAAATGCAATATTTTGCATGAATCGAAAAAGGAAGTTGCAAAATTTGTTTTAAAATAATTTTATCAGTACAAAAAAGTTTTTAAGCTTGATTTTTTTTGATTGTTAGCATTCCAGCGCTTGTGGAGAATTTGTTTGAATGAGCAAAATTATAAAATTAGAAATGCAATATTTTGCATGAATCGAAAAAGGAAGTTGCAAAATTTGTTTTAAAATACTTTTATCAGTATAAAAAAGTTTTTAAGCTTGATTCTTTTTTTTGATTGTTATCATTCCAACACTTTTGGAGAAATTGTTTGGATGAGCAAAATTATAAAATTAAAAATGCAATATTTTGCATTTATCGAAAAAGGTAGTTGCAAAAATTGTTTTACAATACTTTTATCAGTATAAAAAAGTTTTTAAGTTTGATTCTTTTTTTCGATTGTTAGCATTCCAGCTCTTTTTAAGAGTTTGTTTGAATGAGCAAAAATATAAAATAAAAATGCAATATTTTGCATGAATCGAAAAAGATAATTTCAAAATTTGTTTTAAAATACTTTTATCAGTATAAAAAAGTTTTTAAGCTTGATTCTTTTTTTTGATTGTTATCATTCCAACACTTTTGGAGAAACTGTTTGAATGAGCAAAAATAAAAATTAAAAATGCAATATTTTGCATAAATCGAAAAAGGAAGTTGCAAAATTTGTTTTAAAATAATTTTATCAGTACAAAAAAGTTTTTAAGCTTGATTTTTTTTCGATTGTTAGCATTCCAGCTCTTTTGGAGAAACTGTTTGAATGAGCAAAAATATAAAATTAAAAATGCAATATTTTGCATAAATCGAAAAAGGAAGTTGCAAAATTTGTTTTAAAATAATTTTATCAGTACAAAAAAGTTTTTAAGCTTGATTTTTTTTCGATTGTTAGCATTCCAGCTCTTTTGGAGAGTTTGTTTGAATGAGCAAAAATATAAAATAAAAATGCAATATTTTGCATGAATCGAAAAAGGAAGTTGCAAAATTTGTTTTAAAATACTTTTATCAGTATAAAAAAGTTTTTAAGCTTGATCTTTTTTTGATTGTTAGCATTCCAGCTCTTTTGGAGAATTTGTTTGAATGAGCAAAAATATAAAATTAAAAATGCAATATTTTGCATGAATCGAAAAAGGAAGTTGCAAAATTTGTTTTAAAATAATTTTATCAGTACAAAAAAGTTTTTAAGCTTGATTTTTTTTTTGATTGTTATCATTCCAACACTTTTGAAGAAATTGTTTGAATGAGCAAAAATATAAAATTAGAAATGCAATATTTTGCATGAATCGAAAAAGGAAGTTGCAAAATTTGTTTTAAAATAATTTTATCAGTATAAAAAAGTGTTTAAGCTTGATTTTTTTTTTTGATTGTTAGCATTCCAGCTCTTGTGGAGAATTTGTTTGAATGAGCAAAAATATAAAATTAAAAATGCAATATTTTGCATGAATCGAAAAAGGAAGTTGCAAAATTTGTTTTAAAATAATTTTATCAGTACAAAAAAGTTTTTAAGCTTGATTTTTTTTCGATTGTTAGCATTCCAGCTCTTTTGGAGAGTTTGTTTGAATGAGCAAAAATATAAAATTAAAAATGCAATATTTTGCATGAATCGAAAAAGGAAGTTGCAAAATTTGTTTTAAAATACTTTTATCAGTATAAAAAAGTTTTTAAGCTTGATTCTTTTTTTTGATTGTTATCATTCCAACACTTTTGGAGAAACTGTTTGAATGAGCAAAAATATAAAATTAAAAATGCAATATTTTGCATAAATCGAAAAAGGAAGTTGCAAAATTTGTTTTAAAATAATTTTATCAGTACAAAAAAGTTTTTAAGCTTGATTTTTTTTCGATTGTTAGCATTCCAGCTCTTTTGGAGAGTTTGTTTGAATGAGCAAAAATATAAAATAAAAATGCAATATTTTGCATAAATCGAAAAAGGAAGTTGCAAAATTTGTTTTAAAATAATTTTATCAGTACAAAAAAGTTTTTAAGCTTGATCTTTTTTTGATTGTTAGCATTCCAGCTCTTTTGGAGAATTTGTTTGAATGAGCAAAAATATAAAATTAAAAATGCAATATTTTGCATGAATCGAAAAAGGAAGTTGCAAAATTTGTTTTAAAATAATTTTATCAGTACAAAAAAGTTTTTAAGCTTGATTTTTTTTTTGATTGTTATCATTCCAACACTTTTGAAGAAATTGTTTGAATGAGCAAAAATATAAAATTAGAAATGCAATATTTTGCATGAATCGAAAAAGGAAGTTGCAAAATTTGTTTTAAAATAATTTTATCAGTATAAAAAAGTGTTTAAGCTTGATTTTTCTTTTTGATTGTTAGCATTCCAGCTCTTGTGGAGAATTTGTTTGAATGAGCAAAAATATAAAATTAAAAATGCAATATTTTGCATGAATCGAAAAAGGAAGTTGCAAAATTTGTTTTAAAATAATTTTATCAGTACAAAAAAGTTTTTAAGCTTGATTTTTTTTCGATTGTTAGCATTCCAGCTCTTTTGGAGAGTTTGTTTGAATGAGCAAAATTATAAAATTAAAAATGCAATATTTTGCATGAATCGAAAAAGGAAGTTGCAAAATTTGTTTTAAAATAATTTTATCAGTACAAAAAAGTTTTTAAGCTTGATTTTTTTTCGATTGTTAGCATTCCAGCTCTTTTGGAGAGTTTGTTTGAATGAGCAAAATTATAAAATTAAAAATGCAATATTTTGCATGAATCGAAAAAGGAAGTTGCAAAATTTGTTTTAAAATAATTTTTTCAGTACAAAAAAGTTTTTAAGCTTGATTTTTTTTTTGATTGTTATCATTCCAACACTTTTGAAGAAATTGTTTGAATGAGCAAAAATATAAAATTAGAAATGCAATATTTTGCATGAATCGAAAAAGGAAGTTGCAAAATTAGTTATAAAATAATTTTATCAGTATAAAAAAGTGTTTAAGCTTGATTTTTTTTTTTGATTGTTAGCATTCCAGCTCTTGTGGAGAATTTGTTTGAATGAGCAAAAATATAAAATTAAAAATGCAATATTTTGCATGAATCAAAAAAGATAATTTCAAAATTTGTTTTAAAATACTTTTATCAGTATAAAAAAGTTTTTAAGCTTGATTCTTTTTTTTGATTGTTATCACTCCAACACTTTTGGAGAAATTGTTTGAATGAGCAAAATTATAAAATTAAAAATGCAATATTTTGCATGAATCGAAAAAGGTAGTTGCAAAAATTGTTTTAAAATACTTTTATCAGTATAAAAAAGTGTTTAAGCTTGATTTTTTTTCGATTGTTAGCATTCCAGCTCTTTTGGAGAGTTTGTTTGAATGAGCAAAATTATAAAATTAAAAATGCAATATTTTGCATGAATCGAAAAAGGAAGTTGCAAAATTTGTTTTAAAATAATTTTTTCAGTACAAAAAAGTTTTTAAGCTTGATTTTTTTTTTGATTGTTATCATTCCAACACTTTTGAAGAAATTGTTTGAATGAGCAAAAATATAAAATTAGAAATGCAATATTTTGCATGAATCGAAAAAGGAAGTTGCAAAATTAGTTATAAAATAATTTTATCAGTATAAAAAAGTTTTTAAGCTTGATTCTTTTTTTTGATTGTTATCACTCCAACACTTTTGGAGAAATTGTTTGAATGAGCAAAATTATAAAATTAAAAATGCAATATTTTGCATGAATCGAAAAAGGTAGTTGCAAAAATTGTTTTAAAATACTTTTATCAGTATAAAAAAGTTTTTAAGCTTGATTCTTTTTTTTGATTGTTATCACTCCAACACTTTTGGAGAAATTGTTTGAATGAGCAAAATTATAAAATTAAAAATGCAATATTTTGCATGAATCGAAAAAGGTAGTTGCAAAAATTGTTTTAAAATACTTTTATCAGTATAAAAAAGTGTTTAAGCTTGATTTTTTTTTTGATTGTTATCATTCCAACACTTTTGAAGAAATTGTTTGAATGAGCAAAAATATAAAATTAGAAATGCAATATTTTGCATGAATCGAAAAAGGAAGTTGCAAAATTTGTTTTAAAATACTTTTATCAGTAGAAAAAAGTGTTTAAGCTTGATTTTTTTTTTGATTGTTAGCATTCCAGCTCTTGTGGAGAATTTGTTTGAATGAGCAAAAATATAAAATTAAAAATGCAATATTTTGCATGAATCGAAAAAGGTAGTTGCAAAAATTGTTTTAAAATACTTTTATCAGTATAAAAAAGTTTTTAAGCTTGATTCTTTTTTTTGATTGTTATCACTCCAACACTTTTGGAGAAATTGTTTGAATGAGCAAAATTATAAAATTAAAAATGCAATATTTTGCATGAATCGAAAAAGGTAGTTGCAAAAATTGTTTTAAAATACTTTTATCAGTATAAAAAAGTTTTTAAGCTTGATTCTTTTTTTGATTGTTATCATTCCAACACTTTTGTAGAAATTGTTTGAATGAGCAAAATTATAAAATTAAAAAGGCAATATTTTGCATGAATAGCAAAAGGTAGTTGCAAAAATTGTTTTAAAATACTTTTATCAGTATAAAAAAGTGTTTAAGCTTGATTTTTTTTTGATTGTTAGCATTCCAGCTCTTGTGGAGAATTTGTTTGAATGAGCAAAAATATAAAATTAGAAATGCAATATTTTGCATGAATCGAAAAAAAAAGTTGCAAAATTTGTTTTAAAATACTTTAATCAGTATAAAAAAGTTTTTAAGCTTGATTCTTTTTTTGATTGTTAGCATTCCAGCTCTTTTGGAGAATTTGTTTGAATGAGCAAAAATATAAAATTAAAAATGCAATATTTTGCATGAATCGAAAAAGGTAGTTGCAAAAATTGTTTTAAAATACTTTATCAGTATAAAAAAGTTTTTAACCTTGATTCTTTTTTTTGATTGTTATCATTCCAACACTTTTGGAGAAATTGTTTGAATGAGCAAAATTATAAAATTAAAAATGCAATATTTTGCATGAATCGAAAAAGGTAGTTGCAAAAATTGTTTTAAAATACTTTTATCAGTATAAAAAAGTTTTAAAGCTTGATTCTTTTTTTTGATTGTTATCATTCCAACACTTTTGGAGAAATTGTTTGAATGAGCAAAATTATAAAATTAGAAATGCAATATTTTGCATGAATCGAAAAAGGTAGTTGCAAAAATTGTTTTAAAATACTTTTATCAGTATAAAAAAGTTTTTAAGCTTGATTCTTTTTTTTGATTGTTATCATTCCAACACTTTTGGAGAAATTGTTTGAATGAGCAAAATTATAAAATTAGAAATGCAATATTTTGCATGAATCGAAAAAGGAAGTTGCAAAATTTGTTTTAAAATACTTTTATCAGTATAAAAAAGTGTTTAAGCTTGATTTTTTTTTGATTGTTGGCATTCCAGCCCTTGTGGAGAATTTGTTTGAATGAGCAAAATTATAAAATTAGAAATGCAATATTTTGCATGAATCGAAAAAGGAAGTTGCAAAATTTGTTTTAAAATACTTTTATCAGTATAAAAAAGTTTTTAAGCTTGATTCTTTTTTTTGATTGTTAGCATTCCAGCTCTTGTGGAGAATTTGTTTGAATGAGCAAAAATATAAAATTAAAAATGCAATATTTTGCATGAATCAAAAAAGATAATTTCAAAATTTGTTTTAAAATACTTTTATCAGTATAAAAAAGTTTTTAAGCTTGATTCTTTTTTTTGATTGTTATCATTCCAACACATTTGGAGAGTTTGTTTGAATGAGCAAAATTATAAAATAAAAATGCAATATTTTGCATGAATCGAAAAAGGAGATTGCAAAATTTGTTTTAAAATAATTTTATCAGTATAAAAAAGTTTTTAAGCTTGATTCTTTTTTTTGATTGTTATCATTCCAACACATTTGGAGAGTTTGTTTGAATGAGCAAAATTATAAAATAAAAATGCAATATTTTGCATGAATCGAAAAAGGAAGTTGCAAAAATTGTTTTAAAATACTTTTATCAGTATAAAAAAGTTTTAAAGCTTGATTCTTTTTTTTGATTGTTATCATTCCAACACTTTTGGAGAAATTGTTTGAATGAGCAAAATTATAAAATTAGAAATGCAATATTTTGCATGAATCGAAAAAGGAAGTTGCAAAAATTGTTTTAAAATACTTTTATCAGTATAAAAAAGTTTTAAAGCTTGATTCTTTTTTTTGATTGTTATCATTCCAACACTTTTGGAGAAATTGTTTGAATGAGCAAAATTATAAAATTAGAAATGCAATATTTTGCATGAATCGAAAAAGGTAGTTGCAAAAATTGTTTTAAAATACTTTTATCAGTATAAAAAAGTTTTAAAGCTTGATTCTTTTTTTTGATTGTTATCACTCCAACACTTTTGGAGAAATTGTTTGAATGAGCAAAATTATAAAATTAAAAATGCAATATTTTGCATGAATCAAAAAAGATAATTTCAAAATTTGTTTTAAAATACTTTTATCAGTATAAAAAAGTTTTTAAGCTTGATTCTTTTTTTTGATTGTTATCATTCCAACACTTTTGGAGAAATTGTTTGAATGAGCAAAATTATAAAATTAAAAATGCAATATTTTGCATGAATCGAAAAAGGTAGTTGCAAAAATTGTTTTAAAATACTTTTATCAGTATAAAAAAGTTTTTAAGCTTGATTCTTTTTTTGATTGTTATCATTCCAACACTTTTGTAGAAATTGTTTGAATGAGCAAAATTATAAAATTAAAAAGGCAATATTTTGCATGAATAGCAAAAGGTAGTTGCAAAAATTGTTTTAAAATACTTTTATCAGTATAAAAAAGTGTTTAAGCTTGATTTTTTTTTGATTGTTAGCATTCCAGCTCTTGTGGAGAATTTGTTTGAATGAGCAAAAATATAAAATTAGAAATGCAATATTTTGCATGAATCGAAAAAAAAAGTTGCAAAATTTGTTTTAAAATACTTTAATCAGTATAAAAAAGTTTTTAAGCTTGATTCTTTTTTTGATTGTTAGCATTCCAGCTCTTTTGGAGAATTTGTTTGAATGAGCAAAAATATAAAATTAAAAATGCAATATTTTGCATGAATCGAAAAAGGTAGTTGCAAAAATTGTTTTAAAATACTTTATCAGTATAAAAAAGTTTTTAACCTTGATTCTTTTTTTTGATTGTTATCATTCCAACACTTTTGGAGAAATTGTTTGAATGAGCAAAATTATAAAATTAAAAATGCAATATTTTGCATGAATCGAAAAAGGTAGTTGCAAAAATTGTTTTAAAATACTTTTATCAGTATAAAAAAGTTTTAAAGCTTGATTCTTTTTTTTGATTGTTATCATTCCAACACTTTTGGAGAAATTGTTTGAATGAGCAAAATTATAAAATTAGAAATGCAATATTTTGCATGAATCGAAAAAGGTAGTTGCAAAAATTGTTTTAAAATACTTTTATCAGTATAAAAAAGTTTTTAAGCTTGATTCTTTTTTTTGATTGTTATCATTCCAACACTTTTGGAGAAATTGTTTGAATGAGCAAAATTATAAAATTAGAAATGCAATATTTTGCATGAATCGAAAAAGGAAGTTGCAAAATTTGTTTTAAAATACTTTTATCAGTATAAAAAAGTGTTTAAGCTTGATTTTTTTTTGATTGTTGGCATTCCAGCCCTTGTGGAGAATTTGTTTGAATGAGCAAAATTATAAAATTAGAAATGCAATATTTTGCATGAATCGAAAAAGGAAGTTGCAAAATTTGTTTTAAAATACTTTTATCAGTATAAAAAAGTTTTTAAGCTTGATTCTTTTTTTTGATTGTTAGCATTCCAGCTCTTGTGGAGAATTTGTTTGAATGAGCAAAAATATAAAATTAAAAATGCAATATTTTGCATGAATCAAAAAAGATAATTTCAAAATTTGTTTTAAAATACTTTTATCAGTATAAAAAAGTTTTTAAGCTTGATTCTTTTTTTTGATTGTTATCATTCCAACACTTTTGGAGAAACTGTTTGAATGAGCAAAAATATAAAATTAAAAATGCAATATTTTGCATAAATCGAAAAAGGAAGTTGCAAAATTTGTTTTAAAATAATTTTATCAGTACAAAAAAGTTTTTAAGCTTGATTTTTTTTCGATTGCTAGCATTCCAGCTCTTTTGGAGAGTTTGTTTGAATGAGCAAAAATATAAAATAAAAATGCAATATTTTGCATGAATCGAAAAAGGAAGTTGCAAAATTTGTTTTAAAATACTTTTATCAGTATAAAAAAGTTTTTAAGCTTGATCTTTTTTTGATTGTTAGCATTCCAGCTCTTTTGGAGAATTTGTTTGAATGAGCAAAAATATAAAATTAAAAATGCAATATTTTGCATGAATCGAAAAAGGAAGTTGCAAAATTTGTTTTAAAATAATTTTATCAGTACAAAAAAGTTTTTAAGCTTGATTTTTTTTCGATTGTTAGCATTCCAACACTTTTGGAGAATTTGTTTGAATGAGCAAAAATATAAAATTAAAAATGCAATATTTTGCATGAATCAAAAAAGATAATTTCAAAATTTGTTTTAAAATACTTTAATCAGTATAAAAAAGTTTTTAAGCTTGATTCTTTTTTTTGATTGTTATCATTCCAACACTTTTGGAGAGTTTGTTTGAATGAGCAAAATTATAAAATAAAAATGCAATATTTTGCATGAATCGAAAAAGTTAGTTGCAAAATTTGTTTTAAAATACTTTTATCAGCATAAAAAAGTTTTTAAGCTTGATCTTTTTTTGATTGTTAGCATTCCAGCTCTTTTGGAGAATTTGTTTGAATGAGCAAAAATATAAAATTAAAAATGCAGTATTTTGCATGAATCGAAAAAGGAAGTTGCAAAATTTGGTTTAAAATAATTTTATCAGTATAAAAAAGTTTTTAAGCTTGATCTTTTTTTGATTGTTAGCATTCCAGCTCTTTTGGAGAATTTGTTTGAATGAGCAAAAATATAAAATTAAAAATGCAATATTTTGCATGAATCGAAAAAGGAAGTTGCAAAATTTGTTTTAAAATAATTTTATCAGTACAAAAAAGTTTTTAAGCTTGATTTTTTTTTTGATTGTTATCATTCCAACACTTTTGAAGAAATTGTTTGAATGAGCAAAAATATAAAATTAGAAATGCAATATTTTGCATGAATCGAAAAAGGTAGTTGCAAAAATTGTTTTAAAATACTTTTATCAGTATAAAAAAGTTTTTAAGCTTGATTTTTTTTTTGATTGTTAGCATTCCAGCTCTTTTGGAGAATTTGTTTGAATGAGCAAAAATATAAAATTAAAAATGCAATATTTTGCATGAATCGAAAAAGGAAGTTGCAAAATTTGTTTTAAAATAATTTTATCAGTACAAAAAAGTTTTTAAGCTTAATTTTTTTTCGATTGTTAGCATTCGAACACTTTTGGAGAATTTGTTTGAATGAGCAAAAATATTAAATTAAAAATGCAATATTTTGCATGAATCAAAAAAGATAATTTCAAAATTTGTTTTAAAATACTTTAATCAGTATAAAAAAGTTTTTAAGCTTGATTCTTTTTTTTGATTGTTATCATTCCAACACTTTTGGAGAGTTTGTTTGAATGAGCAAAATTATAAAATAAAAATGCAATATTTTGCATGAATCGAAAAAGGAAGTTGCAAAATTTGTTTTAAAATACTTTTATCAGTATAAAAAAGTTTTTAAGCTTGATCTTTTTTTGATTGTTAGCATTCCAGCTCTTTTGGAGAATTTGTTTGAATGAGCAAAAATATAAAATTAAAAATGCAATATTTTGCATGAATCGAAAAAGGAAGTTGCAAAATTTGTTTTAAAATAATTTTATCAGTATATAAAAGTTTTTAAGCTTGATCTTTTTTTGATTGTTAGCATTCCAGCTCTTTTGGAGAATTTGTTTGAATGAGCAAAATTATAAAATTAAAAATGCAATATTTTGCATGAATCGAAAAAGGAAGTTGCAAAATTTGTTTTAAAATAATTTTATCAGTACAAAAAAGTTTTTAAGCTTGATTTTTTTTCGATTGTTAGCATTCGAACACTTTTGGAGAATTTGTTTGAATGAGCAAAAATATAAAATTAAAAATGCAATATTTTGCATGAATCAAAAAAGATAATTTCAAAATTTGTTTTAAAATACTTTAATCAGTATAAAAAAGTTTTTAAGCTTGATTCTTTTTTTTGATTGTTATCATTCCAACACTTTTGGAGAGTTTGTTTGAATGAGCAAAATTATAAAATAAAAATGCAATATTTTGCATGAATCGAAAAAGGAAGTTGCAAAATTTGTTTTAAAATAATTTTATCAGTACAAAAAAGTTTTTAAGCTTAATTTTTTTTCGATTGTTAGCATTCGAACACTTTTGGAGAATTTGTTTGAATGAGCAAAAATATAAAATTAAAAATGCAATATTTTGCATGAATCGAAAAAGGAAGTTGCAAAATTTGTTTTAAAATAATTTTATCAGTACAAAAAAGTTTTTAAGCTTGATTTTTTTTTTGATTGTTATCATTCCAACACTTTTGAAGAAATTGTTTGAATGAGCAAAAATATAAAATTAGAAATGCAATATTTTGCATGAATCGAAAAAGGTAGTTGCAAAAATTGTTTTAAAATACTTTTATCAGTATAAAAAAGTTTTTAAGCTTGATTTTTTTTTTGATTGTTAGCATTCCAGCTCTTTTGGAGAATTTGTTTGAATGAGCAAAAATATAAAATTAAAAATGCAATATTTTGCATGAATCGAAAAAGGAAGTTGCAAAATTTGTTTTAAAATAATTTTATCAGTACAAAAAAGTTTTTAAGCTTGATTTTTTTTTTGATTGTTATCATTCCAACACTTTTGAAGAAATTGTTTGAATGAGCAAAAATATAAAATTAGAAATGCAATATTTTGCATGAATCGAAAAAGGAAGTTGCAAAATTTGTTTTAAAATAATTTTATCAGTATAAAAAAGTGTTGAAGCTTGAATTTTTTTTTTGATTGTTAGCATTCCAGCTCTTGTGGAGAATTTGTTTGAATGAGCAAAATTATAAAATTAAAAATGCAATATTTTGCATGAATCGAAAAAGGAAGTTGCAAAATTTGTTTTAAAATAATTTTATCAGTACAAAAAAGTTTTAAAGCTTAATTTTTTTTCGATTGTTAGCATTCGAACACTTTTGGAGAATTTGTTTGAATGAGCAAAAATATTAAATTAAAAATGCAATATTTTGCATGAATCAAAAAAGATAATTTCAAAATTTGTTTTAAAATACTTTAATCAGTATAAAAAAGTTTTTAAGCTTGATTCTTTTTTTTGATTGTTATCATTCCAACACTTTTGGAGAGTTTGTTTGAATGAGCAAAATTATAAAATAAAAATGCAATATTTTGCATGAATCGAAAAAGGAAGTTGCAAAATTTGTTTTAAAATACTTTTATCAGTATAAAAAAGTTTTTAAGCTTGATCTTTTTTTGATTGTTAGCATTCCAGCTCTTTTGGAGAATTTGTTTGAATGAGCAAAAATATAAAATTAAAAATGCAATATTTTGCATGAATCGAAAAAGGAAGTTGCAAAATTTGTTTTAAAATAATTTTATCAGTATATAAAAGTTTTTAAGCTTGATCTTTTTTTGATTGTTAGCATTCCAGCTCTTTTGGAGAATTTGTTTGAATGAGCAAAATTATAAAATTAAAAATGCAATATTTTGCATGAATCGAAAAAGGAAGTTGCAAAATTTGTTTTAAAATAATTTTATCAGTACAAAAAAGTTTTTAAGCTTGATTTTTTTTCGATTGTTAGCATTCGAACACTTTTGGAGAATTTGTTTGAATGAGCAAAAATATAAAATTAAAAATGCAATATTTTGCATGAATCAAAAAAGATAATTTCAAAATTTGTTTTAAAATACTTTAATCAGTATAAAAAAGTTTTTAAGCTTGATTCTTTTTTTTGATTGTTATCATTCCAACACTTTTGGAGAGTTTGTTTGAATGAGCAAAATTATAAAATAAAAATGCAATATTTTGCATGAATCGAAAAAGGAAGTTGCAAAATTTGTTTTAAAATACTTTTATCAGTATAAAAAAGTTTTTAAGCTTGATCTTTTTTTGATTGTTAGCATTCCAGCTCTTTTGGAGAATTTGTTTGAATGAGCAAAAATATAAAATTAAAAATGCAATATTTTGCATGAATCGAAAAAGGAAGTTGCAAAATTTGTTTTAAAACAATTTTATCAGTACAAAAAAATTTTTAAGCTTGATTTTTTTTCGATTTTTAGCATTCCAGCTCTTTTGGAGAGTTTGTTTGAATGAGCAAAATTATAAAATTAAAAATGCAATATTTTGCATGAATCGAAAAAGGAAGTTGCAAAATTTGTTTTAAAATAATTTTATCAGTACAAAAAAGTTTTTAAGCTTGATTTTTTTTCGATTGTTAGCATTCCAGCTCTTTTGAAGAGTTTGTTTGAATGAGCAAAATTATAAAATTAAAAATGCAATATTTTGCATGAATCGAAAAAGGAAGTTGCAAAATTTGTTTTAAAATAATTTTATCAGTATAAAAAAGTTTTTAAGCTTGATCTTTTTTTGATTGTTAGCAGTGTTCTGCGGTGCTGGCGCGACGCGCCGCGCCGCAGTCGCGCCGGCTACTAGAAATTAAGTTTAAACTTAAAGTAATAATTTCACGTGATAGCCTTTATAGCTGAATATCTTTTACCAAAGTTGTAGGAAAATCTGTAATCTAATAGAAGTTTAAATGTAGCCGGCGCGACTGCGGCGCGGCGCGTCGCGCCAGCACCGCAGAACACTGATTGTTAGCATTCCAGCTCTTTTGGAGAATTTGTTTGAATGAGCAAAAATATAAAATTAAAAATGCAATATTTTGCATGAATCGAAAAAGGAAGTTGCAAAATTTGTTTTAAAATAATTTTATCAGTACAAAAAAGTTTTTAAGCTTGATTTTTTTTCGATTGTTAGCATTCCAGCTCTTTTGGAGAGTTTGTTTGAATGAGCAAAATTATAAAATTAAAAATGCAATATTTTGCATGAATCGAAAAAGGAAGTTGCAAAATTTGTTTTAAAATAATTTTATCAGTACAAAAAAGTTTTTAAGCTTGATTTTTTTTCGATTGTTAGCATTCCAGCTCTTTTGGAGAGTTTGTTTGAATGAGCAAAATTATATAATTAAAAATGCAATATTTTGCATGAATCGAAAAAGGAAGTTGCAAAATTTGTTTTAAAATAATTTTATTAGTACAAAAAAGTTTTTAAGCTTGATTTTTTTTCGATTGTTAGCATTCCAACACTTTTGGAGAATTTGTTTGAATGAGCAAAAATATAAAATTAAAAATGCAATATTTTGCATGAATCAAAAAAGATAATTTAAAAATTTGTTTTAAAATACTTTAATCAGTATAAAAAAGTTTTTAAGCTTGATTCTTTTTTTTGATTGTTATCATTCCAACACTTTTGGAGAGTTTGTTTGAATGAGCAAAATTATAAAATAAAAATGCAATATTTTGCATGAATCGAAAAAGGAAGTTGCAAAATTTGTTTGAAAATAATTTTATCAGTACAAAAAAGTTTTTAAGCTTGATTTTTTTTCGATTGTTAGCATTCCAGCTCTTTTGGAGAGTTTGTTTGAATGAGCAAAAATATAAAATAAAAATGCAATATTTTGCATGAATCGAAAAAGGAAGTTGCAAAATTTGTTTTAAAATACTTTTATCAGTATAAAAAAGTTTTTAAGCTTGATCTTTTTTTGATTGTTAGCATTCCAGCTCTTTTGGAGAATTTGTTTGAATGAGCAAAAATGTAAAATTAAAAATGCAATATTTTGCATGAATCGAAAAAGGAAGTTGCAAAATTTGTTTTAAAATACTTTTATCAGTATAAAAAAGTTTTTAAGCTTGATCTTTTTTTGATTGTTAGCATTCCAGCTCTTTTGGAGAATTTGTTTGAATGAGCAAAAATGTAAAATTAAAAATGCAATATTTTGCATGAATCGAAAAAGGAAGTTGCAAAATTTGTTTTAAAATACTTTTATCAGTATAAAAAAGTTTTTAAGCTTGATCTTTTTTTGATTGTTAGCATTCCAGCTCTTTTGGAGAATTTGTTTGAATGAGCAAAAATGTAAAATTAAAAATGCAATATTTTGCATGAATCGAAAAAGGAAGTTGCAAAATTTGTTTTAAAATAATTTTATCAGTACTAAAAAGTTTTTAAGCTTGGTTTTTTTTTCGATTGTTAGCATTCCAGCTCTTTTGGAGAGTTTGTTTGAATGAGCAAAATTATAAAATTAAAAATGCAATATTTTGCATGAATCAAAAAAGGAAGTTGCAAAATTTGTTTTAAAATACTTTTATCAGTATAAAAAAGTTTTTAAGCTTGATCTTTTTTTGATTGTTAGCATTCCAGCTCTTTTGGAGAATTTGTTTGAATGAGCAAAAATGTAAAATTAAAAATGCAATATTTTGCATGAATCGAAAAAGGAAGTTGCAAAATTTGTTTTAAAATACTTTTATCAGTATAAAAAAGTTTTTAAGCTTGATCTTTTTTTGATTGTTAGCATTCCAGCTCTTTTGGAGAGTTTGTTTGAATGAGCAAAAATATAAAATAAAAATGCAATATTTTGCATGAATCGAAAAAGGAAGTTGCAAAATTTGTTTTAAAATACTTTTATCAGTATAAAAAAGTTTTTAAGCTTGATCTTTTTTTGATTGTTAGCATTCCAGCTCTTTTGGAGAGTTTGTTTGAATGAGCAAAAATATAAAATAAAAATGCAATATTTTGCATGAATCGAAAAAGGAAGTTGCAAAATTTGTTTTAAAATAATTTTATCAGTACTAAAAAGTTTTTAAGCTTGGTTTTTTTTTCGATTGTTAGCATTCCAGCTCTTTTGGAGAGTTTGTTTGAATGAGCAAAATTATAAAATTAAAAATGCAATATTTTGCATGAATCGAAAAAGGAAGTTGCAAAATTTGTTTTAAAATAATTTTATCAGTACAAAAAAGTTTTTAAGCTTGATTTTTTTTCGATTGTTAGCATTCCAGCTCTTTTGGAGAGTTTGTTTGAATGAGCAAAATTATAAAATTAAAAATGCAATATTTTGCATGAATCGAAAAAGGAAGTTGCAAAATTTGTTTTAAAATAATTTTATCAGTACAAAAAAGTTTTTAAGCTTGATTCTTTTTTTTGATTGTCATCATTCCAACACTTTTGGAGAGTTTGTTTGAATGAGCAAAATTATAAAATAAAAATGCAATATTTTGCATGAATCGAAAAAAGAAGTTGCAAAATTTGTTTTAAAATAATTTTATCAGTACAAAAAAGTTTTTAAGCTTGATTTTTTTTCGATTGTTAGCATTCGAACACTTTTGGAGAATTTGTTTGAATGAGCAAAAATATAAAATTAAAAATGCAATATTTTGCATGAATCAAAAAAGATAATTTCAAAATTTGTTTTAAAATACTTTAATCAGTATAAAAAAGTTTTTAAGCTTGATTCTTTTTTTTGATTGTTATCATTCCAACACTTTTGGAGAGTTTGTTTGAATGAGCAAAATTATAAAATAAAAATGCAATATTTTGCATGAATCGAAAAAGGAAGTTGCAAAATTTGTTTTAAAATACTTTTATCAGTATAAAAAAGTTTTTAAGCTTGATCTTTTTTTGATTGTTAGCATTCCAGCTCTTTTGGAGAATTTGTTTGAATGAGCAAAAATATAAAATTAAAAATGCAATATTTTGCATGAATCGAAAAAGGAAGTTGCAAAATTTGTTTTAAAACAATTTTATCAGTACAAAAAAATTTTTAAGCTTGATTTTTTTTCGATTTTTAGCATTCCAGCTCTTTTGGAGAGTTTGTTTGAATGAGCAAAATTATAAAATTAAAAATGCAATATTTTGCATGAATCGAAAAAGGAAGTTGCAAAATTTGTTTTAAAATAATTTTATCAGTACAAAAAAGTTTTTAAGCTTGATTTTTTTTCGATTGTTAGCATTCCAGCTCTTTTGAAGAGTTTGTTTGAATGAGCAAAATTATAAAATTAAAAATGCAATATTTTGCATGAATCGAAAAAGGAAGTTGCAGAATTTGTTTTAAAATAATTTTATCAGTACAAAAAAGTTTTTAAGCTTGATTCTTTTTTTTGATTGTCATCATTCCAACACTTTTGGAGAGTTTGTTTGAATGAGCAAAATTATAAAATAAAAATGCAATATTTTGCATGAATCGAAAAAAGAAGTTGCAAAATTTGTTTTAAAATAATTTTATCAGTACAAAAAAGTTTTTAAGCTTGATTTTTTTTCGATTGTTAGCATTCGAACACTTTTGGAGAATTTGTTTGAATGAGCAAAAATATAAAATTAAAAATGCAATATTTTGCATGAATCAAAAAAGATAATTTCAAAATTTGTTTTAAAATACTTTAATCAGTATAAAAAAGTTTTTAAGCTTGATTCTTTTTTTTGATTGTTATCATTCCAACACTTTTGGAGAGTTTGTTTGAATGAGCAAAATTATAAAATAAAAATGCAATATTTTGCATGAATCGAAAAAGGAAGTTGCAAAATTTGTTTTAAAATACTTTTATCAGTATAAAAAAGTTTTTAAGCTTGATCTTTTTTTGATTGTTAGCATTCCAGCTCTTTTGGAGAATTTGTTTGAATGAGCAAAAATATAAAATTAAAAATGCAATATTTTGCATGAATCGAAAAAGGAAGTTGCAAAATTTGTTTTAAAACAATTTTATCAGTACAAAAAAATTTTTAAGCTTGATTTTTTTTCGATTTTTAGCATTCCAGCTCTTTTGGAGAGTTTGTTTGAATGAGCAAAATTATAAAATTAAAAATGCAATATTTTGCATGAATCGAAAAAGGAAGTTGCAAAATTTGTTTTAAAATAATTTTATCAGTACAAAAAAGTTTTTAAGCTTGATTTTTTTTCGATTGTTAGCATTCCAGCTCTTTTGAAGAGTTTGTTTGAATGAGCAAAATTATAAAATTAAAAATGCAATATTTTGCATGAATCGAAAAAGGAAGTTGCAGAATTTGTTTTAAAATAATTTTATCAGTACAAAAAAGTTTTTAAGCTTGATTCTTTTTTTTGATTGTTATCATTCCAACACTTTTGGAGAGTTTGTTTGAATGAGCAAAATTATAAAATTAAAAATGCAATATTTTGCATGAATCGAAAAAGGAAGTTGCAAAATTTGTTTTAAAAAAATTTTATCAGTACTAAAAAGTTTTTAAGCTTGATTTTTTTTCGATTGTTAGCATTCGAACACTTTTGGAGAATTTGTTTGAATGAGCAAAAATATAAAATTAAAAATGCAATATTTTGCATGAATCAAAAAAGATAATTTCAAAATTTGTTTTAAAATACTTTAATCAGTATAAAAAAGTTTTTAAGCTTGATTCTTTTTTTTGATTGTTATCATTCCAACACTTTTGGAGAGTTTGTTTGAATGAGCAAAATTATAAAATAAAAATGCAATATTTTGCATGAATCGAAAAAGGAAGTTGCAAAATTTGTTTTAAAATACTTTTATCAGTATAAAAAAGTTTTTAAGCTTGATCTTTTTTTGATTGTTAGCATTCCAGCTCTTTTGGAGAATTTGTTTGAATGAGCAAAAATATAAAATTAAAAATGCAATATTTTGCATGAATCAAAAAAGATAATTTAAAAATTTGTTTTAAAATACTTTAATCAGTATAAAAAAGTTTTTAAGCTTGATTCTTTTTTTTGATTGTTATCATTCCAACACTTTTGGAGAGTTTGTTTGAATGAGCAAAATTATAAAATAAAAATGCAATATTTTGCATGAATCGAAAAAGGAAGTTGTAAAATTTGTTTTAAAATACTTTTATCAGTATAAAAAAGTTTTTAAGCTTGATTCTTTTTTTTGATTGTTATCATTCCAACACTTTTGGAGAAATTGTTTGAATGAGCAAAATTATAAAATAAAAATGCAATATTTTGCATGAATCGAAAAAAGAAGTTGCAAAATTTGTTTTAAAATAATTTTATCAGTACAAAAAAGTTTTTAAGCTTGATTTTTTTTCGATTGTTAGCATTCGAACACTTTTGGAGAATTTGTTTGAATGAGCAAAAATATAAAATTAAAAATGCAATATTTTGCATGAATCAAAAAAGATAATTTCAAAATTTGTTTTAAAATACTTTAATCAGTATAAAAAAGTTTTTAAGCTTGATTCTTTTTTTTGATTGTTATCATTCCAACACTTTTGGAGAGTTTGTTTGAATGAGCAAAATTATAAAATAAAAATGCAATATTTTGCATGAATCGAAAAAGGAAGTTGCAAAATTTGTTTTAAAATACTTTTATCAGTATAAAAAAGTTTTTAAGCTTGATCTTTTTTTGATTGTTAGCATTCCAGCTCTTTTGGAGAATTTGTTTGAATGAGCAAAAATATAAAATTAAAAATGCAATATTTTGCATGAATCGAAAAAGGAAGTTGCAAAATTTGTTTTAAAACAATTTTATCAGTACAAAAAAGTTTTTAAGCTTGATTTTTTTTCGATTTTTAGCATTCCAGCTCTTTTGGAGAGTTTGTTTGAATGAGCAAAATTATAAAATTAAAAATGCAATATTTTGCATGAATCGAAAAAGGAAGTTGCAAAATTTGTTTTAAAATAATTTTATCAGTACAAAAAAGTTTTTAAGCTTGATCTTTTTTCGATTGTTAGCATTCCAGCTCTTTTGAAGAGTTTGTTTGAATGAGCAAAATTATAAAATTAAAAATGCAATATTTTGCATGAATCGAAAAAGGAAGTTGCAAAATTTGTTTTAAAATAATTTTATCTGTACAAAAAAGTTTTTAAGCTTGATTTTTTTTCGATTTTTAGCATTCCAGCTCTTTTGGAGAGTTTGTTTGAATGAGCAAAATTATAAAATTAAAAATGCAATATTTTGCATGAATCGAAAAAGGAAGTTGCAAAATTTGTTTTAAAATAATTTTATCAGTACAAAAAAGTTTTTAAGCTTGATTCTTTTTTTTGATTGTTATCATTCCAACACTTTTGGAGAGTTTGTTTGAATGAGCAAAATTATAAAATTAAAAATGCAATATTTTGCATGAATCGAAAAAGGAAGTTGCAAAATTTGTTTTAAAAAAATTTTATCAGTACAAAAAAGTTTTTAAGCTTGATTTTTTTTCGATTGTTAGCATTCGAACACTTTTGGAGAATTTGTTTGAATGAGCAAAAATATAAAATTAAAAATGCAATATTTTGCATGAATCAAAAAAGATAATTTCAAAATTTGTTTTAAAATACTTTAATCAGTATAAAAAAGTTTTTAAGCTTGATTCTTTTTTTTGATTGTTATCATTCCAACACTTTTGGAGAGTTTGTTTGAATGAGCAAAATTATAAAATAAAAATGCAATATTTTGCATGAATCGAAAAAGGAAGTTGCAAAATTTGTTTTAAAATACTTTTATCAGTATAAAAAAGTTTTTAAGCTTGATCTTTTTTTGATTGTTAGCATTCCAGCTCTTTTGGAGAATTTGTTTGAATGAGCAAAAATATAAAATTAAAAATGCAATATTTTGCATGAATCAAAAAAGATAATTTAAAAATTTGTTTTAAAATACTTTAATCAGTATAAAAAAGTTTTTAAGCTTGATTCTTTTTTTTGATTGTTATCATTCCAACACTTTTGGAGAGTTTGTTTGAATGAGCAAAATTATAAAATAAAAATGCAATATTTTGCATGAATCGAAAAAGGAAGTTGCAAAATTTGTTTTAAAATACTTTTATCAGTATAAAAAAGTTTTTAAGCTTGATCTTTTTTTGATTGTTAGCATTCCAGCTCTTTTGGAGAATTTGTTTGAATGAGCAAAAATATAAAATTAAAAATGCAATATTTTGCATGAATCGAAAAAGGAAGTTGCAAAATTTGTTTTAAAATAATTTTATCAGTACAAAAAAGTTTTTAAGCTTGATTTTTTTTCGATTGTTAGCATTCCAGCTCTTTTGGAGAGTTTGTTTGAATGAGCAAAATTATAAAATAAAAATGCAATATTTTGCATGAATCGAAAAAGGAAGTTGCAAAATTTGTTTTAAAATACTTTTATCAGTATAAAAAAGTTTTTAAGCTTGATCTTTTTTTGATTGTTAGCATTCCAGCTCTTTTGGAGAATTTGTTTGAATGAGCAAAAATGTAAAATTAAAAATGCAATATTTTGCATGAATCGAAAAAGGAAGTTGCAAAATTTGTTTTAAAATAATTTTATCAGTACAAAAAAGTTTTTAAGCTTGGTTTTTTTTTCGATTGTTAGCATTCCAGCTCTTTTGGAGAGTTTGTTTGAATGAGCAAAATTATAAAATTAAAAATGCAATATTTTGCATGAATCGAAAAAGGAAGTTGCAAAATTTGTTTTAAAATAATTTTATCAGTACAAAAAAGTTATTAAGCTTGATTTTTTTTCGATTGTTAGCATTCGAACACTTTTGGAGAATTTGTTTGAATGAGCAAAATTATAAAATAAAAATGCAATATTTTGCATGAATCGAAAAAGGAAGTGGCAAAATTTGTTTTAAAATACTTTTATCAGTATAAAAAAGTTTTTAAGCTTGATCTTTTTTTGATTGTTAGCATTCCAGCTCTTTTGGAGAATTTGTTTGAATGAGCAAAAATATAAAATTAAAAATGCAATATTTTGCATGAATCGAAAAAGGAAGTTGCAAAATTTGTTTTAAAACAATTTTATCAGTACAAAAAAGTTTTTAAGCTTGATCTTTTTTCGATTGTTAGCATTCCAGCTCTTTTGAAGAGTTTGTTTGAATGAGCAAAATTATAAAATTAAAAATGCAATATTTTGCATGAATCGAAAAAGGAAGTTGCAAAATTTGTTTTAAAATAATTTTATCAGTACAAAAAAGTTTTTAAGCTTGATTTTTTTTCGATTTTTAGCATTCCAGCTCTTTTGGAGAGTTTGTTTGAATGAGCAAAATTATAAAATTAAAAATGCAATATTTTGCATGAATCGAAAAAGGAAGTTGCAAAATTTGTTTTAAAATAATTTTATCAGTACAAAAAAGTTTTTAAGCTTGATTCTTTTTTTTGATTGTTATCATTCCAACACTTTTGGAGAGTTTGTTTGAATGAGCAAAATTATAAAATTAAAAATGCAATATTTTGCATGAATCGAAAAAGGAAGTTGCAAAATTTGTTTTAAAAAAATTTTATCAGTACAAAAAAGTTTTTAAGCTTGATTTTTTTTCGATTGTTAGCATTCGAACACTTTTGGAGAATTTGTTTGAATGAGCAAAAATATAAAATTAAAAATGCAATATTTTGCATGAATCAAAAAAGGAAGTTGCAAAATTTGTTTTAAAATACTTTAATCAGTATAAAAAAGTTTTTAAGCTTGATTCTTTTTTTTGATTGTTATCATTCCAACACTTTTGGAGAGTTTGTTTGAATGAGCAAAATTATAAAATAAAAATGCAATATTTTGCATGAATCGAAAAAGGAAGTTGCAAAATTTGTTTTAAAATACTTTTATCAGTATAAAAAAGTTTTTAAGCTTGATCTTTTTTTGATTGTTAGCATTCCAGCTCTTTTGGAGAATTTGTTTGAATGAGCAAAAATATAAAATTAAAAATGCAATATTTTGCATGAATCAAAAAAGATAATTTAAAAATTTGTTTTAAAATACTTTAATCAGTATAAAAAAGTTTTTAAGCTTGATTCTTTTTTTTGATTGTTATCATTCCAACACTTTTGGAGAGTTTGTTTGAATGAGCAAAATTATAAAATAAAAATGCAATATTTTGCATGAATCGAAAAAGGAAGTTGCAAAATTTGTTTTAAAATACTTTTATCAGTATAAAAAAGTTTTTAAGCTTGATCTTTTTTTGATTGTTAGCATTCCAGCTCTTTTGGAGAATTTGTTTGAATGAGCAAAAATATAAAATTAAAAATGCAATATTTTGCATGAATCGAAAAAGGAAGTTGCAAAATTTGTTTTAAAATAATTTTATCAGTACAAAAAAGTTTTTAAGCTTGATTTTTTTTCGATTGTTAGCATTCCAGCTCTTTTGGAGAGTTTGTTTGAATGAGCAAAATTATAAAATAAAAATGCAATATTTTGCATGAATCGAAAAAGGAAGTTGCAAAATTTGTTTTAAAATACTTTTATCAGTATAAAAAAGTTTTTAAGCTTGATCTTTTTTTGATTGTTAGCATTCCAGCTCTTTTGGAGAATTTGTTTGAATGAGCAAAAATGTAAAATTAAAAATGCAATATTTTGCATGAATCGAAAAAGGAAGTTGCAAAATTTGTTTTAAAATAATTTTATCAGTACAAAAAAGTTTTTAAGCTTGGTTTTTTTTTCGATTGTTAGCATTCCAGCTCTTTTGGAGAGTTTGTTTGAATGAGCAAAATTATAAAATTAAAAATGCAATATTTTGCATGAATCGAAAAAGGAAGTTGCAAAATTTGTTTTAAAATAATTTTATCAGTACAAAAAAGTTTTTAAGCTTGATTTTTTTTCGATTGTTAGCATTCCAGCTCTTTTGGAGAGTTTGTTTGAATGAGCAAAATTATAAAATTAAAAATGCAATATTTTGCATGAATCGAAAAAGGAAGTTGCAAAATTTGTTTTAAAATAATTTTATCAGTACAAAAAAGTTTTTAAGCTTGATTTTTTTTCGATTGTTAGCATTCGAACACTTTTGGAGAATTTGTTTGAATGAGCAAAAATATAAAATTAAAAATGCAATATTTTGCATGAATCAAAAAAGATAATTTCAAAATTTGTTTTAAAATACTTTAATCAGTATAAAAAAGTTTTTAAGCTTGATTCTTTTTTTTGATTGTTATCATTCCAACACTTTTGGAGAGTTTGTTTGAATGAGCAAAATTATAAAATAAAAATGCAATATTTTGCATGAATCGAAAAAGGAAGTTGCAAAATTTGTTTTAAAATACTTTTATCAGTATAAAAAAGTTTTTAAGCTTGATCTTTTTTTGATTGTTAGCATTCCAGCTCTTTTGGAGAATTTGTTTGAATGAGCAAAAATATAAAATTAAAAATGCAATATTTTGCATGAATCAAAAAAGATAATTTAAAAATTTGTTTTAAAATACTTTAATCAGTATAAAAAAGTTTTTAAGCTTGATTCTTTTTTTTGATTGTTATCATTCCAACACTTTTGGAGAGTTTGTTTGAATGAGCAAAATTATAAAATAAAAATGCAATATTTTGCATGAATCGAAAAAGGAAGTTGCAAAATTTGTTTTAAAATACTTTTATCAGTATAAAAAAGTTTTTAAGCTTGATCTTTTTTTGATTGTTAGCATTCCAGCTCTTTTGGAGAATTTGTTTGAATGAGCAAAAATATAAAATTAAAAATGCAATATTTTGCATGAATCGAAAAAGGAAGTTGCAAAATTTGTTTTAAAATAATTTTATCAGTACAAAAAAGTTTTTAAGCTTGATTTTTTTTCGATTGTTAGCATTCCAGCTCTTTTGGAGAGTTTGTTTGAATGAGCAAAAATATAAAATAAAAATGCAATATTTTGCATGAATCGAAAAAGGAAGTTGCAAAATTTGTTTTAAAATACTTTTATCAGTATAAAAAAGTTTTTAAGCTTGATCTTTTTTTGATTGTTAGCATTCCAGCTCTTTTGGAGAATTTGTTTGAATGAGCAAAAATATAAAATTAAAAATGCAATATTTTGCATGAATCGAAAAAGGAAGTTGCAAAATTTGTTTTAAAATAATTTTATCAGTACAAAAAAGTTTTTAAGCTTGATTTTTTTTCGATTGTTAGCATTCCAGCTCTTTTGGAGAGTTTGTTTGAATGAGCAAAATTATAAAATAAAAATGCAATATTTTGCATGAATCGAAAAAGGAAGTTGCAAAATTTGTTTTAAAATACTTTTATCAGTATAAAAAAGTTTTTAAGCTTGATCTTTTTTTGATTGTTAGCATTCCAGCTCTTTTGGAGAATTTGTTTGAATGAGCAAAAATGTAAAATTAAAAATGCAATATTTTGCATGAATCGAAAAAGGAAGTTGCAAAATTTGTTTTAAAATAATTTTATCAGTACAAAAAAGTTTTTAAGCTTGGTTTTTTTTTCGATTGTTAGCATTCCAGCTCTTTTGGAGTGTTTGTTTGAATGAGCAAAATTATAAAATTAAAAATGCAATATTTTGCATGAATCGAAAAAGGAAGTTGCAAAATTTGTTTTAAAATAATTTTATCAGTACAAAAAAGTTTTTAAGCTTGATTTTTTTTCGATTGTTAGCATTCCAGCTCTTTTGGAGAGTTTGTTTGAATGAGCAAAATTATAAAATTAAAAATGCAATATTTTGCATGAATCGAAAAAGGAAGTTGCAAAATTTGTTTTAAAATAATTTTATCAGTACAAAAAAGTTTTTAAGCTTGATTCTTTTTTTTGATTGTTATCATTCCAACACTTTTGGAGAGTTTGTTTGAATGAGCAAAATTATAAAATAAAAATGCAATATTTTGCATGAATCGAAAAAGGAAGTTGCAAAATTTGTTTTAAAATACTTTTATCAGTATAAAAAAGTTTTTAAGCTTGATTCTTTTTTTTGATTGTTAGCATTCCAACACTTTTGGAGAATTTGTTTGAATGAGCAAAAATATAAAATTAAAAATGCAATATTTTGCATGAATCAAAAAAGATAATTTCAAAATTTGTTTTAAAATACTTTAATCAGTATAAAAAAGTTTTTAAGCTTGATTCTTTTTTTTGATTGTTATCATTCCAACACTTTTGGAGAGTTTGTTTGAACGAGCAAAATTATAAAATAAAAATGCAATATTTTGCATGAATCGAAAAAGGAAGTTGCAAAATTTGTTTTAAAATACTTTTATCAGTATAAAAAAGTTTTTAAGCTTGATCTTTTTTTGATTGTTAGCATTCCAGCTCTTTTGGAGAATTTGTTTGAATGAGCAAAAATATAAAATTAAAAATGCAATATTTTGCATGAATCGAAAAAGGAAGTTGCAAAATTTGTTTTAAAATAATTTTATCAGTACAAAAAAGTTTTTAAGCTTGATTTTTTTTCGATTGTTAGCATTCCAGCTCTTTTGGAGAGTTTGTTTGAATGAGCAAAAATATAAAATAAAAATGCAATATTTTGCATGAATCGAAAAAGGAAGTTGCAAAATTTGTTTTAAAATACTTTTATCAGTAAAAAAGTTTTTAAGCTTGATCTTTTTTTGATTGTTAGCATTCCAGCTCTTTTGGAGAGTTTGTTTGAATGAGCAAAATTATAAAATTAAAAATGCAATATTTTGCATGAATCGAAAAAGGAAGTTGCAAAATTTGTTTTAAAATAATTTTATCAGTACAAAAAAGTTTTTAAGCTTGATTTTTTTTCGATTGTTAGCATTCCAGCTCTTTTGGAGAGTTTGTTTGAATGAGCAAAATTATAAAATTAAAAATGCAATATTTTGCATGAATCGAAAAAGGAAGTTGCAAAATTTGTTTTAAAATAATTTTATTAGTACAAAAAAGTTTTTAAGCTTGATTTTTTTTCGATTGTTAGCATTCCAACACTTTTGGAGAATTTGTTTGAATGAGCAAAAATATAAAATTAAAAATGCAATATTTTGCATGAATCAAAAAAGATAATTTAAAAATTTGTTTTAAAATACTTTAATCAGTATAAAAAAGTTTTTAAGCTTGATTCTTTTTTTTGATTGTTAGCATTCCAGCTCTTTGGGAGAGTTTGTTTGAATGAGCAAAAATATAAAATAAAAATGCAATATTTTGCATGAATCGAAAAAGGAAGTTGCAAAATTTGTTTTAAAATAATTTTATCAGCACAAAAAAGTTTTTAAGCTTGATTTTTTTTCGATTGTTAGCATTCCAGCTCTTTTGGAGAAATTGTTTGAATGAGCAAAATTATAAAATTAAAAATGCAATATTTTGCATGAATCGAAAAAGGTAGTTGCAAAAATTGTTTTAAAATACTTTTATCAGTATAAAAAAGTTTTTAAGCTTGATTCTTTTTTTTGATTGTTATCACTCCAACACTTTTGGAGAAATTGTTTGAATGAGCAAAATTATAAAATTAAAAATGCAATATTTTGCATGAATCGAAAAAGGTAGTTGCAAAAATTGTTTTAAAATACTTTTATCAGTATAAAAAAGTTTTTAAGCTTAATTTTTTTTGATTGTTAGCATTCCAGCTCTTTTTAAGAGTTTGTTTGAATCAGCAAAAATATAAAATTAAAAAATGCAATATTTTGCATGAATCGAAAAAGGAAGTTGCAAAATTTGTTTTAAAATAATTTTATCAGCACATAAAAGTTTTTAAGCTTGATTTTTTTTCGATTGTTAGGATTCCAGCTCTTTTGGAGAAATTGTTTGAATGAGCAAAATTATAAAATTAAAAATGCAATATTTTGCATGAATCGAAAAAGGTAGTTGCAAAAATTGTTTTAAAATACTTTTATCAGTATAAAAAAGTTTTTAAGCTTGATTCTTTTTTTTGATTGTTATCATTCCAACACTTTTGGAGAAATTGTTTGAATGAGCAAAATTATAAAATTAAAAATGCAATATTTTGCATGAATCGAAAAAGATAGTTGCAAAAATTGTTTTAAAATACTTTTATCAGTATAAAACAGTGTTTAAGCTTGATTTTTTTTTTGATTGTTAGCATTCCAGCTCTTTTGGAGAATTTGTTTGAATGAGCAAAAATATAAAATTAAAAATGCAATATTTTGCATGAATCGAAAAACGAAGTTGCAAAATTTGTTTTAAAATAATTTTATCAGTACAAAAAAGTTTTTAAGCTTGATTTTTTTTCGATTGTTAGCATTCGAACACTTTTGGAGAATTTGTTTGAATGAGCAAAAATATAAAATTAAAAATGCAATATTTTGCATGAATCAAAAAAGATAATTTCAAAATTTGTTTTAAAATACTTTAATCAGTATAAAAAAGTTTTTAAGCTTGATTCTTTTTTTTGATTGTTATCATTCCAACACTTTTGGAGAGTATGTTTGAATGAGCAAAATTATAAAATAAAAATGCAATATTTTGCATGAATCGAAAAAGGAAGTTGCAAAATTTGTTTTAAAATACTTTTATCAGTATAAAAAAGTTTTTAAGCTTGATCTTTTTTTGATTGTTAGCATTCCAGCTCTTTTGGAGAATTTGTTTGAATGAGCAAAAATATAAAATTAAAAATGCAATATTTTGCATGAATCAAAAAAGATAATTTAAAAATTTGTTTTAAAATACTTTAATCAGTATAAAAAAGTTTTTAAGCTTGATTCTTTTTTTTGATTGTTATCATTCCAACACTTTTGGAGAGTTTGTTTGAATGAGCAAAATTATAAAATAAAAATGCAATATTTTGCATGAATCGAAAAAGGAAGTTGCAAAATTTGTTTTAAAATACTTTTATCAGTATAAAAAAGTTTTTAAGCTTGATCTTTTTTTGATTGTTAGCATTCCAGCTCTTTTGGAGAATTTGTTTGAATGAGCAAAAATATAAAATTAAAAATGCAATATTTTGCATGAATCGAAAAAGGAAGTTGCAAAATTTGTTTTAAAATAATTTTATCAGTACAAAAAAGTTTTTAAGCTTGATTTTTTTTCGATTGTTAGCATTCCAGCTCTTTTGGAGAGTTTGTTTGAATGAGCAAAATTATAAAATAAAAATGCAATATTTTGCATGAATCGAAAAAGGAAGTTGCAAAATTTGTTTTAAAATACTTTTATCAGTATAAAAAAGTTTTTAAGCTTGATCTTTTTTTGATTGTTAGCATTCCAGCTCTTTTGGAGAATTTGTTTGAATGAGCAAAAATGTAAAATTAAAAATGCAATATTTTGCATGAATCGAAAAAGGAAGTTGCAAAATTTGTTTTAAAATAATTTTATCAGTACAAAAAAGTTTTTAAGCTTGGTTTTTTTTTCGATTGTTAGCATTCCAGCTCTTTTGGAGAGTTTGTTTGAATGAGCAAAATTATAAAATTAAAAATGCAATATTTTGCATGAATCGAAAAAGGAAGTTGCAAAATTTGTTTTAAAATAATTTTATCAGTACAAAAAAGTTTTTAAGCTTGATTTTTTTTCGATTGTTAGCATTCCAGCTCTTTTGGAGAGTTTGTTTGAATGAGCAAAAATATAAAATAAAAATGCAATATTTTGCATGAATCGAAAAAGGAAGTTGCAAAATTTGTTTTAAAATACTTTTATCAGTAAAAAAGTTTTTAAGCTTGATCTTTTTTTGATTGTTAGCATTCCAGCTCTTTTGGAGAGTTTGTTTGAATGAGCAAAATTATAAAATTAAAAATGCAATATTTTGCATGAATCGAAAAAGGAAGTTGCAAAATTTGTTTTAAAATAATTTTATCAGTACAAAAAAGTTTTTAAGCTTGATTTTTTTTCGATTGTTAGCATTCCAGCTCTTTTGGAGAGTTTGTTTGAATGAGCAAAATTATAAAATTAAAAATGCAATATTTTGCATGAATCGAAAAAGGAAGTTGCAAAATTTGTTTTAAAATAATTTTATCAGTACAAAAAAGTTATTAAGCTTGATTTTTTTTCGATTGTTAGCATTCGAACACTTTTGGAGAATTTGTTTGAATGAGCAAAATTATAAAATAAAAATGCAATATTTTGCATGAATCGAAAAAGGAAGTGGCAAAATTTGTTTTAAAATACTTTTATCAGTATAAAAAAGTTTTTAAGCTTGATCTTTTTTTGATTGTTAGCATTCCAGCTCTTTTGGAGAATTTGTTTGAATGAGCAAAAATATAAAATTAAAAATGCAATATTTTGCATGAATCGAAAAAGGAAGTTGCAAAATTTGTTTTAAAACAATTTTATCAGTACAAAAAAGTTTTTAAGCTTGATTTTTTTTCGATTTTTAGCATTCCAGCTCTTTTGGAGAGTTTGTTTGAATGAGCAAAATTATAAAATTAAAAATGCAATATTTTGCATGAATCGAAAAAGGAAGTTGCAAAATTTGTTTTAAAATAATTTTATCAGTACAAAAAAGTTTTTAAGCTTGATCTTTTTTCGATTGTTAGCATTCCAGCTCTTTTGAAGAGTTTGTTTGAATGAGCAAAATTATAAAATTAAAAATGCAATATTTTGCATGAATCGAAAAAGGAAGTTGCAAAATTTGTTTTAAAATAATTTTATCAGTACAAAAAAGTTTTTAAGCTTGATTTTTTTTCGATTTTTAGCATTCCAGCTCTTTTGGAGAGTTTGTTTGAATGAGCAAAATTATAAAATTAAAAATGCAATATTTTGCATGAATCGAAAAAGGAAGTTGCAAAATTTGTTTTAAAATAATTTTATCAGTACAAAAAAGTTTTTAAGCTTGATTCTTTTTTTTGATTGTTATCATTCCAACACTTTTGGAGAGTTTGTTTGAATGAGCAAAATTATAAAATTAAAAATGCAATATTTTGCATGAATCGAAAAAGGAAGTTGCAAAATTTGTTTTAAAAAAATTTTATCAGTACAAAAAAGTTTTTAAGCTTGATTTTTTTTCGATTGTTAGCATTCGAACACTTTTGGAGAATTTGTTTGAATGAGCAAAAATATAAAATTAAAAATGCAATATTTTGCATGAATCAAAAAAGATAATTTCAAAATTTGTTTTAAAATACTTTAATCAGTATAAAAAAGTTTTTAAGCTTGATTCTTTTTTTTGATTGTTATCATTCCAACACTTTTGGAGAGTTTGTTTGAATGAGCAAAATTATAAAATAAAAATGCAATATTTTGCATGAATCGAAAAAGGAAGTTGCAAAATTTGTTTTAAAATACTTTTATCAGTATAAAAAAGTTTTTAAGCTTGATCTTTTTTTGATTGTTAGCATTCCAGCTCTTTTGGAGAATTTGTTTGAATGAGCAAAAATATAAAATTAAAAATGCAATATTTTGCATGAATCAAAAAAGATAATTTAAAAATTTGTTTTAAAATACTTTAATCAGTATAAAAAAGTTTTTAAGCTTGATTCTTTTTTTTGATTGTTATCATTCCAACACTTTTGGAGAGTTTGTTTGAATGAGCAAAATTATAAAATAAAAATGCAATATTTTGCATGAATCGAAAAAGGAAGTTGCAAAATTTGTTTTAAAATACTTTTATCAGTATAAAAAAGTTTTTAAGCTTGATCTTTTTTTGATTGTTAGCATTCCAGCTCTTTTGGAGAATTTGTTTGAATGAGCAAAAATATAAAATTAAAAATGCAATATTTTGCATGAATCGAAAAAGGAAGTTGCAAAATTTGTTTTAAAATAATTTTATCAGTACAAAAAAGTTTTTAAGCTTGATTTTTTTTCGATTGTTAGCATTCCAGCTCTTTTGGAGAGTTTGTTTGAATGAGCAAAATTATAAAATAAAAATGCAATATTTTGCATGAATCGAAAAAGGAAGTTGCAAAATTTGTTTTAAAATACTTTTATCAGTATAAAAAAGTTTTTAAGCTTGATCTTTTTTTGATTGTTAGCATTCCAGCTCTTTTGGAGAATTTGTTTGAATGAGCAAAAATGTAAAATTAAAAATGCAATATTTTGCATGAATCGAAAAAGGAAGTTGCAAAATTTGTTTTAAAATAATTTTATCAGTACAAAAAAGTTTTTAAGCTTGGTTTTTTTTTCGATTGTTAGCATTCCAGCTCTTTTGGAGAGTTTGTTTGAATGAGCAAAATTATAAAATTAAAAATGCAATATTTTGCATGAATCGAAAAAGGAAGTTGCAAAATTTGTTTTAAAATAATTTTATCAGTACAAAAAAGTTTTTAAGCTTGATTTTTTTTCGATTGTTAGCATTCCAGCTCTTTTGGAGAGTTTGTTTGAATGAGCAAAATTATAAAATTAAAAATGCAATATTTTGCATGAATCGAAAAAGGAAGTTGCAAAATTTGTTTTAAAATAATTTTATCAGTACAAAAAAGTTTTTAAGCTTGATTTTTTTTCGATTGTTAGCATTCGAACACTTTTGGAGAATTTGTTTGAATGAGCAAAAATATAAAATTAAAAATGCAATATTTTGCATGAATCAAAAAAGATAATTTCAAAATTTGTTTTAAAATACTTTAATCAGTATAAAAAAGTTTTTAAGCTTGATTCTTTTTTTTGATTGTTATCATTCCAACACTTTTGGAGAGTTTGTTTGAATGAGCAAAATTATAAAATAAAAATGCAATATTTTGCATGAATCGAAAAAGGAAGTTGCAAAATTTGTTTTAAAATACTTTTATCAGTATAAAAAAGTTTTTAAGCTTGATCTTTTTTTGATTGTTAGCATTCCAGCTCTTTTGGAGAATTTGTTTGAATGAGCAAAAATATAAAATTAAAAATGCAATATTTTGCATGAATCAAAAAAGATAATTTAAAAATTTGTTTTGAAATACTTTAATCAGTATAAAAAAGTTTTTAAGCTTGATTCTTTTTTTTGATTGTTATCATTCCAACACTTTTGGAGAGTTTGTTTGAATGAGCAAAATTATAAAATAAAAATGCAATATTTTGCATGAATCGAAAAAGGAAGTTGCAAAATTTGTTTTAAAATACTTTTATCAGTATAAAAAAGTTTTTAAGCTTGATCTTTTTTTGATTGTTAGCATTCCAGCTCTTTTGGAGAATTTGTTTGAATGAGCAAAAATATAAAATTAAAAATGCAATATTTTGCATGAATCGAAAAAGGAAGTTGCAAAATTTGTTTTAAAATAATTTTATCAGTACAAAAAAGTTTTTAAGCTTGATTTTTTTTCGATTGTTAGCATTCCAGCTCTTTTGGAGAGTTTGTTTGAATGAGCAAAAATATAAAATAAAAATGCAATATTTTGCATGAATCGAAAAAGGAAGTTGCAAAATTTGTTTTAAAATACTTTTATCAGTATAAAAAAGTTTTTAAGCTTGATCTTTTTTTGATTGTTAGCATTCCAGCTCTTTTGGAGAATTTGTTTGAATGAGCAAAAATATAAAATTAAAAATGCAATATTTTGCATGAATCGAAAAAGGAAGTTGCAAAATTTGTTTTAAAATAATTTTATCAGTACAAAAAAGTTTTTAAGCTTGATTTTTTTTCGATTGTTAGCATTCCAGCTCTTTTGGAGAGTTTGTTTGAATGAGCAAAATTATAAAATAAAAATGCAATATTTTGCATGAATCGAAAAAGGAAGTTGCAAAATTTGTTTTAAAATACTTTTATCAGTATAAAAAAGTTTTTAAGCTTGATCTTTTTTTGATTGTTAGCATTCCAGCTCTTTTGGAGAATTTGTTTGAATGAGCAAAAATGTAAAATTAAAAATGCAATATTTTGCATGAATCGAAAAAGGAAGTTGCAAAATTTGTTTTAAAATAATTTTATCAGTACAAAAAAGTTTTTAAGCTTGATTTTTTTTCGATTGTTAGCATTCCAGCTCTTTTGGAGAGTTTGTTTGAATGAGCAAAATTATAAAATTAAAAATGCAATATTTTGCATGAATCGAAAAAGGAAGTTGCAAAATTTGTTTTAAAATAATTTTATCAGTACAAAAAAGTTTTTAAGCTTGATTCTTTTTTTTGATTGTTATCATTCCAACACTTTTGGAGAGTTTGTTTGAATGAGCAAAATTATAAAATAAAAATGCAATATTTTGCATGAATCGAAAAAGGAAGTTGCAAAATTTGTTTTAAAATACTTTTATCAGTATAAAAAAGTTTTTAAGCTTGATTCTTTTTTTTGATTGTTAGCATTCCAACACTTTTGGAGAATTTGTTTGAATGAGCAAAAATATAAAATTAAAAATGCAATATTTTGCATGAATCAAAAAAGATAATTTCAAAATTTGTTTTAAAATACTTTAATCAGTATAAAAAAGTTTTTAAGCTTGATTCTTTTTTTTGATTGTTATCATTCCAACACTTTTGGAGAGTTTGTTTGAACGAGCAAAATTATAAAATAAAAATGCAATATTTTGCATGAATCGAAAAAGGAAGTTGCAAAATTTGTTTTAAAATACTTTTATCAGTATAAAAAAGTTTTTAAGCTTGATCTTTTTTTGATTGTTAGCATTCCAGCTCTTTTGGAGAATTTGTTTGAATGAGCAAAAATATAAAATTAAAAATGCAATATTTTGCATGAATCGAAAAAGGAAGTTGCAAAATTTGTTTTAAAATAATTTTATCAGTACAAAAAAGTTTTTAAGCTTGATTTTTTTTCGATTGTTAGCATTCCAGCTCTTTTGGAGAGTTTGTTTGAATGAGCAAAAATATAAAATAATAATGCAATATTTTGCATGAATCGAAAAAGGAAGTTGCAAAATTTGTTTTAAAATACTTTTATCAGTAAAAAAGTTTTTAAGCTTGATCTTTTTTTGATTGTTAGCATTCCAGCTCTTTTGGAGAGTTTGTTTGAATGAGCAAAATTATAAAATTAAAAATGCAATATTTTGCATGAATCGAAAAAGGAAGTTGCAAAATTTGTTTTAAAATAATTTTATCAGTACAAAAAAGTTTTTAAGCTTGATTTTTTTTCGATTGTTAGCATTCCAGCTCTTTTGGAGAGTTTGTTTGAATGAGCAAAATTATAAAATTAAAAATGCAATATTTTGCATGAATCGAAAAAGGAAGTTGCAAAATTTTTTTTAAAATAATTTTATTAGTACAAAAAAGTTTTTAAGCTTGATTTTTTTTCGATTGTTAGCATTCCAACACTTTTGGAGAATTTGTTTGAATGAGCAAAAATATAAAATTAAAAATGCAATATTTTGCATGAATCAAAAAAGATAATTTAAAAATTTGTTTTAAAATACTTTAATCAGTATAAAAAAGTTTTTAAGCTTGATTTTTTTTTGATTGTTAGCATTCCAGCTCTTTTGGAGAGTTTGTTTGAATGAGCAAAAATATAAAATAAAAATGCAATATTTTGCATGAATCGAAAAAGGAAGTTGCAAAATTTGTTTTAAAATAATTTTATCAGCACAAAAAAGTTTTTAAGCTTGATTTTTTTTCGATTGTTATCACTCCAACACTTTTGGAGAAATTGTTTGAATGAGCAAAATTATAAAATTAAAAATGCAATATTTTGCATGAATCGAAAAAGGTAGTTGCAAAAATTGTTTTAAAATACTTTTATCAGTATAAAAAAGTTTTTAAGCTTGATTCTTTTTTTTGATTGTTATCACTCCAACACTTTTGGAGAAATTGTTTGAATGAGCAAAATTATAAAATTAAAAATGCAATATTTTGCACGAATCGAAAAAGGTAGTTGCAAAAATTGTTTTAAAATACTTTTATCAGTATAAAAAAGTTTTTAAGCTTGATTCTTTTTTTTGATTGTTATCATTCCAACACTTTTGGAGAAATTGTTTGAATGAGCAAAATTATAAAATTAAAAATGCAATATTTTGCATGAATCGAAAAAGATAGTTGCAAAAATTGTTTTAAAATACTTTTATCAGTATAAAACAGTGTTTAAGCTTGATTTTTTTTTTGATTGTTAGCATTCCAGCTCTTTTGGAGAATTTGTTTGAATGAGCAAAAATATAAAATTAAAAATGCAATATTTTGCATGAATCGAAAAACGAAGTTGCAAAATTTGTTTTAAAATAATTTTATCAGTACAAAAAAGTGTTTAAGCCTGATTTTTTTGATTGTTAGCATTCCAGCTCTTGTGGAGAATTTGTTTGAATGAGCAAAAATATAAAATTAAAAATGCAATATTTTGCATGAATCAAAAAAGGAAGTTGCAAAATTTGTTTTAAAATAATTTTATCAGTACAAAAAAGTGTTTACGCTTGATTCTTTTTTTCGATTGTTAGCATTCCAGCTCTTTTGGAGAGTTTGTTTGAATGAGCAAAATTATAAAATTAAAAATGCAATATTTTGCATGAATCGAAAAAGATAGTTGCAAAAATTGTTTTAAAATACTTTTATCAGTATAAAACAGTGTTTAAGCTTGATTTTTTTTTTGATTGTTAGCATTCCAGCTCTTTTGGAGAATTTGTTTGAATGAGCAAAAATATAAAATTAAAAATGCAATATTTTGCATGAATCGAATAAGGAAGTTGCAAAATTTGTTTTAAAATAATTTTATCAGTATAAAAAAGTTTTTAAGCTTGATTTTTTTTTTGATTGTTAGCATTCCAGCTCTTTTGGAGAGTTTGTTTGAATGAGCAAAAATATAAAATTAAAAATGCAATATTTTGCATGAATCGAAAAAGGAAGTTGCAAAATTTGTTTTAAAATAATTTTATCAGTATAAAAAAGTTTTTAAGCTTGATTTTTTTTTTGATTGTTAGCATTCCAGCTCTTTTGGAGAATTTGTTTGAATGAGCAAAAATATAAAATTAAAAATGCAATATTTTGCATGAATCGAAAAACGAAGTTGCAAAATTTGTTTTAAAATAATTTTATCAGTACAAAAAAGTGTTTAAGCCTGATTTTTTTGATTGTTAGCATTCCAGCTCTTTTGGAGAGTTTGTTTGAATGAGCAAAAATATAAAATTAAAAAATGCAATATTTTGCATGAATCGAAAAAGGAAGTTGCAAAATTTGTTTTAAAATAATTTTATCAGTACAAAAAAGTTTTTAAGCTTGATTTTTTTTCGATTGTTAGCATTCCAGCTCTTTTGGAGAGTTTGTTTGAATGAGCAAAATTATAAAATTAAAAGTGCAATATTTTGCATGAATCGAAAAAAGAAGTTGCAAAAATTGTTTTAAAATACTTTTATCAGTATAAAAAAGTTTTTAAGCTTGATTCTTTTTTTTGATTGTTATCATTCCAACACTTTTGGAGAAATTGTTTGAATGAGCAAAATTATAAAATTAAAAATGCAATATTTTGCATGAATCGAAAAACGAAGTTGCAAAATTTGTTTTAAAATAATTTTATCAGTACAAAAAAGTGTTTAAGCTTGATTTTTTTGATTGTTAGCATTCCAGCTCTTTTTAGAATTTGTTTGAATAAGCAAAAATATAAAATTAAAAATGCAATATTTTGCATGAATCGAAAAAGGAAGTTGCAAAATTTGTTTTAAAATAATTTTATCTGTACAAAAAAGTTTTTAAGCTTGATTTTTTTTCGACTGTCAGCATTCCAGCTCATTCGGAGAGTTTGTTTGAATGAGCAAAAATATAAAATTAAAAATGCAATATTTTGCATGAATCGAAAAAGGAAGTTGCAAAATTTGTTTTAAAATAATTTTATCAGTACAAAAAAGTGTTTAAGCTTGATTTTTTTGATTGCTAGCATTCCAACTCTTGTGGAGAATTTGTTTGAATAAGCAAAAATATAAAATTAAAAATGCAATATTTTGCATGAATCGAAAAAGGAAGTTGCAAAATTTGTTTTAAAATAATTTTATCAGTACAAAAAAGTTTTTAAGCTTGATTTTTTTTTTGATTGTTAGCATTCCAGCTCTTTTGGAGAATTTGTTTGAATGAGCAAAAATATAAAATTAAAAATGCAATATTTTGCATGAATCGAAAAAGGAAGTTGCAAAATTTGTTTTAAAATAATTTTATCAGTACAAAAAAGTTTTTAAGCTTGATTTTTTTTCGATTGTTAGCATTCCAGCTCTTTTGGAGAGTTTGTTTGAATGAGCAAAAATATAAAATTAAAAATGCAATATTTTGCATGAATCGAAAAACGAAGTTGCAAAATTTGTTTTAAAATAATTTTATCAGTACAAAAAAGTGTTTAAGCTTGATTTTTATTCGATTGTTAGCATTCCAACTCTTGTGGAGAATTTGTTTGAATGAGCAAAAATATAAAATTAAAAATGCAATATTTTGCATGAATCAAAAAAGGAAGTTGCAAAATTTGTTTTAAAATACTTTTATCAGTATAAAAAAGTTTTTAAGCTTGATTTTTTTTCGACTGTTAGCATTCCAGCTCTTTTGGAGAGTTTGTTTGAATGAGCAAAAATATAAAATTAAAAATGCAATATTTTGCATGAATCGAAAAAGGAAGTTGCAAAATTTGTTTTAAAATAATTTTATCTGTACAAAAAAGTTTTTAAGCTTGATTTTTTTTGACTGTCAGCATTCCAGCTCATTCGGAGAGTTTGTTTGAATGAGCAAAAATATAAAATTAAAAATGCAATATTTTGCATGAATCGAAAAAGGAAGTTGCAAAATTTGTTTTAAAATAATTTTATCAGTACAAAAAAGTTTTTAAGCTTGATTTTTTTTCGATTGTTAGCATTCCAGCTCTTTTGGAGAGTTTGTTTGAATGAGCAAAAATATAAAATTAAAAATGCAATATTTTGCATGAATCGAAAAACGAAGTTGCAAAATTTGTTTTAAAATAATTTTATCAGTACAAAAAAGTGTTTAAGCTTGATTTTTTTGATTGCTAGCATTCCAACTCTTGTGGAGAATTTGTTTGAATGAGCAAAAATATAAAATTAAAAATGCAATATTTTGCATGAATCGAAAAAAGAAGTTGCAAAAATTGTTTTAAAATACTTTTATCAGTACAAAAAAGTGTTTAAGCTTGATTTTTTTGATTGTTAGCATTCCAGCTCTTTTGGAGAATTTGTTTGAATGAGCAAAAATATAAAATTAAAAATGCAATATTTTGCATGAATCGAAAAAGGAAGTTGCAAAATTTGTTTTAAAATAATTTTATCAGTACAAAAAAGTTTTTAAGCTTGATTTTTTTTCGATTGTTAGCATTCCAGCTCTTTTGGAGAGTTTGTTTGAATGAGCAAAATTATAAAATTAAAAATGCAATATTTTGCATGAATTGAAAATGTAGTTGCAAAATTTGTTTTAAAATAATTTTATCAGTACAAAAAAGTTTTTAAGCTTGATTTTTTTTCGATTGTTAGCATTCCAGCTCTTTTGGAGAGTTTGTTTGAATGAGCAAAATTATAAAATTAAAAATGCAATATTTTGCATGAATTGAAAATGTAGTTGCAAAATTTGTTTTAAAATAATTTTATCAGTACAAAAAAGTTTTTAAGCTTGATTTTTTTTTTGATTGTTAGCATTCCAGCTCTTTTGGAGAATTTGTTTGAATGAGCAAAAATATAAAATTAAAAATGCAATATTTTGCATGAATCGAAAAAGGAAGTTGCAAAATTTGTTTTAAAATAATTTTATCAGTACAAAAAAGTTTTTAAGCTTGATTTTTTTTCGATTGTTAGCATTCCAGCTCTTTTGGAGAGTTTGTTTGAATGAGCAAAAATATAAAATTAAAAATGCAATATTTTGCATGAATCGAAAAACGAAGTTGCAAAATTTGTTTTAAAATAATTTTATCAGTACAAAAAAGTGTTTAAGCTTGATTTTTTTGATTGCTAGCATTCCAACTCTTGTGGAGAATTTGTTTGAATGAGCAAAAATATAAAATTAAAAATGCAATATTTTGCATGAATCAAAAAAGGAAGTTGCAAAATTTGTTTTAAAATACTTTTATCAGTATAAAAAAGTTTTTAAGCTTGATTTTTTTTCGACTGTTAGCATTCCAGCTCTTTTGGAGAGTTTGTTTGAATGAGCAAAAATATAAAATTAAAAATGCAATATTTTGCATGAATCGAAAAAGGAAGTTGCAAAATTTGTTTTAAAATAATTTTATCTGTACAAAAAAGTTTTTAAGCTTGATTTTTTTTCGACTGTTAGCATTCCAGCTCTTTTGGAGAGTTTGTTTGAATGAGCAAAAATATAAAATTAAAAATGCAATATTTTGCATGAATCGAAAAAGGAAGTTGCAAAATTTGTTTTAAAATAATTTTATCTGTACAAAAAAGTTTTTCAGCTTGATTTTTTTTCGACTGTCAGCATTCCAGCTCATTCGGAGAGTTTGTTTGAATGAGCAAAAATATAAAATTAAAAATGCAATATTTTGCATGAATCGAAAAAGGAAGTTGCAAAATTTGTTTTAAAATAATTTTATCAGTACAAAAAAGTTTTTAAGCTTGATTTTTTTTCGATTGTTAGCATTCCAGCTCTTTTGGAGAGTTTGTTTGAATGAGCAAAAATATAAAATAAAAAATGCAATATTTTGCATGAATCGAAAAACGAAGTTGCAAAATTTGTTTTAAAATAATTTTATCAGTACAAAAAAGTGTTTACGCTTGATTTTTTTTTTGATTGTTAGCATTCCAGCTCTTTTGGAGAGTTTGTTTGAATGAGCAAAATTATAAAATTAAAAATGCAATATTTTGCATGAATCGAAAAAGGAAGTTGCAAAATTTGTTTTAAAATAATTTTATCAGTACAAAAAAGTTTTTAAGCTTGATTTTTTTTCGATTGTTAGCATTCCAGCTCTTTTGGAGAGTTTGTTTGAATGAGCAAAAATATAAAATTAAAAATGCAATATTTTGCATGAATCGAAAAAGGAAGTTGCAAAATTTGTTTTAAAATAATTTTATCTGTACAAAAAAGTTTTTAAGCTTGATTTTTTTTCGACTGTTAGCATTCCAGCTCTTTTGGAGAGTTTGTTTGAATGAGCAAAATTATAAAATTAAAAATGCAATATTTTGCATGAATTGAAAATGTAGTTGCAAAATTTGTTTTAAAATAATTTTATCAGTACAAAAAAGTTTTTAAGCTTGATTTTTTTTTTGATTGTTAGCATTCCAGCTCTTTTGGAGAATTTGTTTGAATGAGCAAAAATATAAAATTAAAAATGCAATATTTTGCATGAATCGAAAAAGGAAGTTGCAAAATTTGTTTTAAAATAATTTTATCAGTACAAAAAAGTTTTTAAGCTTGATTTTTTTTCGATTGTTAGCATTCCAGCTCTTTTGGAGAGTTTGTTTGAATGAGCAAAAATATAAAATTAAAAATGCAATATTTTGCATGAATCGAAAAACGAAGTTGCAAAATTTGTTTTAAAATAATTTTATCAGTACAAAAAAGTGTTTAAGCTTGATTTTTTTGATTGCTAGCATTCCAACTCTTGTGGAGAATTTGTTTGAATGAGCAAAAATATAAAATTAAAAATGCAATATTTTGCATGAATCAAAAAAGGAAGTTGCAAAATTTGTTTTAAAATACTTTTATCAGTATAAAAAAGTTTTTAAGCTTGATTTTTTTTCGACTGTTAGCATTCCAGCTCTTTTGGAGAGTTTGTTTGAATGAGCAAAAATATAAAATTAAAAATGCAATATTTTGCATGAATCGAAAAAGGAAGTTGCAAAATTTGTTTTAAAATAATTTTATCTGTACAAAAAAGTTTTTAAGCTTGATTTTTTTTCGACTGTTAGCATTCCAGCTCTTTTGCAGAGTTTGTTTGAATGAGCAAAAATATAAAATTAAAAATGCAATATTTTGCATGAATCGAAAAAGGAAGTTGCAAAATTTGTCTTAAAATAATTTTATCTGTACAAAAAAGTTTTTCAGCTTGATTTTTTTTCGACTGTCAGCATTCCAGCTCATTCGGAGAGTTTGTTTGAATGAGCAAAAATATAAAATTAAAAATGCAATATTTTGCATGAATCGAAAAAGGAAGTTGCAAAATTTGTTTTAAAATAATTTTATCAGTACAAAAAAGTTTTTAAGCTTGATTTTTTTTCGATTGTTAGCATTCCAGCTCTTTTGGAGAGTTTGTTTGAATGAGCAAAAATATAAAATAAAAAATGCAATATTTTGCATGAATCGAAAAACGAAGTTGCAAAATTTGTTTTAAAATAATTTTATCAGTACAAAAAAGTGTTTACGCTTGATTTTTTTTCGATTGTTAGCATTCCAGCTCTTTTGGAGAGTTTGTTTGAATGAGCAAAATTATAAAATTAAAAATGCAATATTTTGCATGAATCGAAAAAAGAAGTTGCAAAAATTGTTTTAAAATACTTTTATCAGTATAAAAAAGTTTTTAAGCTTGATTCTTTTTTTTGATTGTTATCATTCCAACACTTTTGGAGAAATTGTTTGAATGAGCAAAATTATAAAATTAAAAATGCAATTTTTTGCATGAATCGAAAAAGCTAGTTGCAAAAATTGTTTAAAAATACTTTTATCAGTATAAAAAAGTTTTTAAGCTTGATGCTTTTTTTTGATTGTTATCATTCCAACACTTTTGGAGAAATTGTTTGAATGAGCAAAATTATAAAATTAAAAATGCAATATTTTGCATGAATCGAAAAAGCTAGTTGCAAAAATTGTTTTAAAATACTTTTATCAGTATAAAAAAGTTTTTAAGCTTGATTCTTTTTTTCGATTGTTAGCATTCCAGCTCTTTTGGAGAGTTTGTTTGAATGAGCAAAATTATAAAATTAAAAATGCAATATTTTGCATGAATTGAAAATGTAGTTGCAAAAATTGTTTTAAAATACTTTTATCAGTACAAAAAAGTGTTTAAGCTTGATTTTTTTTTGATTGTTAGCATTCCAGCTCTTTTGGAGAATTTGTTTGAATAAGCAAAAATATAAAATTAAAAATGCAATATTTTGCATGAATCGAAAAAGGAAGTTGCAAAATTTGTTTTAAAATAATTTTATCTGTACAAAAAAGTTTTTAAGCTTGATTTTTTTTCGACTGTTAGCATTCCAGCTCTTTTGGAGAATTTGTTTGAATGAGCAAAAATATAAAATTAAAAATGCTATATTTTGCATGAATCGAAAAAGGAAGTTGCAAAATTTGTTTTAAAATAATTTTATCTGTACAAAAAAGTTTTTAAGCTTGATTTTTTTTCGACTGTCAGCATTCCAGCTCATTCGGAGAGTTTGTTTGAATGAGCAAAAATATAAAATTAAAAATGCAATATTTTGCATGAATCGAAAAACGAAGTTGCAAAATTTGTTTTAAAATAATTTTATCAGTACAAAAAAGTTTTTAAGCTTGATTTTTTTTTTGATTGTTAGCATTCCAGCTCTTTTGGAGAATTTGTTTGAATGAGCAAAAATATAAAATTAAAAATGCAATATTTTGCATGAATCGAAAAAGGAAGTTGCAAAATTTGTTTTAAAATAATTTTATCAGTACAAAAAAGTTTTTAAGCTTGATTTTTTTTCGATTGTTAGCATTCCAGCTCTTTTGGAGAGTTTGTTTGAATGAGCAAAAACATAAAATTAAAAATGCAATATTTTGCATGAATCGAAAAACGAAGTTGCAAAATTTGTTTTAAAATAATTTTATCAGTACAAAAAAGTGTTTAAGCTTGATTTTTTTGATTGCTAGAATTCCAACTCTTGTGGAGAATTTGTTTGAATGAGCAAAAATATAAAATTAAAAATGCAATATTTTGCATTAATCAAAAAAGGAAGTTGCAAAATTTGTTTTAAAATACTTTTATCAGTATAAAAAAGTTTTTAAGCTTGATTTTTTTTCGACTGTTAGCATTCCAGCTCTTTTGGAGAGTTTGTTTGAATGAGCAAAAATATAAAATTAAAAATGCAATATTTTGCATGAATCGAAAAAGGAAGTTGCAAAATTTGTTTTAAAATAATTTTATCTGTACAAAAAAGTTTTTAAGCTTGATTTTTTTTCGACTGTTAGCATTCCAGCTCTTTTGGAGAGTTTGTTTGAATGAGCAAAATTATAAAATTAAAAATGCAATATTTTGCATGAATCGAAAAAAGAAGTTGCAAAAATTGTTTTAAAATACTTTTATCAGTACAAAAAAGTGTTTAAGCTTGATTTTTTTGATTGTTAGCATTCCAGCTCTTTTGGAGAATTTGTTTGAATGAGCAAAAATATAAAATTAAAAATGCAATATTTTGCATGAATCGAAAAAGGAAGTTGCAAAATTTGTTTTAAAATAATTTTATCAGTACAAAAAAGTTTTTAAGCTTGATTTTTTTTCGATTGTTAGCATTCCAGCTCTTTTGGAGAGTTTGTTTGAATGAGCAAAATTATAAAATTAAAAATGCAATATTTTGCATGAATCGAAAAAAGAAGTTGCAAAAATTGTTTTAAAATACTTTTATCAGTATAAAAAAGTTTTTAAGCTTGATTCTTTTTTTTGATTGTTATCATTCCAACACTTTTGGAGAAATTGTTTGAATGAGCAAAATTATAAAATTAAAAATGCAATATTTTGCATGAATCGAAAAAGGTAGTTGCAAAAATTGTTTTAAAATAATTTTGTCAGTACAAAAAAGTGTTTACGCTTGATTTTTTTTCGATTGTTAGCATTCCAGCTCTTTTGGAGAGTTTGTTTGAATGAGCAAAATTATAAAATTAAAAATGCAATATTTTGCATGAATTGAAAATGTAGTTGCAAAAATTGTTTTAAAATACTTTTATCAGTACAAAAAAGTGTTTAAGCTTGATTTTTTTGATTGTTAGCATTCCAGCTCTTTTGGAGAATTTGTTTGAATAAGCAAAAATATAAAATTAAAAATGCAATATTTTGCATTAATCAAAAAAGGAAGTTGCAAAATTTGTTTTAAAATAATTTTATCTGTACAAAAAAGTTTTTAAGCTTGATTTTTTTTCGACTGTCAGCATTCCAGCTCATTCGGAGAGTTTGTTTGAATGAGCAAAAATATAAAATTAAAAATGCAATATTTTGCATGAATCGAAAAAGGAAGTTGCAAAATTTGTTTTAAAATAATTTTATCAGTACAAAAAAGTTTTTAAGCTTGATTTTTTTTTTGATTGTTAGCATTCCAGCTCTTTTGGAGAATTTGTTTGAATGAGCAAAAATATAAAATTAAAAATGCTATATTTTGCATGAATCGAAAAAGGAAGTTGCAAAATTTGAGTTAAAATAATTTTATCTGTACAAAAAAGTTTTTAAGCTTGATTTTTTTTTTGATTGTTAGCATTCCAGCTCTTTTGGAGAATTTGTTTGAATGAGCAAAAATATAAAATTAAAAATGCTATATTTTGCATGAATCGAAAAAGGAAGTTGCAAAATTTGAGTTAAAATAATTTTATCTGTACAAAAAAGTTTTTAAGCTTGATTTTTTTTCGACTGTCAGCATTCCAGCTCATTCGGAGAGTTTGTTTGAATGAGCAAAAATATAAAATTAAAAATGCAATATTTTGCATGAATCGAAAAAGGAAGTTGCAAAATTTGTTTTAAAATAATTTTATCTGTACAAAAAAGTTTTTAAGCTTGATTTTTTTTCGACTGTTAGCATTCCAGCTCTTTTGGAGAATTTGTTTGAATGAGCAAAAATATAAAATTAAAAATGCTATATTTCGCATGAATCGAAAAAGGAAGTTGCAAAATTTGTTTTAAAATAATTTTATCAGTACAAAAAAGTTTTTAAGCTTGATTTTTTTTTTGATTGTTAGCATTCCAGCTCTTTTGGAGAATTTGTTTGAATGAGCAAAAATATAAAATTAAAAATGCAATATTTTGCATGAATCGAAAAAGGAAGTTGCAAAATTTGTTTTAAAATAATTTTATCAGTACAAAAAAGTTTTTAAGCTTGATTTTTTTTCGACTGTTAGCATTCCAGCTGTTTTGGAGAATTTGTTTGAATGAGCAAAAATATAAAATTAAAAATGCTATATTTTGCATGAATCGAAAAAGGAAGTTGCAAAATTTGTTTTAAAATAATTTTGTCAGTACAAAAAAGTGTTTACGCTTGATTTTTTTTCGATTGTTAGCATTCCAGCTCTTTTGGAGAGTTTGTTTGAATGAGCAAAATTATAAAATTAAAAATGCAATATTTTGCATGAATTGAAAAAAGAAGTTGCAAAAATTGTTTTAAAATACTTTTATCAGTACAAAAAAGTGTTTAAGCTTGATTTTTTTGATTGTTAGCATTCCAGCTCTTTTGGAGAATTTGTTTGAATAAGCAAAAATATAAAATTAAAAATGCAATATTTTGCATGAATCGAAAAAGGAAGTTGCAAAATTTGTTTTAAAATAATTTTATCTGTACAAAAAAGTTTTTAAGCTTGATTTTTTTTCGACTGTTAGCATTCCAGCTCTTTTGGAGAATTTGTTTGAATGAGCAAAAATATAAAATTAAAAATGCTATATTTTGCATGAATCGAAAAAGGAAGTTGCAAAATTTGTTTTAAAATAATTTTATCTGTACAAAAAAGTTTTTAAGCTTGATTTTTTTTCGACTGTCAGCATTCCAGCTCATTCGGAGAGTTTGTTTGAATGAGCAAAAATATAAAATTAAAAATGCAATATTTTGCATGAATCGAAAAAGGAAGTTGCAAAATTTGTTTTAAAATAATTTTATCAGTACAAAAAAGTTTTTAAGCTTGATTTTTTTTTTGATTGTTAGCATTCCAGCTCTTTTGGAGAATTTGTTTGAATGAGCAAAAATATAAAATTAAAAATGCTATATTTTGCATGAATCGAAAAAGGAAGTTGCAAAATTTGAGTTAAAATAATTTTATCTGTACAAAAAAGTTTTTAAGCTTGATTTTTTTTCGACTGTCAGCATTCCAGCTCATTCGGAGAGTTTGTTTGAATGAGCAAAAATATAAAATTAAAAATGCAATATTTTGCATGAATCGAAAAAGGAAGTTGCAAAATTTTTTTTAAAATAATTTTATCTGTACAAAAAAGTTTTTAAGCTTGATTTTTTTTCGACTGTTAGCATTCCAGCTCTTTTGGAGAATTTGTTTGAATGAGCAAAAATATAAAATTAAAAATGCTATATTTCGCATGAATCGAAAAAGGAAGTTGCAAAATTTGTTTTAAAATAATTTTATCTGTACAAAAAAGTTTTTAAGCTTGATTTTTTTTCGATTGTCAGCATTCCAGCTCATTCGGAGAGTTTGTTTGAATGAGCAAACATATAAAATTAAAAATGCAATATTTTGCATGAATCGAAAAAGGAAGTTGCAAAATTTGTTTTAAAATAATTTTATCAGTACAAAAAAGTTTTTAAGCTTGATTTTTTTTTTGATTGTTAGCATTCCAGCTCTTTTGGAGAATTTGTTTGAATGAGCAAAAATATAAAATTAAAAATGCAATATTTTGCATGAATCGAAAAAGGAAGTTGCAAAATTTGTTTTAAAATAATTTTATCAGTACAAAAAAGTTTTTAAGCTTGATTTTTTTTCGACTGTTAGCATTCCAGCTCTTTTGGAGAATTTGTTTGAATGAGCAAAAATATAAAATTAAAAATGCAATATTTTGCATGAATCGAAAAAGGAAGTTGCAAAATTTGTTTTAAAATAATTTTATCTGTACAAAAAAGTTTTTAAGCTTGATTTTTTTTCGACTGTCAGCATTCCAGCTCATTCGGAGTGTTTGTTTGAATGAGCAAAAATATAAAATTAAAAATGCAATATTTTGCATGAATCGAAAAAGGAAGTTGCAAAATTTGTTTTAAAATAATTTTATCAGTACAAAAAAGTTTTTAAGCTTGATTTTTTTTTTGATTGTTAGCATTCCAGCTCTTTTGGAGAATTTGTTTGAATGAGCAAAAATATAAAATTAAAAATGCAATATTTTGCATGAATCGAAAAAGGAAGTTGCAAAATTTGTTTTAAAATAATTTTATCAGTACAAAAAAGTTTTTAAGCTTGGTTTTTTTTTCGATTGTTAGCATTCCAGCTCTTTTGGAGAGTTTGTTTGAATGAGCAAAATTATAAAATTAAAAATGCAATATTTTGCATGAATCGAAAAAGGAAGTTGCAAAATTTGTTTTAAAATAATTTTATCAGTACAAAAAAGTTTTTAAGCTTGATTTTTTTTCGATTGTTAGCATTCCAGCTCTTTTGGAGAGTTTGTTTGAATGAGCAAAAATATAAAATAAAAATGCAATATTTTGCATGAATCGAAAAAGGAAGTTGCAAAATTTGTTTTAAAATACTTTTATCAGTAAAAAAGTTTTTAAGCTTGATCTTTTTTTGATTGTTAGCATTCCAGCTCTTTTGGAGAGTTTGTTTGAATGAGCAAAATTATAAAATTAAAAATGCAATATTTTGCATGAATCGAAAAAGGAAGTTGCAAAATTTGTTTTAAAATAATTTTATCAGTACAAAAAAGTTTTTAAGCTTGATTTTTTTTCGATTGTTAGCATTCCAGCTCTTTTGGAGAGTTTGTTTGAATGAGCAAAATTATAAAATTAAAAATGCAATATTTTGCATGAATCGAAAAAGGAAGTTGCAAAATTTGTTTTAAAATAATTTTATCAGTACAAAAAAGTTATTAAGCTTGATTTTTTTTCGACTGTTAGCATTCCAGCTCTTTTGGAGAATTTGTTTGAATGAGCAAAAATATAAAATTAAAAATGCTATATTTTGCATGAATCGAAAAAGGAAGTTGCAAAATTTGTTTTAAAATAATTTCATCTGTACAAAAAAGTTTTTAAGCTTGATTTTTTTTTTGATTGTTAGCATTCCAGCTCTTTTGGAGAATTTGTTTGAATGAGCAAAAATATAAAATTAAAAATGCAATATTTTGCATGAATCGAAAAAGGAAGTTGCAAAATTTGTTTTAAAATAATTTTATCAGTACAAAAAAGTTTTTAAGCTTGGTTTTTTTTTCGATTGTTAGCATTCCAGCTCTTTTGGAGAATTTGTTTGAATGAGCAAAAATATAAAATTAAAAATGCAATATTTTGCATGAATCGAAAAAGGAAGTTGCAAAATTTTTTTTAAAATAATTTTATCTGTACAAAAAAGTTTTTAAGCTTGATTTTTTTTCGACTGTTAGCATTCCAGCTCTTTTGGAGAATTTGTTTGAATGAGCAAAAATATAAAATTAAAAATGCTATATTTCGCATGAATCGAAAAAGGAAGTTGCAAAATTTGTTTTAAAATAATTTTATCTGTACAAAAAAGTTTTTAAGCTTGATTTTTTTTCGATTGTCAGCATTCCAGCTCATTCGGAGAGTTTGTTTGAATGAGCAAACATATAAAATTAAAAATGCAATATTTTGCATGAATCGAAAAAGGAAGTTGCAAAATTTGTTTTAAAATAATTTTATCAGTACAAAAAAGTTTTTAAGCTTGATTTTTTTTTTGATTGTTAGCATTCCAGCTCTTTTGGAGAATTTGTTTGAATGAGCAAAAATATAAAATTAAAAATGCAATATTTTGCATGAATCGAAAAAGGAAGTTGCAAAATTTGTTTTAAAATAATTTTATCAGTACAAAAAAGTTTTTAAGCTTGATTTTTTTTCGACTGTTAGCATTCCAGCTCTTTTGGAGAATTTGTTTGAATGAGCAAAAATATAAAATTAAAAATGCAATATTTTGCATGAATCGAAAAAGGAAGTTGCAAAATTTGTTTTAAAATAATTTTATCTGTACAAAAAAGTTTTTAAGCTTGATTTTTTTTCGACTGTCAGCATTCCAGCTCATTCGGAGTGTTTGTTTGAATGAGCAAAAATATAAAATTAAAAATGCAATATTTTGCATGAATCGAAAAAGGAAGTTGCAAAATTTGTTTTAAAATAATTTTATCAGTACAAAAAAGTTTTTAAGCTTGATTTTTTTTTTGATTGTTAGCATTCCAGCTCTTTTGGAGAATTTGTTTGAATGAGCAAAAATATAAAATTAAAAATGCAATATTTTGCATGAATCGAAAAAGGAAGTTGCAAAATTTGTTTTAAAATAATTTTATCAGTACAAAAAAGTTTTTAAGCTTGGTTTTTTTTTCGATTGTTAGCATTCCAGCTCTTTTGGAGAGTTTGTTTGAATGAGCAAAATTATAAAATTAAAAATGCAATATTTTGCATGAATCGAAAAAGGAAGTTGCAAAATTTGTTTTAAAATAATTTTATCAGTACAAAAAAGTTTTTAAGCTTGATTTTTTTTCGATTGTTAGCATTCCAGCTCTTTTGGAGAGTTTGTTTGAATGAGCAAAAATATAAAATAAAAATGCAATATTTTGCATGAATCGAAAAAGGAAGTTGCAAAATTTGTTTTAAAATACTTTTATCAGTAAAAAAGTTTTTAAGCTTGATCTTTTTTTGATTGTTAGCATTCCAGCTCTTTTGGAGAGTTTGTTTGAATGAGCAAAATTATAAAATTAAAAATGCAATATTTTGCATGAATCGAAAAAGGAAGTTGCAAAATTTGTTTTAAAATAATTTTATCAGTACAAAAAAGTTTTTAAGCTTGATTTTTTTTCGATTGTTAGCATTCCAGCTCTTTTGGAGAGTTTGTTTGAATGAGCAAAATTATAAAATTAAAAATGCAATATTTTGCATGAATCGAAAAAGGAAGTTGCAAAATTTGTTTTAAAATAATTTTATCAGTACAAAAAAGTTATTAAGCTTGATTTTTTTTCGACTGTTAGCATTCCAGCTCTTTTGGAGAATTTGTTTGAATGAGCAAAAATATAAAATTAAAAATGCTATATTTTGCATGAATCGAAAAAGGAAGTTGCAAAATTTGTTTTAAAATAATTTCATCTGTACAAAAAAGTTTTTAAGCTTGATTTTTTTTCGACTGTTAGCATTCCAGCTCATTCGGAGAGTTTGTTTGAATGAGCAAAAATATAAAATTAAAAATGCAATATTTTGCATGAATCGAAAAAGGAAGTTGCAAAATTTGTTTTAAAATAATTTTATCAGTACAAAAAAGTTTTTAAGCTTGATTTTTTTTCGACTGTTAGCATTCCAGCTCTTTTGGAGAGTTTGTTTGAATGAGCAAAAATATAAAATTTAAAATGCAATATTTTGCATGAATCGAAAAAGGAAGTTGCAAAATTTGTTTTAAAATAATTTTATCTGTACAAAAAAGTTTTTTAGCTTGATTTTTTTTCGACTGTTAGCATTCCAGCTCTTTTGGAGAGTTTGTTTGAATGAGCAAAATTATAAAATTAAAAATGCAATATTTTGCATGAATCGAAAAAGGAAGTTGCAAAATTTGTTTTAAAATAATTTTATCAGTACAAAAAAGTTTTTAAGCTTGATTTTTTTTCGACTGTTAGCATTCCAGCTCTTTTGGAGAATTTGTTTGAATGAGCAAAAATATAAAATTAAAAATGCAATATTTTGCATGAATCGAAAAAGGAAGTTGCAAAATTTGTTTTAAAATAATTTTATCAGTACAAAAAAGTTTTTAAGCTTGATTTTTTTCGACTGTTAGCATTCCAGCTCTTTTGGAGAATTTGTTTGAATGAGCAAAAATATAAAATTAAAAATGCTATATTTTGCATGAATCGAAAAAGGAAGTTGCAAAATTTGTTTTTAAATAATTTTATCTGTACAAAAAAGTTTTTAAGCTTGATTTTTTTTCGACTGTCAGCATTCCAGCTCATTCGGAGAGTTTGTTTGAATGAGCAAAAATATAAAATTAAAAATGCAATATTTTGCATGAATCGAAAAAGGAAGTTGCAAAATTTGTTTTAAAATAATTTTATCAGTACAAAAAAGTTTTTAAGCTTGATTTTTTTTTTGATTGTTAGCATTCCAGCTCTTTTGGAGAATTTGTTTGAATGAGCAAAAATATAAAATTAAAAATGCAATATTTTGCATGAATCGAAAAAGGAAGTTGCAAAATTTGTTTTAAAATAATTTTATCAGTACAAAAAAGTTTTTAAGCTTGATTTTTTTTCGACTGTTAGCATTCCAGCTCTTTTGGAGAATTTGTTTGAATGAGCAAAAATATAAAATTAAAAATGCTATATTTTGCATGAATCGAAAAAGGAAGTTGCAAAATTTGTTTTAAAATAATTTCATCTGTACAAAAAAGTTTTTAAGCTTGATTTTTTTTCGACTGTTAGCATTCCAGCTCATTCGGAGAGTTTGTTTGAATGAGCAAAAATATAAAATTAAAAATGCAATATTTTGCATGAATCGAAAAAGGAAGTTGCAAAATTTGTTTTAAAATAATTTTATCAGTACAAAAAAGTTTTTAAGCTTGATTTTATTTCGACTGTTAGCATTCCAGCTCTTTTGGAGAGTTTGTTTGAATGAGCAAAAATATAAAATTTAAAATGCAATATTTTGCATGAATCGAAAAAGGAAGTTGCAAAATTTGTTTTAAAATAATTTTATCTGTACAAAAAAGTTTTTAAGCTTGATTTTTTTTCGACTGTTAGCATTCCAGCTCTTTTGGAGAGTTTGTTTGAATGAGCAAAATTATAAAATTAAAAATGCAATATTTTGCATGAATCGAAAAAAGAAGTTGCAAAAATTGTTTTAAAATACTTTTATCAGTATAAAAAAGTTTTTAAGCTTGATTCTTTTTTTTGATTGTTATCATTCCAACACTTTTGGAGAAATTGTTTGAATGAGCAAAATTATAAAATTAAAAATGCAATATTTTGCATGAATCGAAAAAGCTAGTTGCAAAAATTGTTTTAAAATACTTTTATCAGTATAAAAAAGTTTTTAAGCTTGATTCTTTTTTTCGATTGTTAGCATTCCAGCTCTTTTGGAGAATTTGTTTGAATGAGCAAAAATATAAAATTAAAAATGCAATATTTTGCATGAATCGAAAAAGGAAGTTGCAAAACTTGTTTTAAAATAATTTTATCAGTACAAAAAAGTGTTTACGCTTGATTTTTTTTCGATTGTTAGCATTCCAGCTCTTTTGGAGAGTTTGTTTGAATGAGCAAAATTATAAAATTAAAAATGCAATATTTTGCATGAATCGAAAAAAGAAGTTGCAAAAATTGTTTTAAAATACTTTTATCAGTATAAAAAAGTTTTTAAGCTTGATTCTTTTTTTTGATTGTTATCATTCCAACACTTTTGGAGAAATTGTTTGAATGAGCAAAATTATAAAATTAAAAATGCAATATTTTGCATGAATCGAAAAAGCTAGTTGCAAAAATTGTTTTAAAATACTTTTATCAGTATAAAAAAGTTTTTAAGCTTGATTCTTTTTTTTGATTGTTAGCATTCCGGCTCTTTTGGAGAATTTGTTTGAATGAGCAAAAATATAAAATTAAAAATGCAATATTTTGCATGAATCGAAAAAAGAAGTTGCAAAAATTGTTTTAAAATACTTTTATCAGTACAAAAAAGTGTTTAAGCTTGATTTTTTTGATTGTTAGCATTCCAGCTCTTTTGGAGAATTTGTTTGAATGAGCAAAAATATAAAATTAAAAATGCAATATTTTGCATGAATCGAAAAAGGAAGTTGCAAAATTTGTTTTAAAATAATTTTATCTGTACAAAAAAGTTTTTAAGCTTGATTTTTTTTCGACTGTTAGCATTCCAGCTCTTTTGGAGAGTTTGTTTGAATGAGCAAAAATATAAAATTAAAAATGCAATATTTTGCATGAATCGAAAAAGGAAGTTGCAAAATTTGTTTTAAAATAATTTTATCAGTACAAAAAAGTTTTTAAGCTTGATTTTTTTTTTGATTGTTAGCATTCCAGCTGTTTTGGAGAATTTGTTTGAATGAGCAAAAATATAAAATTAAAAATGCAATATTTTGCATGAATCGAAAAAGGAAGTTGCAAAATTTGTTTTAAAATAATTTTATCAGTACAAAAAAGTTTTTAAGCTTGATTTTTTTGATTGTTAGCATTCCAGCTCTTTTGGAGAATTTGTTTGAATGAGCAAAAATATAAAATTAAAAATGCAATATTTTGCATGAATCGAAAAAGCTAGTTGCAAAAATTGTTTTAAAATACTTTTATCAGTATAAAAAAGTTTTTAAGCTTGATTCTTTTTTTTGATTGTTAGCATTCCGGCTCTTTTGGAGAATTTGTTTGAATGAGCAAAAATATAAAATTAAAAATGCAATATTTTGCATGAATCGAAAAAAGAAGTTGCAAAAATTGTTTTAAAATACTTTTATCAGTACAAAAAAGTGTTTAAGCTTGATTTTTTTGATTGTTAGCATTCCAGCTCTTTTGGAGAATTTGTTTGAATGAGCAAAAATATAAAATTAAAAATGCAATATTTTGCATGAATCGAAAAAGGAAGTTGCAAAATTTGTTTTAAAATAATTTTATCTGTACAAAAAAGTTTTTAAGCTTGATTTTTTTTCGACTGTTAGCATTCCAGCTCTTTTGGAGAGTTTGTTTGAATGAGCAAAAATATAAAATTAAAAATGCAATATTTTGCATGAATCGAAAAAGGAAGTTGCAAAATTTGTTTTAAAATAATTTTATCAGTACAAAAAAGTTTTTAAGCTTGATTTTTTTTTTGATTGTTAGCATTCCAGCTGTTTTGGAGAATTTGTTTGAATGAGCAAAAATATAAAATTAAAAATGCAATATTTTGCATGAATCGAAAAAGGAAGTTGCAAAATTTGTTTTAAAATAATTTTATCAGTACAAAAAAGTTTTTAAGCTTGATTTTTTTGATTGTTAGCATTCCAGCTCTTTTGGAGAATTTGTTTGAATGAGCAAAAATATAAAATTAAAAATGCAATATTTTGCATAAATCGAAAAAGGAAGTTGCAAAATTTGTTTTAAAATAATTTTATCTGTACAAAAAAGTTTTTAAGCTTGATTTTTTTTCGACTGTTAGCATTCCAGCTCTTTTGGAGAGTTTGTTTGAATGAGCAAAAATATAAAATTAAAAATGCAATATTTTGCATGAATCGAAAAAGGAAGTTGCAAAATTTGTTTTAAAATAATTTTATCAGTACAAAAAAGTTTTTAAGCTTGATTTTTTTTTTGATTGTTAGCATTCCAGCTGTTTTGGAGAATTTGTTTGAATGAGCAAAAATATAAAATTAAAAATGCAATATTTTGCATGAATCGAAAAAGGAAGTTGCAAAATTTGTTTTAAAATAATTTTATCAGTACAAAAAAGTTTTTAAGCTTGATTTTTTTTCGACTGTTAGCATTCCAGCTCTTTTGGAGAGTTTGTTTGAATGAGCAAAAATATAAAATTAAAAATGCAATATTTTGCATGAATCGAAAAAAGAAGTTGCAAAAATTGTTTTAAAATACTTTTATCAGTACAAAAAAGTGTTTAAGCTTGATTTTTTTGATTGTTAGCATTCCAGCTCTTTTGGAGAATTTGTTTGAATGAGCAAAAATATAAAATTAAAAATGCAATATTTTGCATGAATCGAAAAAGGAAGTTGCAAAATTTGTTTTAAAATAATTTTATCAGTACAAAAAAGTTTTTAAGCTTGATTTTTTTTTGATTGTTAGCATTCCAGCTGTTTTGGAGAATTTGTTTGAATGAGCAAAAATATAAAATTAAAAATGCAATATTTTGCATGAATCGAAAAAGGAAGTTGCAAAATTTGTTTTAAAATAATTTTATCAGTACAAAAAAGTTTTTAAGCTTGATTTTTTTTTTGATTGTTAGCATTCCAGCTGTTTTGGAGAGTTTGTTTGAATGAGCAAAAATATAAAATTAAAAATGCAATATTTTGCATGAATCGAAAAAAGAAGTTGCAAAAATTGTTTTAAAATACTTTTATCAGTACAAAAAAGTGTTTAAGCTTGATTTTTTTGATTGTTAGCATTCCAGCTCTTGTGGAGAATTTGTCTGAATGAGCAAAAATATAAAATTAAAAATGCAATATTTTGCATGAATCGAAAAAGGAAGTTGCAAAATTTGTTTTAAAATAATTTTATCAGTACAAAAAAGTTTTTAAGCTTGATTTTTTTTTTGATTGTTAGCATTCCAGCTGTTTTGGAGAGTTTGTTTGAATGAGCAAAAATATAAAATTAAAAATGCAATATTTTGCATGAATCGAAAAAGGAAGTTGCAAAATTTGTTTTAAAATAATTTTATCTGTACAAAAAAGTTTTTAAGCTTGATTTTTTTTCGACTGTTAGCATTCCAGCTCTTTTGGAGAGTTTGTTTGAATGAGCAAAAATATAAAATTAAAAATGCAATATTTTGCATGAATCGAAAAAGGAAGTTGCAAAATTTGTTTTAAAATAATTTTATCAGTACAAAAAAGTTTTTAAGCTTGATTTTTTTTTTGATTGTTAGCATTCCAGCTGTTTTGGAGAGTTTGTTTGAATGAGCAAAAATATAAAATTAAAAATGCAATATTTTGCATGAATCGAAAAAGGAAGTTGCAAAATTTGTTTTAAAATAATTTTATCTGTACAAAAAAGTTTTTAAGCTTGATTTTTTTTCGACTGTTAGCATTCCAGCTCTTTTGGAGAGTTTGTTTGAATGAGCAAAAATATAAAATTAAAAATGCAATATTTTGCATGAATCGAAAAAGGAAGTTGCAAAATTTGTTTTAAAATAATTTTATCAGTACAAAAAAGTTTTTAAGCTTGATTTTTTTTTTGATTGTTAGCATTCCAGCTGTTTTGGAGAATTTGTTTGAATGAGCAAAAATATAAAATTAAAAATGCAATATTTTGCATGAATCGAAAAAGGAAGTTGCAAAATTTGTTTTAAAATAATTTTATCAGTACAAAAAAGTTTTTAAGCTTGATTTTTTTTCGACTGTTAGCATTCCAGCTCTTTTGGAGAGTTTGTTTGAATGAGCAAAAATATAAAATTAAAAATGCAATATTTTGCATGAATCGAAAAAGGAAGTTGCAAAATTTGTTTTAAAATAATTTTATCAGTACAAAAAAGTTTTTAAGCTTGATTTTTTTTTTGATTGTTAGCATTCCAGCTGTTTTGGAGAATTTGTTTGAATGAGCAAAAATATAAAATTAAAAATGCAATATTTTGCATGAATCGAAAAAGGAAGTTGCAAAATTTGTTTTAAAATAATTTTATCAGTACAAAAAAGTTTTTAAGCTTGATTTTTTTGATTGTTAGCATTCCAGCTCTTTTGGAGAATTTGTTTGAATGAGCAAAAATATAAAATTAAAAATGCAATATTTTGCATGAATCGAAAAAGGAAGTTGCAAAATTTGTTTTAAAATAATTTTATCTGTACAAAAAAGTTTTTAAGCTTGATTTTTTTTCGACTGTTAGCATTCCAGCTCTTTTGGAGAGTTTGTTTGAATGAGCAAAAATATAAAATTAAAAATGCAATATTTTGCATGAATCGAAAAAGGAAGTTGCAAAATTTGTTTTAAAATAATTTTATCAGTACAAAAAAGTTTTTAAGCTTGATTTTTTTTTTGATTGTTAGCATTCCAGCTGTTTTGGAGAATTTGTTTGAATGAGCAAAAATATAAAATTAAAAATGCAATATTTTGCATGAATCGAAAAAGGAAGTTGCAAAATTTGTTTTAAAATAATTTTATCAGTACAAAAAAGTTTTTAAGCTTGATTTTTTTTCGACTGTTAGCATTCCAGCTCTTTTGGAGAGTTTGTTTGAATGAGCAAAAATATAAAATTAAAAATGCAATATTTTGCATGAATCGAAAAAAGAAGTTGCAAAAATTGTTTTAAAATACTTTTATCAGTACAAGAAAGTGTTTAAGCTTGATTTTTTTGATTGTTAGCATTCCAGCTCTTTTGGAGAGTTTGTTTGAATGAGCAAAAATATAAAATTAAAAATGCAATATTTTGCATGAATCGAAAAAGGAAGTTGCAAAATTTGTTTTAAAATAATTTTATCAGTACAAAAAAGTTTTTAAGCTTGATTTTTTTTTTGATTGTTAGCATTCCAGCTGTTTTGGAGAATTTGTTTGAATGAGCAAAAATATAAAATTAAAAATGCAATATTTTGCATGAATCGAAAAAGGAAGTTGCAAAATTTGTTTTAAAATAATTTTATCAGTACAAAAAAGTTTTTAAGCTTGATTTTTTTTTTGATTGTTAGCATTCCAGCTGTTTTGGAGAGTTTGTTTCAATGAGCAAAAATATAAAATTAAAAATGCAATATTTTGCATGAATCGAAAAAGGAAGTTGCAAAATTTGTTTTAAAATAATTTTATCAGTACAAAAAAGTTTTTAAGCTTGATTTTTTTGATTGTTAGCATTCCAGCTCTTTTGGAGAATTTGTTTGAATGAGCAAAAATATAAAATTAAAAATGCAATATTTTGCATGAATCGAAAAAGGAAGTTGCAAAATTTGTTTTAAAATAATTTTATCTGTACAAAAAATTTTTTAAGCTTGATTTTTTTTCGACTGTTAGCATTCCAGCTCTTTTGGAGAGTTTGTTTGAATGAGCAAAAATATAAAATTAAAAATGCAATATTTTGCATGAATCGAAAAAGGAAGTTGCAAAATTTGTTTTAAAATAATTTTATCAGTACAAAAAAGTTTTTAAGCTTGATTTTTTTTTTGATTGTTAGCATTCCAGCTGTTTTGGAGAATTTGTTTGAATGAGCAAAAATATAAAATTAAAAATGCAATATTTTGCATGAATCGAAAAAGGAAGTTGCAAAATTTGTTTTAAAATAATTTTATCAGTACAAAAAAGTTTTTAAGCTTGATTTTTTTTCGACTGTTAGCATTCCAGCTCTTTTGGAGAGTTTGTTTGAATGAGCAAAAATATAAAATTAAAAATGCAATATTTTGCATGAATCGAAAAAAGAAGTTGCAAAAATTGTTTTAAAATACTTTTATCAGTACAAAAAAGTGTTTAAGCTTGATTTTTTTGATTGTTAGCATTCCAGCTCTTTTGGAGAATTTGTTTGAATGAGCAAAAATATAAAATTAAAAATGCAATATTTTGCATGAATCGAAAAAGGAAGTTGCAAAATTTGTTTTAAAATAATTTTATCAGTACAAAAAAGTTTTTAAGCTTGATTTTTTTTTTGATTGTTAGCATTCCAGCTGTTTTGGAGAATTTGTTTGAATGAGCAAAAATATAAAATTAAAAATGCAATATTTTGCATGAATCGAAAAAGGAAGTTGCAAAATTTGTTTTAAAATAATTTTATCAGTACAAAAAAGTTTTTAAGCTTGATTTTTTTTCGACTGTTAGCATTCCAGCTCTTTTGGAGAGTTTGTGTGAATGAGCAAAAATATAAAATTAAAAATGCAATATTTTGCATGAATCGAAAAAGGAAGTTGCAAAATTTGTTTTAAAATAATTTTATCTGTACAAAAAAGTTTTTAAGCTTGATTTTTTTTCGACTGTTAGCATTCCAGCTCTTTTGGAGAGTTTGTTTGAATGAGCAAAATTATAAAATTAAAAATGCAATATTTTGCATGAATCGAAAAAAGAAGTTGCAAAAATTGTTTTAAAATACTTTTATCAGTATAAAAAAGTTTTTAAGCTTGATTCTTTTTTTTGATTGTTATCATTCCAACACTTTTGGAGAAATTGTTTGAATGAGCAAAATTATAAAATTAAAAAGGCAATATTTTGCATGAATCGAAAAAGGTAGTTGCAAAAATTGTTTTAAAATACTTTTATCAGTATAAAAAAGTTTTTAAGCTTGATTCTTTTTTTCGATTGTTAGCATTCCAGCTCTTTTGGAGAGTTTGTTTGAATGAGCAAAAATATAAAATTAAAAATGCAATATTTTGCATGAATCGAAAAAAGAAGTTGCAAAAATTGTTTTAAAATACTTTTATCAGTACAAAAAAGTGTTTAAGCTTGATTTTTTTTTTTGATTGTTATCATTCCAACACTTTTGGAGAAATTGTTTGAATGAGCAAAATTATAAAATTAAAAAGGCAATATTTTGCATGAATCGAAAAAGGAAGTTGCAAAACTTGTTTTAAAATAATTTTATCAGTACAAAAAAGTGTTTACGCTTGATTTTTTTTCGATTGTTAGCATTCCAGCTCTTTTGGAGAGTTTGTTTGAATGAGCAAAATTATAAAATTAAAAATGCAATATTTTGCATGAATCGAAAAAAGAAGTTGCAAAAATTGTTTTAAAATACTTTTATCAGTATAAAAAAGTTTTTAAGCTTGATTCTTTTTTTTGATTGTTATCATTCCAACACTTTTGGAGAAATTGTTTGAATGAGCAAAATTATAAAATTAAAAATGCAATATTTTGCATGAATCGAAAAAGCTAGTTGCAAAAATTGTTTTAAAATACTTTTATCAGTATAAAAAAGTTTTTAAGCTTGATTCTTTTTTTTGATTGTTAGCATTCCGGCTCTTTTGGAGAATTTGTTTGAATGAGCAAAAATATAAAATTAAAAATGCAATATTTTGCATGAATCGAAAAAAGAAGTTGCAAAAATTGTTTTAAAATACTTTTATCAGTACAAAAAAGTGTTTAAGCTTGATTTTTTTGATTGTTAGCATTCCAGCTCTTTTGGAGAATTTGTTTGAATGAGCAAAAATATAAAATTAAAAATGCAATATTTTGCATGAATCGAAAAAGGAAGTTGCAAAATTTGTTTTAAAATAATTTTATCTGTACAAAAAAGTTTTTAAGCTTGATTTTTTTTCGACTGTTAGCATTCCAGCTCTTTTGGAGAGTTTGTTTGAATGAGCAAAAGTATAAAATTAAAAATGCAATATTTTGCATGAATCGAAAAAGGAAGTTGCAAAATTTGTTTTAAAATAATTTTATCAGTACAAAAAAGTTTTTAAGCTTGATTTTTTTTCGACTGTTAGCATTCCAGCTCTTTTGGAGAGTTTGTTTGAATGAGCAAAAATATAAAATTAAAAATGCAATATTTTGCATGAATCGAAAAAAGAAGTTGCAAAAATTGTTTTAAAATACTTTTATCAGTACAAAAAAGTGTTTAAGCTTGATTTTTTTGATTGTTAGCATTCCAGCTCTTTTGGAGAATTTGTTTGAATGAGCAAAAATATAAAATTAAAAATGCAATATTTTGCATGAATCGAAAAAGGAAGTTGCAAAATTTGTTTTAAAATAATTTTATCAGTACAAAAAAGTTTTTAAGCTTGATTTTTTTTTTGATTGTTAGCATTCCAGCTGTTTTGGAGAATTTGTTTGAATGAGCAAAAATATAAAATTAAAAATGCAATATTTTGCATGAATCGAAAAATGAAGTTGCAAAATTTGTTTTAAAATAATTTTATCAGTACAAAAAAGTTTTTAAGCTTGATTTTTTTTTTGATTGTTAGCATTCCAGCTGTTTTGGAGAGTTTGTTTGAATGAGCAAAAATATAAAATTAAAAATGCAATATTTTGCATGAATCGAAAAAAGAAGTTGCAAAAATTGTTTTAAAATACTTTTATCAGTACAAAAAAGTGTTTAAGCTTGATTTTTTTGATTGTTAGCATTCCAGCTGTTTTGGAGAATTTGTTTGAATGAGCAAAAATATAAAATTAAAAATGCAATATTTTGCATGAATCGAAAAAGGAAGTTGCAAAATTTGTTTTAAAATAATTTTATCAGTACAAAAAAGTTTTTAAGCTTGATTTTTTTGATTGTTAGCATTCCAGCTCTTTTGGAGAATTTGTTTGAATGAGCAAAAATATAAAATTAAAAATGCAATATTTTGCATGAATCGAAAAAGGAAGTTGCAAAATTTGTTTTAAAATAATTTTATCTGTACAAAAAAGTTTTTAAGCTTGATTTTTTTTCGACTGTTAGCATTCCAGCTCTTTTGGAGAGTTTGTTTGAATGAGCAAAAATATAAAATTAAAAATGCAATATTTTGCATGAATCGAAAAAGGAAGTTGCAAAATTTGTTTTAAAATAATTTTATCAGTACAAAAAAGTTTTTAAGCTTGATTTTTTTTTTGATTGTTAGCATTCCAGCTGTTTTGGAGAATTTGTTTGAATGAGCAAAAATATAAAATTAAAAATGCAATATTTTGCATGAATCGAAAAAGGAAGTTGCAAAATTTGTTTTAAAATAATTTTATCAGTACAAAAAAGTTTTTAAGCTTGATTTTTTTTCGACTGTTAGCATTCCAGCTCTTTTGGAGAGTTTGTTTGAATGAGCAAAAATATAAAATTAAAAATGCAATATTTTGCATGAATCGAAAAAAGAAGTTGCAAAAATTGTTTTAAAATACTTTTATCAGTACAAAAAAGTGTTTAAGCTTGATTTTTTTGATTGTTAGCATTCCAGCTCTTTTGGAGAATTTGTTTGAATGAGCAAAAATATAAAATTAAAAATGCAATATTTTGCATGAATCGAAAAAGGAAGTTGCAAAATTTGTTTTAAAATAATTTTATCAGTACAAAAAAGTTTTTAAGCTTGATTTTTTTTTTGATTGTTAGCATTCCAGCTGTTTTGGAGAATTTGTTTGAATGAGCAAAAATATAAAATTAAAAATGCAATATTTTGCATGAATCGAAAAAGGAAGTTGCAAAATTTGTTTTAAAATAATTTTATCAGTACAAAAAAGTTTTTAAGCTTGATTTTTTTTCGACTGTTAGCATTCCAGCTCTTTTGGAGAGTTTGTTTGAATGAGCAAAAATATAAAATTAAAAATGCAATATTTTGCATGAATCGAAAAAGGAAGTTGCAAAATTTGTTTTAAAATAATTTTATCTGTACAAAAAAGTTTTTAAGCTTGATTTTTTTTCGACTGTTAGCATTCCAGCTCTTTTGGAGAGTTTGTTTGAATGAGCAAAAGTATAAAATTAAAAATGCAATATTTTGCATGAATCGAAAAAGGAAGTTGCAAAATTTGTTTTAAAATAATTTTATCAGTATAAAAAAGTTTTTAAGCTTGATTCTTTTTTTTGATTGTTATCATTCCAACACTTTTGGAGAAATTGTTTGAATGAGCAAAATTATAAAATTAAAAATGCAATATTTTGCATGAATCGAAAAAGCTAGTTGCAAAAATTGTTTTAAAATACTTTTATCAGTATAAAAAAGTTTTTAAGCTTGATTCTTTTTTTCGATTGTTAGCATTCCAGCTCTTTTGGAGAGTTTGTTTGAATGAGCAAAAATATAAAATTAAAAATGCAATATTTTGCATGAATCGAAAAAGGAAGTTGCAAAACTTGTTTTAAAATAATTTTATCAGTACAAAAAAGTGTTTACGCTTGATTTTTTTTCGATTGTTAGCATTCCAGCTCTTTTGGAGAGTTTGTTTGAATGAGCAAAATTATAAAATTAAAAATGCAATATTTTGCATGAATCGAAAAAAGAAGTTGCAAAAATTGTTTTAAAATACTTTTATCAGTATAAAAAAGTTTCTAAGCTTGATTCTTTTTTTTGATTGTTATCATTCCAACACTTTTGGAGAAATTGTTTGAATGAGCAAAATTATAAAATTAAAAATGCAATATTTTGCATGAATCGAAAAAGCTAGTTGCAAAAATTGTTTTAAAATACTTTTATCAGTATAAAAAAGTTTTTAAGCTTGATTCTTTTTTTTGATTGTTAGCATTCCAGCTCTTTTGGAGAATTTGTTTGAATGAGCAAAAATATAAAATTAAAAATGCAATATTTTGCATGAATCGAAAAAGGAAGTTGCAAAATTTGTTTTAAAATAATTTTATCTGTACAAAAAAGTTTTTAAGCTTGATTTTTTTTCGACTGTTAGCATTCCAGCTCTTTTGGAGAGTTTGTTTGAATGAGCAAAAATATAAAATTAAAAATGCAATATTTTGCATGAATCGAAAAAGGAAGTTGCAAAATTTGTTTTAAAATAATTTTATCAGTACAAAAAAGTTTTTAAGCTTGATTTTTTTTTTGATTGTTAGCATTCCAGCTGTTTTGGAGAATTTGTTTGAATGAGCAAAAATATAAAATTAAAAATGCAATATTTTGCATGAATCGAAAAAGGAAGTTGCAAAATTTGTTTTAAAATAATTTTATCAGTACAAAAAAGTTTTTAAGCTTGATTTTTTTTTTGATTGTTAGCATTCCGGCTCTTTTGGAGAATTTGTTTGAATGAGCAAAAATATAAAATTAAAAATGCAATATTTTGCATGAATCGAAAAAGGAAGTTGCAAAATTTGTTTTAAAATAATTTTATCAGTACAAAAAAGTTTTTAAGCTTGATTTTTTTTCGATTGTTAGCATTCCAGCTCTTTTGGAGAGTTTGTTTGAATGAGCTAAATTATAAAATTAAAAATGCAATATTTTGCATGAATCGAAAAAAGAAGTTGCAAAAATTGTTTTAAAATACTTTTATCAGTATAAAAAAGTTTTTAAGCTTGATTCTTTTTTTTGATTGTTTTCATTCCAACACTTTTGGAGAAATTGTTTGAATGAGCAAAATTATAAAATTAAAAATGCAATATTTTGCATGAATCGAAAAAGGTAGTTGCAAAACTTGTTTTAAAATAATTTTATCAGTACAAAAAAGTGTTTACGCTTGATTTTTTTTCGATTGTTAGCATTCCAGCTCTTTTGGAGAGTTTGTTTGAATGAGCAAAATTATAAAATTAAAAATGCAATATTTTGCATGAATCGAAAAAAGTAGATGCAAAAATTGTTTTAAAATACTTTTATCAGTATAAAAAAGTTTTTAAGCTTGATTATTTTTTTTGATTGTTATCATTCCAACACTTTTGGAGAAATTGTTTGAATGAGCAAAATTATAAAATTAAAAATGCAATATTTTGCATGAATCGAAAAAGGTAGTTGCAAAATTTGTTTTAAAATAATTTTATCAGTACAAAAAAGTTTTTAAGCTTGATTTTTTTTCGATTGTTAGCATTCCAGCTCTTTTGGAGAGTTTGTTTGAATGAGCAAAATTATAAAATTAAAAATGCAATATTTTGCATGAATCGAAAAAGGTAGTTGCAAAATTTGTTTTAAAATAATTTTATCAGTACAAAAAAGTGTTTACGCTTGATTTTTTTTCGATTGTTAGCATTCCAGCTCTTTTGGAGAGTTTGTTTGAATGAGCAAAATTATAAAATTAAAAATGCAATATTTTGCATGAATCGAAAAAGGTAGTTGCAAAAATTGTTTTAAAATACTTTTATCAGTATAAAAAAGTTTTTAAGCTTGATTATTTTTTTTGATTGTTATCATTCCAACACTTTTGGAGAGTTTGTTTGAATGAGCAAAATTATAAAATTAAAAATGCAATATTTTGCATGAATCGAAAAAGGTAGTTGCAAAACTTGTTTTAAAATAATTTTATCAGTACAAAAAAGTGTTTACGCTTGATTTTTTTTCGATTGTTAGCATTCCAGCTCTTTTGGAGAGTTTGTTTGAATGAGCAAAATTATAAAATTAAAAATGCAATATTTTGCATGAATCGAAAAAAGTAGATGCAAAAATTGTTTTAAAATACTTTTATCAGTATAAAAAAGTTTTTAAGCTTGATTATTTTTTTTGATTGTTATCATTCCAACACTTTTGGAGAAATTGTTTGAATGAGCAAAATTATAAAATTAAAAATGCAATATTTTGCATGAATCGAAAAAGGTAGTTGCAAAACTTGTTTTAAAATAATTTTATCAGTACAAAAAAGTGTTTACGCTTGATTTTTTTTCGATTGTTAGCATTCCAGCTCTTTTGGAGAGTTTGTTTGAATGAGCAAAATTATAAAATTAAAAATGCAATATTTTGCATGAATCGAAAAAAGTAGATGCAAAAATTGTTTTAAAATACTTTTATCAGTATAAAAAAGTTTTTAAGCTTTATTATTTTTTTTGATTGTTATCATTCCAACACTTTTGGAGAAATTGTTTGAATGAGCAAAATTATAAAATTAAAAATGCAATATTTTGCATGAATCGAAAAAACTAGTTGCAAAATTTGTTTTAAAATAATTTTATCAGTACAAAAAAGTTTTTAAGCTTGATTTTTTTTCGATTGTTAGCATTCCAGCTCTTTTGGAGAGTTTGTTTGAATGAGCAAAATTATAAAATTAAAAATGCAATATTTTGCATGAATCGAAAAAGGTAGTTGCAAAAATTGTTTTAAAATAATTTTATCAGTACAAAAAAGTGTTTACGCTTGATTTTTTTTCGATTGTTAGCATTCCAGCTCTTTTGGAGAGTTTGTTTGAATGAGCAAAATTATAAAATTAAAAATGCAATATTTTGCATGAATCGAAAAAAGTAGATGCAAAAATTGTTTTAAAATACTTTTATCAGTATAAAAAAGTTTTTAAGCTTGATTATTTTTTTTGATTGTTATCATTCCAACACTTTTGGAGAAATTGTTTGAATGAGCAAAATTATAAAATTAAAAATGCAATATTTTGCATGAATCGAAAAAGGTAGTTGCAAAATTTGTTTTAAAATAATTTTATCAGTACAAAAAAGTGTTTACGCTTGATTTTTTTTCGATTGTTAGCATTCCAGCTCTTTTGGAGAGTTTGTTTGAATGAGCAAAATTATAAAATTAAAAATGCAATATTTTGCATGAATCGAAAAAGGTAGTTGCAAAAATTGTTTTAAAATACTTTTATCAGTATAAAAAAGTTTTTAAGCTTGATTATTTTTTTTGATTGTTATCATTCCAACACTTTTGGAGAGTTTGTTTGAATGAGCAAAATTATAAAATTAAAAATGCAATATTTTGCATGAATCGAAAAAGGTAGTTGCAAAACTTGTTTTAAAATAATTTTATCAGTACAAAAAAGTGTTTACGCTTGATTTTTTTTCGATTGTTAGCATTCCAGCTCTTTTGGAGAGTTTGTTTGAATGAGCAAAATTATAAAATTAAAAATGCAATATTTTGCATGAATCGAAAAAAGTAGATGCAAAAATTGTTTTAAAATACTTTTATCAGTATAAAAAAGTTTTTAAGCTTGATTATTTTTTTTGATTGTTATCATTCCAACACTTTTGGAGAAATTGTTTGAATGAGCAAAATTATAAAATTAAAAATGCAATATTTTGCATGAATCGAAAAAGGTAGTTGCAAAAATTGTTTTAAAATAATTTTATCAGTACAAAAAAGTGTTTACGCTTGATTTTTTTTCGATTGTTAGCATTCCAGCTCTTTTGGAGAGTTTGTTTGAATGAGCAAAATTATAAAATTAAAAATGCAATATTTTGCATGAATCGAAAAAAGTAGATGCAAAAATTGTTTTAAAATACTTTTATCAGTATAAAAAAGTTTTTAAGCTTTATTATTTTTTTTGATTGTTATCATTCCAACACTTTTGGAGAAATTGTTTGAATGAGCAAAATTATAAAATTAAAAATGCAATATTTTGCATGAATCGAAAAAGGTAGTTGCAAAATTTGTTTTAAAATAATTTTATCAGTACAAAAAAGTTTTTAAGCTTGATTTTTTTTCGATTGTTAGCATTCCAGCTCTTTTGGAGAGTTTGTTTGAATGAGCAAAATTATAAAATTAAAAATGCAATATTTTGCATGAATCGAAAAAGGTAGTTGCAAAATTTGTTTTAAAATAATTTTATCAGTACAAAAAAGTGTTTACGCTTGATTTTTTTTCGATTGTTAGCATTCCAGCTCTTTTGGAGAGTTTGTTTGAATGAGCAAAATTATAAAATTAAAAATGCAATATTTTGCATGAATCGAAAAAGGTAGTTGCAAAAATTGTTTTAAAATACTTTTATCAGTATAAAAAAGTTTTTAAGCTTGATTATTTTTTTTGATTGTTATCATTCCAACACTTTTGGAGAGTTTGTTTGAATGAGCAAAATTATAAAATTAAAAATGCAATATTTTGCATGAATCGAAAAAGGTAGTTGCAAAAATTGTTTTAAAATAATTTTATCAGTACAAAAAAGTGTTTACGCTTGATTTTTTTTCGATTGTTAGCATTCCAGCTCTTTTGGAGAGTTTGTTTGAATGAGCAAAATTATAAAATTAAAAATGCAATATTTTGCATGAATCGAAAAAGGTAGTTGCAAAAATTGTTTTAAAATACTTTTATCAGTATAAAAAAGTTTTTAAGCTTGATTCTTTTTTTTGATTGTTTTCATTCCAACACTTTTGGAGAAATTGTTTGAATGAGCAAAATTATAAAATTAAAAATGCAATATTTTGCATGAATCGAAAAAAGTAGATGCAAAAATTGTTTTAAAATACTTTTATCAGTATAAAAAAGTTTTTAAGCTTGATTATTTTTTTTGATTGTTATCATTCCAACACTTTTGGAGAGTTTGTTTGAATGAGCAAAATTATAAAATTAAAAATGCAATATTTTGCATGAATCGAAAAAAGTAGATGCAAAAATTGTTTTAAAATACTTTTATCAGTATAAAAAAGTTTTTAAGCTTGATTATTTTTTTTGATTGTTATCATTCCAACACTTTTGGAGAAATTGTTTGAATGAGCAAAATTATAAAATTAAAAATGCAATATTTTGCATGAATCGAAAAAGGTAGTTGCAAAATTTGTTTTAAAATAATTTTATCAGTACAAAAAAGTTTTTAAGCTTGATTTTTTTTCGATTGTTAGCATTCCAGCTCTTTTGGAGAGTTTGTTTGAATGAGCAAAATTATAAAATTAAAAATGCAATATTTTGCATGAATCGAAAAAGGTAGTTGCAAAAATTGTTTTAAAATACTTTTATCAGTATAAAAAAGTTTTTAAGCTTGATTATTTTTTTTGATTGTTATCATTCCAACACTTTTGGAGAGTTTGTTTGAATGAGCAAAATTATAAAATTAAAAATGCAATATTTTGCATGAATCGAAAAAAGTAGATGCAAAAATTGTTTTAAAATACTTTTATCAGTATAAAAAAGTTTTTAAGCTTGATTCTTTTTTTTGATTGTTTTCATTCCAACACTTTTGGAGAAATTGTTTGAATGAGCAAAATTATAAAATTAAAAATGCAATATTTTGCATGAATCGAAAAAGGTAGTTGCAAAAATTGTTTTAAAATACTTTTATCAGTATAAAAAAGTTTTTAAGCTTGATTCTTTTTTTCGATTGTTAGCATTCCAGCTCTTTTGGAGAGTTTGTTTGAATGAGCAAAAATATAAAATTAAAAAATGCAATATTTTGCATGAACCGAAAAAGGAAGTTTCAAAATTTGTTTTAAAATAATTTTATCAGTACAAAAAAGTTTTTAAGCTTGATTTTTTTTCGATTGTTAGCATTCCAGCTCTTTTGGAGAGTTTGTTTGAATGAGCTAAATTATAAAATTAAAAATGCAATATTTTGCATGAATCGAAAAAGGTAGTTGCAAAAATTGTTTTAAAATACTTTTATCAGTATAAAAAAGTTTTTAAGCTTGATTTTTTTTTTGATTGTTAGCATTCCAGCTCTTTTGGAGAATTTGTTTGAATGAGCAAAAATATAAAATTAAAAATGCAATATTTTGCATGAATCGAAAAAGGAAGTTGCAAAATTTGTTTTAAAATAATTTTATCAGTACAAAAAAGTTTTTAAGCTTGATTTTTTTTCGATTGTTAGCATTCCAGCTCTTTTGGAGAGTTTGTTTGAATGAGCTAAATTATAAAATTAAAAATGCAATATTTTGCATGAATCGAAAAAAGTAGATGCAAAAATTGTTTTAAAATACTTTTATCAGTATAAAAAAGTTTTTAAGCTTGATTATTTTTTTTGATTGTTATCATTTAAACACTTTTGGAGAAATTGTTTGAATGAGCAAAATTATAAAATTAAAAATGCAATATTTTGCATGAATCGAAAAAGGTAGTTGCAAAATTTGTTTTAAAATAATTTTATCAGTACAAAAAAGTTTTTAAGCTTGATTTTTTTTCGATTGTTAGCATTCCAGCTCTTTTGGAGAGTTTGTTTGAATGAGCAAAATTATAAAATTAAAAATGCAATATTTTGCATGAATCGAAAAAGGTAGTTGCAAAAATTGTTTTAAAATACTTTTATCAGTATAAAAAAGTATTTAAGCTTGATTATTTTTTTTGATTGTTATCATTCCAACACTTTTGGAGAGTTTGTTTGAATGAGCAAAATTATAAAATTAAAAATGCAATATTTTGCATGAATAGAAAAAAGTAGTTGCAAAAATTGTTTTAAAATACTTTTATCAGTATAAAAAAGTTTTTAAGCTTGATTCTTTTTTTCGATTGTTAGCATTCCAGCTCTTTTGGAGAGTTTGTTTGAATGAGCAAAAATATAAAATTAAAAAATGCAATATTTTGCATGAACCGAAAAAGGAAGTTTCAAAATTTGTTTTAAAATAATTTTATCAGTACAAAAAAGTTTTTAAGCTTGATTTTTTTTCGATTGTTAGCATTCCAGCTCTTTTGGAGAGTTTGTTTGAATGAGCTAAATTATAAAATTAAAAATGCAATATTTTGCATGAATCGAAAAAGGTAGTTGCAAAAATTGTTTTAAAATACTTTTATCAGTATAAAAAAGTTTTTAAGCTTGATTTTTTTTTGATTGTTAGCATTCCAGCTCTTTTGGAGAATTTGTTTGAATGAGCAAAAATATAAAATTAAAAATGCAATATTTTGCATGAATCGAAAAAGGAAGTTGCAAAATTTGTTTTAAAATAATTTTATCAGTACAAAAAAGTTTTTAAGCTTGATTTTTTTTCGATTGTTAGCATTCCAGCTCTTTTGGAGAGTTTGTTTGAATGAGCTAAATTATAAAATTAAAAATGCAATATTTTGCATGAATCGAAAAAAGTAGATGCAAAAATTGTTTTAAAATACTTTTATCAGTATAAAAAAGTTTTTAAGCTTGATTATTTTTTTTGATTGTTATCATTCCAACACTTTTGGAGAAATTGTTTGAATGAGCAAAATTATAAAATTAAAAATGCAATATTTTGCATGAATCGAAAAAGGTAGTTGCAAAATTTGTTTTAAAATAATTTTATCAGTACAAAAAAGTTTTTAAGCTTGATTTTTTTTCGATTGTTAGCATTCCAGCTCTTTTGGAGAGTTTGTTTGAATGAGCAAAATTATAAAATTAAAAATGCAATATTTTGCATGAATCGAAAAAGGTAGTTGCAAAAATTGTTTTAAAATACTTTTATCAGTATAAAAAAGTATTTAAGCTTGATTATTTTTTTTGATTGTTATCATTCCAACACTTTTGGAGAGTTTGTTTGAATGAGCAAAATTATAAAATTAAAAATGCAATATTTTGCATGAATCGAAAAAAGTAGTTGCAAAAATTGTTTTAAAATACTTTTATCAGTATAAAAAAGTTTTTAAGCTTGATTCTTTTTTTCGATTGTTAGCATTCCAGCTCTTTTGGAGAGTTTGTTTGAATGAGCAAAAATATAAAATTAAAAAATGCAATATTTTGCATGAACCGAAAAAGGAAGTTGCAAAATTTGTTTTAAAATAATTTTATCAGTACAAAAAAGTTTTTAAGCTTGATTTTTTTTCGATTGTTAGCATTCCAGCTCTTTTGGAGAGTTTGTTTGAATGAGCTAAATTATAAAATTAAAAATGCAATATTTTGCATGAATCGAAAAAGGTAGTTGCAAAAATTGTTTTAAAATACTTTTATCAGTATAAAAAAGTTTTTAAGCTTGATTATTTTTTTTGATTGTTATCATTCCAACACTTTTGGAGAGTTTGTTTGAATGAGCAAAATTATAAAATTAAAAATGCAATATTTTGCATGAATCGAAAAAAGTAGATGCAAAAATTGTTTTAAAATACTTTTATCAGTATAAAAAAGTTTTTAAGCTTGATTCTTTTTTTTGATTGTTTTCATTCCAACACTTTTGGAGAAATTGTTTGAATGAGCAAAATTATAAAATTAAAAATGCAATATTTTGCATGAATCGAAAAAAGTAGATGCAAAAATTGTTTTAAAATACTTTTATCAGTATAAAAAAGTTTTTAAGCTTGATTCTTTTTTTTGATTGTTTTCATTCCAACACTTTTGGAGAAATTGTTTGAATGAGCAAAATTATAAAATTAAAAATGCAATATTTTGCATGAATCGAAAAAGGTAGTTGCAAAAATTGTTTTAAAATACTTTTATCAGTATAAAAAAGTTTTTAAGCTTGATTCTTTTTTTCGATTGTTAGCATTCCAGCTCTTTTGGAGAGTTTGTTTGAATGAGCTAAATTATAAAATTAAAAATGCAATATTTTGCATGAATCGAAAAAGGTAGTTGCAAAATTTGTTTTAAAATAATTTTATCAGTACAAAAAAGTTTTTAAGCTTGATTTTTTTTCGATAATTAGCATTCCAGCTCTTTTGGAGAGTTTGTTTGAATGAGCAAAATTATAAAATTAAAAATGCAATATTTTGCATGAATCGAAAAAGGTAGTTGCAAAAATTGTTTTAAAATACTTTTATCAGTATAAAAAAGTTTTTAAGCTTGATTATTTTTTTTGATTGTTATCATTCCAACACTTTTGGAGAGTTTGTTTGAATGAGCAAAATTATAAAATTAAAAATGCAATATTTTGCATGAATCGAAAAAAGTAGATGCAAAAATTGTTTTAAAATACTTTTATCAGTATAAAAAAGTTTTTAAGCTTGATTCTTTTTTTTGATTGTTTTCATTCCAACACTTTTGGAGAAATTGTTTGAATGAGCAAAATTATAAAATTAAAAATGCAATATTTTGCATGAATCGAAAAAGGTAGTTGCAAAAATTGTTTTAAAATACTTTTATCAGTATAAAAAAGTTTTTAAGCTTGATTCTTTTTTTCGATTGTTAGCATTCCAGCTCTTTTGGAGAGTTTGTTTGAATGAGCAAAAATATAAAATTAAAAAATGCAATATTTTGCATGAACCGAAAAAGGAAGTTTCAAAATTTGTTTTAAAATAATTTTATCAGTACAAAAAAGTTTTTAAGCTTGATTTTTTTTCGATTGTTAGCATTCCAGCTCTTTTGGAGAGTTTGTTTGAATGAGCTAAATTATAAAATTAAAAATGCAATATTTTGCATGAATCGAAAAAGGTAGTTGCAAAAATTGTTTTAAAATACTTTTATCAGTATAAAAAAGTTTTTAAGCTTGATTTTTTTTTTGATTGTTAGCATTCCAGCTCTTTTGGAGAATTTGTTTGAATGAGCAAAAATATAAAATTAAAAATGCAATATTTTGCATGAATCGAAAAAGGAAGTTGCAAAATTTGTTTTAAAATAATTTTATCAGTACAAAAAAGTTTTTAAGCTTGATTTTTTTTCGATTGTTAGCATTCCAGCTCTTTTGGAGAGTTTGTTTGAATGAGCTAAATTATAAAATTAAAAATGCAATATTTTGCATGAATCGAAAAAAGTAGATGCAAAAATTGTTTTAAAATACTTTTATCAGTATAAAAAAGTTTTTAAGCTTGATTATTTTTTTTGATTGTTATCATTCCAACACTTTTGGAGAAATTGTTTGAATGAGCAAAATTATAAAATTAAAAATGCAATATTTTGCATGAATCGAAAAAGGTAGTTGCAAAATTTGTTTTAAAATAATTTTATCAGTACAAAAAAGTTTTTAAGCTTGATTTTTTTTCGATTGTTAGCATTCCAGCTCTTTTGGAGAGTTTGTTTGAATGAGCAAAATTATAAAATTAAAAATGCAATATTTTGCATGAATCGAAAAAGGTAGTTGCAAAAATTGTTTTAAAATACTTTTATCAGTATAAAAAAGTATTTAAGCTTGATTATTTTTTTTGATTGTTATCATTCCAACACTTTTGGAGAGTTTGTTTGAATGAGCAAAATTATAAAATTAAAAATGCAATATTTTGCATGAATCGAAAAAAGTAGTTGCAAAAATTGTTTTAAAATACTTTTATCAGTATAAAAAAGTTTTTAAGCTTGATTCTTTTTTTCGATTGTTAGCATTCCAGCTCTTTTGGAGAGTTTGTTTGAATGAGCAAAAATATAAAATTAAAAAATGCAATATTTTGCATGAACCGAAAAAGGAAGTTTCAAAATTTGTTTTAAAATAATTTTATCAGTACAAAAAAGTTTTTAAGCTTGATTTTTTTTCGATTGTTAGCATTCCAGCTCTTTTGGAGAGTTTGTTTGAATGAGCTAAATTATAAAATTAAAAATGCAATATTTTGCATGAATCGAAAAAGGTAGTTGCAAAAATTGTTTTAAAATACTTTTATCAGTATAAAAAAGTTTTTAAGCTTGATTTTTTTTTTGATTGTTAGCATTCCAGCTCTTTTGGAGAATTTGTTTGAATGAGCAAAAATATAAAATTAAAAATGCAATATTTTGCATGAATCGAAAAAGGAAGTTGCAAAATTTGTTTTAAAATAATTTTATCAGTACAAAAAAGTTTTTAAGCTTGATTTTTTTTCGATTGTTAGCATTCCAGCTCTTTTGGAGAGTTTGTTTGAATGAGCTAAATTATAAAATTAAAAATGCAATATTTTGCATGAATCGAAAAAAGTAGATGCAAAAATTGTTTTAAAATACTTTTATCAGTATAAAAAAGTTTTTAAGCTTGATTATTTTTTTTGATTGTTATCATTCCAACACTTTTGGAGAAATTGTTTGAATGAGCAAAATTATAAAATTAAAAATGCAATATTTTGCATGAATCGAAAAAGGTAGTTGCAAAATTTGTTTTAAAATAATTTTATCAGTACAAAAAAGTTTTTAAGCTTGATTTTTTTTCGATTGTTAGCATTCCAGCTCTTTTGGAGAGTTTGTTTGAATGAGCAAAATTATAAAATTAAAAATGCAATATTTTGCATGAATCGAAAAAGGTAGTTGCAAAAATTGTTTTAAAATACTTTTATCAGTATAAAAAAGTATTTAAGCTTGATTATTTTTTTTGATTGTTATCATTCCAACACTTTTGGAGAGTTTGTGTGAATGAGCAAAATTATAAAATTAAAAATGCAATATTTTGCATGAATCGAAAAAAGTAGTTGCAAAAATTGTTTTAAAATACTTTTATCAGTATAAAAAAGTTTTTAAGCTTGATTCTTTTTTTCGATTGTTAGCATTCCAGCTCTTTTGGAGAGTTTGTTTGAATGAGCAAAAATATAAAATTAAAAAATGCAATATTTTGCATGAACCGAAAAAGGAAGTTGCAAAATTTGTTTTAAAATAATTTTATCAGTACAAAAAAGTTTTTAAGCTTGATTTTTTTTCGATTGTTAGCATTCCAGCTCTTTTGGAGAGTTTGTTTGAATGAGCTAAATTATAAAATTAAAAATGCAATATTTTGCATGAATCGAAAAAGGTAGTTGCAAAAATTGTTTTAAAATACTTTTATCAGTATAAAAAAGTTTTTAAGCTTGATTTTTTTTTTGATTGTTAGCATTCCAGCTCTTTTGGAGAATTTGTTTGAATGAGCAAAAATATAAAATTAAAAATGCAATATTTTGCATGAATCGAAAAAGGAAGTTGCAAAATTTGTTTTAAAATAATTTTATCAGTACAAAAAAGTTTTTAAGCTTGATTTTTTTTCGATTGTTAGCATTCCAGCTCTTTTGGAGAGTTTGTTTGAATGAGCTAAATTATAAAATTAAAAATGCAATATTTTGCATGAATCGAAAAAAGAAGTTGCAAAAATTGTTTTAAAATACTTTTATCAGTATAAAAAAGTTTTTAAGCTTGATTATTTTTTTTGATTGTTATCATTCCAACACTTTTGGAGAAATTGTTTGGATGAGCAAAATTATAAAATTAAAAATGCAATATTTTGCATGAATCGAAAAAGGTAGTTGCAAAAATTGTTTTAAAATACTTTTATCAGTATAAAAAAGTTTTTAAGCTTGATTCTTTTTTTCGATTGTTAGCATTCCAGCTCTTTTGGAGAGTTTGTTTGAATGAGCAAAAATATAAAATTAAAAAATGCAATATTTTGCATGAACCGAAAAAGGAAGTTGCAAAATTTGTTTTAAAATAATTTTATCAGTACAAAAAAGTTTTTAAGCTTGATTTTTTTTCGATTGTTAGCATTCCAGCTCTTTTGGAGAAATTGTTTGAATGAGCAAAATTATAAAATTAAAAATGCAATATTTTGCATGAATCGAAAAAGGTAGTTGCAAAAATTGTTTTAAAATACTTTTATCAGTATAAAAAAGTTTTTAAGCTTGATTCTTTTTTTTGATTGTTATCATTCCAACACTTTTGGAGAAATTGTTTGAATGAGCAAAATTATAAAATTAAAAATGCAATATTTTGCATGAATCAAAAAAGATAGTTGCAAAAATTGTTTTAAAATACTTTTGTCAGTATAAAAAAGTGTTTAAGCTTGATTTTTTTTTTGATTGTTAGCATTCCAGCTCTTTTGGAGAATTTGTTTGAATGAGCAAAAATATAAAATTAAAAATGCAATATTTTGCATGAATCGAAAAACGAAGTTGCAAAATTTGTTTTAAAATAATTTTATCAGTACAAAAAAGTGTTTAAGCTTGATTTTTTTGATTGTTAGCATTCCAACTCTTGTGGAGAATTTGTTTGAATGAGCAAAAATATAAAATTAAAAATGCAATATTTTGCATGAATCAAAAAAAGAAGTTGCAAAATTTGTTTTAAAATACTTTTATCAGTATAAAAAAGTTTTTAAGCTTGATTCTTTTTTTTGATTGTTATCATTCCAACACTTTTGGAGAAATTGTTTGAATGAGCAAAATTATAAAATTAAAAATGCAATATTTTGCATGAATCAAAAAAGATAGTTGCAAAAATTGTTTTAAAATACTTTTATCAGTACAAAAAAGTGTTTAAGCTTGATTTTTTTGATTGTTAGCATTCCAGCTCTTGTGGAGAATTTGTCTGAATGAGCAAAAATATAAAATTAAAAATGCAATATTTTGCATGAATCGAAAAAGATATTTGCAAAAATTGTTGTAAAATACTTTTGTCAGTATAAAAAAGTGTTTAAGCTTGATTTTTTTTTGATTGTTAGCATTCCAGCTCTTTTGGAGAATTTGTTTGAATGAGCAAAAATATAAAATTAAAAATGCAATATTTTGCATGAATCGAAAAAAGAAGTTGCAAAAATTGTTTTAAAATACTTTTATCAGTATAAAAAAGTTTTTAAGCTTGATTCTTTTTTTTGATTGTTATCATTCCAACACTTTTGGAGACATTGTTTGAATGAGCAAAATTATAAAATTAAAAATGCAATATTTTGCATGAATCGAAAAAGGTAGTTGCAAAAATTGTTTTAAAATACTTTTATCAGTATAAAAAAGTTTTTAAGCTTGATTCTTTTTTTTGATTGTTATCATTCCAACACTTTTGGAGACATTGTTTGAATGAGCAAAATTATAAAATTAAAAATGCAATATTTTGCATGAATCGAAAAAGATAGTTGCAAAAATTGTTTTAAAATACTTTTGTCAGTATAAAAAAGTGTTTAAGCTTGATTTTTTTTTGATTGTTAGCATTCCAGCTCTTTTGGAGAATTTGTTTGAATGAGCAAAATTATAAAATTAAAAATGCAATATTTTGCATGAATCGAAAATGTACTTGCAAAAATTGTTTTAAAATACTTTTATCAGTACACAAAAGTGTTTAAGCTTGATTTTTTTGATTGTTAGCATTCCAGCTCTTTTGGAGAATTTGTTTGACTGAGCAAAAATATAAAATTAAAAATGCAATATTTTGCATGAATCGAAAAAGGAAGTTGCAAAATTTGTTTTAAAATAATTTTATCTGTACAAAAAAGTTTTTAAGCTTGATTTTTTTTCGACTGTTAGCATTCCAGCTCTTTTGGAGAGTTTGTTTGAATGAGCAAAAATATAAAATTAAAAATGCAATATTTTGCATGAATCGAAAAAGGAAGTTGCAAAATTTGTTTTAAAATAATTTTATCAGTACAAAAAAGTTTTTAAGCTTGATTTTTTTTCGATTGTTAGCATTCCAGCTCTTTTGGAGAGTTTGTTTGAATGAGCTAAATTATAAAATTAAAAATGCAATATTTTGCATGAATCGAAAAAGGAAGTTGCAAAATTTGTTTTAAAATAATTTTATCAGTATAAAAAAGTTTTTAAGCTTGATTTTTTTTCGATTGTTAGCATTCCAGCTCTTTTGGAGAAATTGTTTGAATGAGCAAAATTATAAAATTAAAAATGCAATATTTTGCATGAATCGAAAAAGGTAGTTGCAAAAATTGTTTTAAAATACTTTTATCAGTATAAAAAAGTTTTTAAGCTTGATTCTTTTTTTCGATTGTTAGCATTCCAGCTCTTTTGGAGAGTTTGTTTGAATGAGCAAAAATATAAAATTAAAAAATGCAATATTTTGCATGAACCGAAAAAGGAAGTTGCAAAATTTGTTTTAAAATAATTTTATCAGTACAAAAAAGTTTTTAAGCTTGATTTTTTTTCGATTGTTAGCATTCCAGCTCTTTTGGAGAAATTGTTCGAATGAGCAAAATTATAAAATTAAAAATGCAATATTTTGCATGAATCGAAAAAGGTAGTTGCAAAAATTGTTTTAAAATAATTTTATCAGTACAAAAAAGTGTTTAAGCTTGATTTTTTTGATTGTTAGCATTCCAACTCTTGTGGAGAATTTGTTTGAATGAGCAAAAATATAAAATTAAAAATGCAATATTTTGCATGAATCAAAAAAAGAAGTTGCAAAATTTGTTTTAAAATACTTTTATCAGTATAAAAAAGTTTTTAAGCTTGATTCTTTTTTTTGATTGTTATCATTCCAACACTTTTGGAGAAATTGTTTGAATGAGCAAAATTATAAAATTAAAAATGCAATATTTTGCATGAATCAAAAAAGATAGTTGCAAAAATTGTTTTAAAATACTTTTATCAGTACAAAAAAGTGTTTAAGCTTGATTTTTTTGATTGTTAGCATTCCAGCTCTTGTGGAGAATTTGTCTGAATGAGCAAAAATATAAAATTAAAAATGCAATATTTTGCATGAATCGAAAAAGATATTTGCAAAAATTGTTGTAAAATACTTTTGTCAGTATAAAAAAGTGTTTAAGCTTGATTTTTTTTTGATTGTTAGCATTCCAGCTCTTTTGGAGAATTTGTTTGAATGAGCAAAAATATAAAATTAAAAATGCAATATTTTGCATGAATCGAAAAAAGAAGTTGCAAAAATTGTTTTAAAATACTTTTATCAGTATAAAAAAGTTTTTAAGCTTGATTCTTTTTTTCGATTGTTATCATTCCAACACTTTTGGAGAAATTGTTTGAATGAGCAAAATTATAAAATTAAAAATGCAATATTTTGCATGAATCGAAAAAGCTAGTTGCAAAAATTGTTTTAAAATACTTTTATCAGTATAAAAAAGTTTTTAAGCTTGATTCTTTTTTTTGATTGTTATCATTCCAACACTTTTGGAGACATTGTTTGAATGAGCAAAATTATAAAATTAAAAATGCAATATTTTGCATGAATCGAAAAAGATAGTTGCAAAAATTGTTTTAAAATACTTTTGTCAGTATAAAAAAGTGTTTAAGCTTGATTTTTTTTTGATTGTTAGCATTCCAGCTCTTTTGGAGAATTTGTTTGAATGAGCAAAATTATAAAATTAAAAATGCAATATTTTGCATGAATCGAAAATGTAGTTGCAAAAATTGTTTTAAAATACTTTTATCAGTATAAAAAAGTTTTTAAGCTTGATTCTTTTTTTTGATTGTTATCATTCCAACACTTTTGGAGAAATTGTTTGAATGAGCAAAATTATAAAAATGCAATATTTTGCATGAATCGAAAAAGCTAGTTGCAAAAATTGTTTTAAAATACTTTTATCAGTATAAAAAAGTTTTTAAGCTTGATTCTTTTTTTTGATTGTTATCATTCCAACACTTTTGGAGACATTGTTTGAATGAGCAAAATTATAAAATTAAAAATGCAATATTTTGCATGAATCGAAAAAGATAGTTGCAAAAATTGTTTTAAAATACTTTTGTCAGTATAAAAAAGTGTTTAAGCTTGATTTTTTTTTGATTGTTAGCATTCCAGCTCTTTTGGAGAATTTGTTTGAATGAGCAAAATTATAAAATTAAAAATGCAATATTTTGCATGAATCGAAAATGTAGTTGCAAAAATTGTTTTAAAATACTTTTATCAGTACACAAAAGTGTTTAAGCTTGATTTTTTTGATCGTTAGCATTCCAGCTCTTTTGGAGAATTTGTTTGACTGAGCAAAAATATAAAATTAAAAATGCAATATTTTGCATGAATCGAAAAAGGAAGTTGCAAAATTTGTTTTAAAATAATTTTATCTGTACAAAAAAGTTTTTAAGCTTGATTTTTTTTCGACTGTTAGCATTCCAGCTCTTTTGGAGAGTTTGTTTGAATGAGCAAAAATATAAAATTAAAAATGCAATATTTTGCATGAATCGAAAAAGGAAGTTGCAAAATTTGTTTTAAAATAATTTTATCAGTACAAAAAAGTTTTTAAGCTTGATTTTTTTTCGATTGTTAGCATTCCAGCTCTTTTGGAGAGTTTGTTTGAATGAGCTAAATTATAAAATTAAAAATGCAATATTTTGCATGAATCGAAAAAAGAAGTTGCAAAAATTGTTTTAAAATACTTTTATCAGTATAAAAAAGTTTTAAAGCTTGATTCTTTTTTTTGATTGTTTTCATTCCAACACTTTTGGAGAAATTGTTTGAATGAGCAAAATTATAAAATTAAAAATGCAATATTTTGCATGAATCGAAAAAGGTAGTTGCAAAAATTGTTTTAAAATACTTTTATCAGTACAAAAAAGTTTTTAAGCTTGATTTTTTTTCGATTGTTAGCATTCCAGCTCTTTTGGAGAGTTTGTTTGAATGAGCTAAATTATAAAATTAAAAATGCAATATTTTGCATGAATCGAAAAAAGAAGTTGCAAAAATTGTTTTAAAATACTTTTATCAGTATAAAAAAGTTTTTAAGCTTGATTCTTTTTTTTGATTGTTTTCATTCCAACACTTTTGGAGAAATTGTTTGAATGAGCAAAATTATAAAATTAAAAATGCAATATTTTGCATGAATCGTAAAAGGTAGTTGCAAAAATTGTTTTAAAATACTTTTATCAGTATAAAAAAGTTTTTAAGCTTGATTTTTTTTTTGACTGTTAGCATTCCCACTATACGTTCAACATGGACCCGGCACGAAAATATTATGGCTGCTTTCAACGATGTTGTAGATATTGTGAAAACAAAGTTTTGTTAAAATTTCATAGGTTATTAATTTTTTTTATGGGTTTTTATTTTTGCTTGACCTTATAAAACCTAAGGATGTCTGGTTGCAAAGTTCTAACGTTTGCAAGATGTTGATCTATTTTGCCGAATATCTAAAAAAAGCATCAACTTTTTTTTAAACACTTATTTATTTGAATAATATTATTTTTTGAATTGAGGATAAGATTTAGAACAAAAATAGGGGCTCATATTTGATAAATGACGACAAAAATCGCGAATTTTTTCTACGTTTGTTTTTCCAATATAATTACATGTAATTTCAGGTGATTTGTTCTTTAAAGATGCCGACTGTATCAAAAATTTTTATATAATGTAACACATAATTAAACTATTAACAATACTAATAAATATCACTATTAAAAATTAATTGTCAAAAGTATAATTTTTTAATATTTGTTTCTTTTTAAAAAATTTTTCTCTTTTGAGCATTACACGATCACTTCTTCCAGGAATTCTGCTATCGCAAATATTTTTTACATGGTGAATGCTTTCAATTGCTAAAAAGATTTGTAATTAAATATTCGTTCAAATTTAATAAAACTTACATTGTTCTGAATATAAGCCCCATGATTTGAATTTTTCTACAAAAGAGATCAAATGATGGAATAATATATGCATCTTATTACGCTTTTGCTTCTTTTCTTTGGAGAGAACGATATTCGAGCTGTAGAACCATATTTTTCTTTTAAATCAGAATTAATCGACGAGAATGTAATTTTTCTCGGCACTACGGTATCTTCTGCAGGCAGCAATTCATTAACAATAATTGGGGGAGCGGAAGAAGGTCCTGAAATTTCTTCACTTAGAAATTTCTCTAAAAAGAAAAATAACAAATATAAAATAAATTGTAAAAACAAACTTTTAAAAGCAATCTTTTTGTTGGACAACTTTGCATATTCTCTTCTTAACTTTAGCAGATCATTTCGTTTTTTCCTGCTATCCTTAAGCATTGATGGTTCTTTAGTAGATTTTTGAGTTACAATTGTTGGAGATGGTTCAGCTTTCTTTGGCAAAATAACAGAAGAAGTAAATGATGATGTAATGGATGTATTTCCTTGCAAAAGAGATGTTGATTTTTGACATTCCTCGATCATAAAGCTTTTTTCTTTTGTTACTGAAGACGCTACATTATTTTTAGACAAATTTAAGCGATTTCTTATTTTCTTTTTTGATACAGTCGGCATCTTTATAGAACAAATCACCTGAAATTACATGTAATTATATTGGAAAAACAAACGTAGAAAAAATTCGCGATTTTTGTCGTCATTTATCAAATATGAGCCCCTATTTTTGTTCTAAATCTTATCCTCAATTCAAAAAATAATATTATTCAAATAAATAAGTGTTTAAAAAAAAGTTGATGCTTTTTTTAGATATTCGGCAAAATAGATCAACATCTTGCAAACGTTAGAACTTTGCAACCAGACATCCTTATCCTGTCAGGAGTGTCTCTAAAGCTGCCTAAGAGGTTTTATAAGGTCAAGCAAAAATAAAAACCCATAAAAAAAATTAATAACCTATGAAATTTTAACAAAACTTTGTTTTCACAAAATCTACAACATCGTTGAAAGCAGCCATAATATTTTCGTGCCGGGTCCATGTTGAACGTATAGTGCATTCCAGCTCTTTTGGAGAATTTGTTTGAATGAGCAAAAATATAAAATTAAAAATGCAATATTTTGCATGAATCGAAAAAGGAAGTTGCAAAATTTGTTTTAAAATTATTTTATCAGTATAAAAAAGTTTTAAAGCTTGATTCTTTTTTTTGATTGTTTTCATTCCAACACTTTTGGAGAAATTGTTTGAATGAGCAAAATTATAAAATTAAAAATGCAATATTTTGCATGAATCGAAAAAGGTAGTTGCAAAAATTGTTTTAAAATACTTTTATCAGTATAAAAAAGTTTTTAAGCTTGATTTTTTTTTTGATTGTTAGCATTCCAGCTCTTTTGGAGAATTTGTTTGAATGAGCAAAAATATAAAATTAAAAATGCAATATTTTGCATGAATCGAAAAAGGAAGTTGCAAAATTTGTTTTAAAATAATTTTATCAGTACAAAAAAGTGTTTACGCTTGATTTTTTTTCGATTGTTAGCATTCCAGCTCTTTTGGAGAGTTTGTTTGAATGAGCAAAAATATAAAATTAAAAAATGCAATATTTTGCATGAATCGAAAAAGGTAGTTGCAAAAATTGTTTTAAAATACTTTTATCAGTATAAAAAAGTTTTTAAGCTTGATTCTTTTTTTTGATTGTTTTCATTCCAACACTTTTGGAGAAATTGTTTGAATGAGCAAAATTATAAAATTAAAAATGCAATATTTTGCATGAATCGAAAAAGGTAGTTGCAAAACTTGTTTTAAAATAATTTTATCAGTACAAAAAAGTGTTTACGCTTGATTTTTTTTCGATTGTTAGCATTCCAGCTCTTTTGGAGAGTTTGTTTGAATGAGCAAAAATATAAAATTAAAAATGCAATATTTTGCATGAATCGAAAAAGGTAGTTGCAAAACTTGTTTTAAAATAATTTTATCAGTATAAAAAAGTTTATAAGCTTGATTCTTTCTTTCGATTGTTAGCATTCCAGCTCTTTTGGAGAGTTTGTTTGAATGAGCAAAATTATAAAATTAAAAATGCAATATTTTGCATGAATCGAAAAAGGTAGTTGCAAAACTTGTTTTAAAATAATTTTATCAGTACAAAAAAGTGTTTACGCTTGATTTTTTTTCGATTGTTAGCATTCCAGCTCTTTTGGAGAGTTTGTTTGAATGAGCAAAAATATAAAATTAAAAAATGCAATATTTTGCATGAATCGAAAAAGGAAGTTGCAAAATTTGTTTTAAAATACTTTTATCAGTATAAAAAAGTTTTTAAGCTTGATTCTTTCTTTCGATTGTTAGCATTCCAGCTCTTTTGGAGAGTTTGTTTGAATGAGCAAAATTATAAAATTAAAAATGCAATATTTTGCATGAATCGAAAAAGGTAGTTGCAAAAATTGTTTTAAAATACTTTTATCAGTATAAAAAAGTTTTTAAGCTTGATTCTTTTTTTTGATTGTTTTCATTCCAACACTTTTGGAGAAATTGTTTGAATGAGCAAAATTATAAAATTAAAAATGCAATATTTTGCATGAATCGAAAAAGGTAGTTGCAAAACTTGTTTTAAAATAATTTTATCAGTACAAAAAAGTGTTTACGCTTGATTTTTTTTCGATTGTTAGCATTCCAGCTCTTTTGGAGAGTTTGTTTGAATGAGCAAAAATATAAAATTAAAAAATGCAATATTTTGCATGAATCGAAAAAGGAAGTTGCAAAATTTGTTTTAAAATACTTTTATCAGTATAAAAAAGTTTTTAAGCTTGATTCTTTCTTTCGATTGTTAGCATTCCAGCTCTTTTGGAGAGTTTGTTTGAATGAGCAAAATTATAAAATTAAAAATGCAATATTTTGCATGAATCGAAAAAAGAAGTTGCAAAAATTGTTTTAAAATACTTTTATCAGTATAAAAAAGTTTTAAAGCTTGATTCTTTTTTTTGATTGTTTTCATTCCAACACTTTTGGAGAAATTGTTTGAATGAGCAAAATTATAAAATTAAAAATGCAATATTTTGCATGAATCGAAAAAGGTAGTTGCAAAAATTGTTTTAAAATACTTTTATCAGTATAAAAAAGTTTTTAAGCTTGATTTTTTTTTTGATTGTTAGCATTCCAGCTCTTTTGGAGAATTTGTTTGAATGAGCAAAAATATAAAATTAAAAATGCAATATTTTGCATGAATCGAAAAAGGAAGTTGCAAAATTTGTTTTAAAATAATTTTATCAGTACAAAAAAGTTTTTAAGCTTGATTTTTTTTCGATTGTTAGCATTCCAGCTCTTTTGGAGAGTTTGTTTGAATGAGCTAAATTATAAAATTAAAAATGCAATATTTTGCATGAATCGAAAAAAGAAGTTGCAAAAATTGTTTTAAAATACTTTTATCAGTATAAAAAAGTTTTTAAGCTTGATTCTTTTTTTTGATTGTTTTCATTCCAACACTTTTGGAGAAATTGTTTGAATGAGCAAAATTATAAAATTAAAAATGCAATATTTTGCATGAATCGAAAAAGGTAGTTGCAAAAATTGTTTTAAAATACTTTTATCAGTATAAAAAAGTTTTTAAGCTTGATTTTTTTTTTGATTGTTAGCATTCCAGCTCTTTTGGAGAATTTGTTTGAATGAGCAAAAATATAAAATTAAAAATGCAATATTTTGCATGAATCGAAAAAGGAAGTTGCAAAATTTGTTTTAAAATAATTTTATCAGTACAAAAAAGTTTTTAAGCTTGATTTTTTTTCGATTGTTAGCATTCCAGCTCTTTTGGAGAGTTTGTTTGAATGAGCTAAATTATAAAATTAAAAATGCAATATTTTGCATGAATCGAAAAAAGAAGTTGCAAAAATTGTTTTAAAATACTTTTATCAGTATAAAAAAGTTTTTAAGCTTGATTCTTTTTTTTGATTGTTTTCATTCCAACACTTTTGGAGAAATTGTTTGAATGAGCAAAATTATAAAATTAAAAATGCAATATTTTGCATGAATCGAAAAAGGTAGTTGCAAAACTTGTTTTAAAATAATTTTATCAGTACAAAAAAGTGTTTACGCTTGATTTTTTTTCGATTGTTAGCATTCCAGCTCTTTTGGAGAGTTTGTTTGAATGAGCAAAAATATAAAATTAAAAAATGCAATATTTTGCATGAATCGAAAAAGGAAGTTGCAAAATTTGTTTTAAAATACTTTTATCAGTATAAAAAAGTTTTTAAGCTTTATTCTTTCTTTCGATTGTTAGCATTCCAGCTCTTTTGGAGAGTTTGTTTGAATGAGCAAAATTATAAAATTAAAAATGCAATATTTTGCATGAATCGAAAAAGTTCGTTGCAAAAATTGTTTTAAAATACTTTTATCAGTATAAAAAAGTTTTTAAGCTTGATTCTTTTTTTTGATTGTTTTCATTCCAACACTTTTGGAGAAATTGTTTGAATGAGCAAAATTATAAAATTAAAAATGCAATATTTTGCATGAATCGAAAAAGGTAGTTGCAAAACTTGTTTTAAAATAATTTTATCAGTACAAAAAAGTGTTTACGCTTGATTTTTTTTCGATTGTTAGCATTCCAGCTCTTTTGGAGAGTTTGTTTGAATGAGCTAAATTATAAAATTAAAAATGCAATATTTTGCATGAATCGAAAAAAGAAGTTGCAAAAATTGTTTTAAAATACTTTTATCAGTATAAAAAAGTTTTTAAGCTTGATTATTTTTTTTGATTGTTATCATTCCAACACTTTTGGAGAAATTGTTTGGATGAGCAAAATTATAAAATTAAAAATGCAATATTTTGCATGAATCGAAAAAGGAAGTTGCAAAATTTGTTTTAAAATAATTTTATCAGTACAAAAAAGTTTTTAAGCTTGATTTTTTTTCGATTGTTAGCATTCCAGCTCTTTTGGAGAGTTTGTTTGAATGAGCTAAATTATAAAATTAAAAATGCAATATTTTGCATGAATCGAAAAAAGAAGTTGCAAAAATTGTTTTAAAATACTTTTATCAGTATAAAAAAGTTTTTAAGCTTGATTCTTTTTTTTGATTGTTTTCATTCCAACACTTTTGGAGAAATTGTTTGAATGAGCAAAATTATAAAATTAAAAATGCAATATTTTGCATGAATCGAAAAAGGTAGTTGCAAAACTTGTTTTAAAATAATTTTATCAGTACAAAAAAGTGTTTACGCTTGATTTTTTTTCGATTGTTAGCATTCCAGCTCTTTTGGAGAGTTTGTTTGAATGAGCAAAAATATAAAATTAAAAAATGCAATATTTTGCATGAATCGAAAAAGGAAGTTGCAAAATTTGTTTTAAAATACTTTTATCAGTATAAAAAAGTTTTTAAGCTTGATTCTTTCTTTCGATTGTTAGCATTCCAGCTCTTTTGGAGAGTTTGTTTGAATGAGCAAAAATATAAAATTAAAAAATGCATTATTTTGCATGAATCGAAAAAGGAAGTTGCAAAATTTGTTTTAAAATAATTTTATCAGTACAAAAAAGTTTTTAAGCTTGATTTTTTTTCGATTGTTAGCATTCCAGCTCTTTTGGAGAGTTTGTTTGAATGAGCAAAATTATAAAATTAAAAATGCAATATTTTGCATGAATCGAAAAACGTAGTTGCAAAAATTGTTTTAAAATACTTTTATCAGTATAAAAAAGTTTTTAAGCTTGATTTTTTTTTTGATTGTTAGCATTCCAGCTCTTTTGGAGAATTTGTTTGAATGAGCAAAAATATAAAATTAAAAATGCAATATTTTGCATGAATCGAAAAAGGAAGTTGCAAAATTTGTTTTAAAATAATTTTATCAGTACAAAAAAGTTTTTAAGCTTGATTTTTTTTCGATTGTTAGCATTCCAGCTCTTTTGGAGAGTTTGTTTGAATGAGCTAAATTATAAAATTAAAAATGCAATATTTTGCATGAATCGAAAAAAGAAGTTGCAAAAATTGTTTTAAAATACTTTTATCAGTATAAAAAAGTTTTTAAGCTTGATTCTTTTTTTTGATTGTTTTCATTCCAACACTTTTGGAGAAATTGTTTGAATGAGCAAAATTATAAAATTAAAAATGCAATATTTTGCATGAATCGAAAAAGGTAGTTGCAAAACTTGTTTTAAAATAATTTTATCAGTACAAAAAAGTGTTTACGCTTGATTTTTTTTCGATTGTTAGCATTCCAGCTCTTTTGGAGAGTTTGTTTGAATGAGCAAAAATATAAAATTAAAAAATGCAATATTTTGCATGAATCGAAAAAGGAAGTTGCAAAATTTGTTTTAAAATACTTTTATCAGTATAAAAAAGTTTTTAAGCTTGATTCTTTCTTTCGATTGTTAGCATTCCAGCTCTTTTGGAGAGTTTGTTTGAATGAGCAAAATTATAAAATTAAAAATGCAATATTTTGCATGAATCGAAAAAGGTAGTTGCAAAAATTGTTTTAAAATACTTTTATCAGTATAAAAAAGTTTTTACGCTTGATTTTTTTTCGATTGTTAGCATTCCAGCTCTTTTGGAGAGTTTGTTTGAATGAGCAAAATTATAAAATTAAAAATGCAATATTTTGCATGAATCGAAAAAGGTAGTTGCAAAAATTGTTTTAAAATACTTTTATCAGTATAAAAAAGTGTTTACGCTTGATTTTTTTTCGATTGTTAGCATTCCAGCTCTTTTGGAGAGTTTGTTTGAATGAGCAAAAATATAAAATTAAAAAATGCAATATTTTGCATGAATCGAAAAAGGAAGTTGCAAAATTTGTTTTAAAATACTTTTATCAGTATAAAAAAGTTTTTAAGCTTGATTCTTTTTTTTGATTGTTTTCATTCCAACACTTTTGGAGAAATTGTTTGAATGAGCAAAATTATAAAATTAAAAATGCAATATTTTGCATGAATCGAAAAAGGTAGTTGCAAAACTTGTTTTAAAATAATTTTATCAGTACAAAAAAGTGTTTACGCTTGATTTTTTTTCGATTGTTAGCATTCCAGCTCTTTTGGAGAGTTTGTTTGAATGAGCAAAAATATAAAATTAAAAAATGCAATATTTTGCATGAATCGAAAAAGGAAGTTGCAAAATTTGTTTTAAAATACTTTTATCAGTATAAAAAAGTTTTTAAGCTTGATTCTTTCTTTCGATTGTTAGCATTCCAGCTCTTTTGGAGAGTTTGTTTGAATGAGCAAAATTATAAAATTAAAAATGCAATATTTTGCATGAATCGAAAAAAGTAGTTGCAAAAATTGTTTTAAAATACTTTTATCAGTATAAAAAAGTTTTTAAGCTTGATTTTTTTTTTGATTGTTAGCATTCCAGCTCTTTTGGAGAATTTGTTTGAATGAGCAAAAATATAAAATTAAAAATGCAATATTTTGCATGAATCGAAAAAGGAAGTTGCAAAATTTGTTTTAAAATAATTTTATCAGTACAAAAAAGTTTTTAAGCTTGATTTTTTTTCGATTGTTAGCATTCCAGCTCTTTTGGAGAGTTTGTTTGAATGAGCTAAATTATAAAATTAAAAATGCAATATTTTGCATGAATCGAAAAAAGAAGTTGCAAAAATTGTTTTAAAATACTTTTATCAGTATAAAAAAGTTTTTAAGCTTGATTCTTTTTTTTGATTGTTTTCATTCCAACACTTTTGGAGAAATTGTTTGAATGAGCAAAATTATAAAATTAAAAATGCAATATTTTGCATGAATCGAAAAAGGTAGTTGCAAAACTTGTTTTAAAATAATTTTATCAGTACAAAAAAGTGTTTACGCTTGATTTTTTTTCGATTGTTAGCATTCCAGCTCTTTTGGAGAGTTTGTTTGAATGAGCAAAAATATAATATTAAAAAATGCAATATTTTGCATGAATCGAAAAAGGAAGTTGCAAAATTTGTTTTAAAATACTTTTATCAGTATAAAAAAGTTTTTAAGCTTGATTCTTTCTTTCGATTGTTAGCATTCCAGCTCTTTTGGAGAGTTTGTTTGAATGAGCAAAATTATAAAATTAAAAATGCAATATTTTGCATGAATCGAAAAAGGTAGTTGCAAAAATTGTTTTAAAATACTTTTATCAGTATAAAAAAGTTTTTAAGCTTGATTTTTTTTTTGATTGTTAGCATTCCAGCTCTTTTGGAGAATTTGTTTGAATGAGCAAAAATATAAAATTAAAAATGCAATATTTTGCATGAATCGAAAAAGGAAGTTGCAAAATTTGTTTTAAAATAATTTTATCAGTACAAAAAAGTTTTTAAGCTTGATTTTTTTTCGATTGTTAGCATTCCAGCTCTTTTGGAGAGTTTGTTTGAATGAGCTAAATTATAAAATTAAAAATGCAATATTTTGCATGAATCGAAAAAAGAAGTTGCAAAAATTGTTTTAAAATACTTTTATCAGTATAAAAAAGTTTTTAAGCTTGATTCTTTTTTTTGATTGTTTTCATTCCAACACTTTTGGAGAAATTGTTTGAATGAGCAAAATTATAAAATTAAAAATGCAATATTTTGCATGAATCGAAAAAGGTAGTTGCAAAACTTGTTTTAAAATAATTTTATCAGTACAAAAAAGTGTTTACGCTTGATTTTTTTTCGATTGTTAGCATTCCAGCTCTTTTGGAGAGTTTGTTTGAATGAGCAAAAATATAAAATTAAAAAATGCAATATTTTGCATGAATCGAAAAAGGAAGTTGCAAAATTTGTTTTAAAATACTTTTATCAGTATAAAAAAGTTTTTAAGCTTGATTCTTTCTTTCGATTGTTAGCATTCCAGCTCTTTTGGAGAGTTTGTTTGAATGAGCAAAATTATAAAATTAAAAATGCAATATTTTGCATGAATCGAAAAAGGTAGTTGCAAAAATTGTTTTAAAATACTTTTATCAGTATAAAAAAGTTTTTAAGCTTGATTCTTTTTTTTGATTGTTTTCATTCCAACACTTTTGGAGAAATTGTTTGAATGAGCAAAATTATAAAATTAAAAATGCAATATTTTGCATGAATCGAAAAAGGTAGTTGCAAAACTTGTTTTAAAATAATTTTATCAGTACAAAAAAGTTTTTAAGCTTGATTTTTTTTCGATTGTTAGCATTCCAGCTCTTTTGGAGAGTTTGTTTGAATGAGCAAAATTATAAAATTAAAAATGCAATATTTTGCATGAATCGAAAAAAGAAGTTGCAAAAATTGTTTTAAAATACTTTTATCAGTATAAAAAAGTTTTAAAGCTTGATTCTTTTTTTTGATTGTTTTCATTCCAACACTTTTGGAGAAATTGTTTGAATGAGCAAAATTATAAAATTAAAAATGCAATATTTTGCATGAATCGAAAAAGGTAGTTGCAAAAATTGTTTTAAAATAATTTTATCAGTATAAAAAAGTTTTTAAGCTTGATTCTTTTTTTTGATTGTTTTCATTCCAACACTTTTGGAGAAATTGTTTGAATGAGCAAAATTATAAAATTAAAAATGCAATATTTTGCATGAATCGAAAAAGGTAGTTGCAAAACTTGTTTTAAAATAATTTTATCAGTACAAAAAAGTGTTTACGCTTGATTTTTTTTCGATTGTTAGCATTCCAGCTCTTTTGGAGAGTTTGTTTGAATGAGCAAAAATATAAAATTAAAAAATGCAATATTTTGCATGAATCGAAAAAAGAAGTTGCAAAAATTGTTTTAAAATACTTTTATCAGTATAAAAAAGTTTTTAAGCTTGATTCTTTTTTTTGATTGTTTTCATTCCAACACTTTTGGAGAAATTGTTTGAATGAGCAAAATTATAAAATTAAAAATGCAATATTTTGCATGAATCGAAAAAGGTAGTTGCAAAACTTGTTTTAAAATAATTTTATCAGTACAAAAAAGTGTTTACGCTTGATTTTTTTTCGATTGTTAGCATTCCAGCTCTTTTGGAGAGTTTGTTTGAATGAGCAAAATTATAAAATTAAAAATGCAATATTTTGCATGAATCGAAAAAGGTAGTTGCAAAAATTGTTTTAAAATACTTTTATCAGTATAAAAAAGTTTTTAAGCTTGATTCTTTTTTTTGATTGTTTTCATTCCAACACTTTTGGAGAAATTGTTTGAATGAGCAAAATTATAAAATTAAAAATGCAATATTTTGCATGAATCGAAAAAGGTAGTTGCAAAATTTGTTTTAAAATACTTTTATCAGTATAAAAAAGTTTTTAAGCTTGATTCTTTCTTTCGATTGTTAGCATTCCAGCTCTTTTGGAGAGTTTGTTTGAATGAGCAAAATTATAAAATTAAAAATGCAATATTTTGCATGAATCGAAAAAGGTAGTTGCAAAAATTGTTTTAAAATACTTTTATCAGTATAAAAAAGTTTTTAAGCTTGATTCTTTTTTTTGATTGTTTTCATTCCAACACTTTTGGAGAAATTGTTTGAATGAGCAAAATTATAAAATTAAAAATGCAATATTTTGCATGAATCGAAAAAGGTAGTTGCAAAACTTGTTTTAAAATAATTTTATCAGTACAAAAAAGTGTTTACGCTTGATTTTTTTTCGATTGTTAGCATTCCAGCTCTTTTGGAGAGTTTGTTTGAATGAGCAAAATTATAAAATTAAAAATGCAATATTTTGCATGAATCGAAAAAAGAAGTTGCAAAAATTGTTTTAAAATACTTTTATCAGTATAAAAAAGTTTTAAAGCTTGATTCTTTTTTTTGATTGTTTTCATTCCAACACTTTTGGAGAAATTGTTTGAATGAGCAAAATTATAAAATTAAAAATGCAATATTTTGCATGAATCGAAAAAGGTAGTTGCAAAAATTGTTTTAAAATACTTTTATCAGTATAAAAAAGTGTTTACGCTTGATTTTTTTTCGATTGTTAGCATTCCAGCTCTTTTGGAGAGTTTGTTTGAATGAGCAAAAATATAAAATTAAAAAATGCAATATTTTGCATGAATCGAAAAAGGAAGTTGCAAAATATGTTTTAAAATACTTTTATCAGTATAAAAAAGTTTTTAAGCTTGATTCTTTTTTTTGATTGTTTTCATTCCAACACTTTTGGAGAAATTGTTTGAATGAGCAAAATTATAAAATTAAAAATGCAATATTTTGCATGAATCGAAAAAGGTAGTTGCAAAACTTGTTTTAAAATAATTTTATCAGTACAAAAAAGTGTTTACGCTTGATTTTTTTTCGATTGTTAGCATTCCAGCTCTTTTGGAGAGTTTGTTTGAATGAGCAAAAATATAAAATTAAAAAATGCAATATTTTGCATGAATCGAAAAAGGAAGTTGCAAAATTTGTTTTAAAATACTTTTATCAGTATAAAAAAGTTTTTAAGCTTGATTCTTTCTTTCGATTGTTAGCATTCCAGCTCTTTTGGAGAGTTTGTTTGAATGAGCAAAAGTATAAAATTAAAAATGCAATATTTTGCATGAATCGAAAAAGGTAGTTTCAAAAATTGTTTTAAAATACTTTTATCAGTATAAAAAAGTTTTTAAGCTTGATTCTTTTTTTTGATTGTTTTCATTCCAACACTTTTGGAGAAATTGTTTGAATGAGCAAAATTATAAAATTAAAAATGCAATATTTTGCATGAATCGAAAAAGGTAGTTGCAAAACTTGTTTTAAAATAATTTTATCAGTACAAAAAAGTGTTTACGCTTGATTTTTTTTCGATTGTTAGCATTCCAGCTCTTTTGGAGAGTTTGTTTGAATGAGCTAAATTATAAAATTAAAAATGCAATATTTTGCATGAATCGAAAAAAGAAGTTGCAAAATTGTTTTAAAATACTTTTATCAGTATAAAAAAGTTTTAAAGCTTGATTCTTTTTTTTGATTGTTTTCATTCCAACACTTTTGGAGAAATTGTTTGAATGAGCAAAATTATAAAATTAAAAATGCAATATTTTGCATGAATCGAAAAAAGAAGTTGCAAAAATTGTTTTAAAATACTTTTATCAGTATAAAAAAGTTTTAAAGCTTGATTCTTTTTTTTGATTGTTTTCATTCCAACACTTTTGGAGAAATTGTTTGAATGAGCAAAATTATAAAATTAAAAATGCAATATTTTGCATGAATCGAAAAAGGTAGTTGCAAAAATTGTTTTAAAATACTTTTATCAGTATAAAAAAGTTTTTAAGCTTGATTTTTTTTTTGATTGTTAGCATTCCAGCTCTTTTGGAGAATTTGTTTGAATGAGCAAAAATATAAAATTAAAAATGCAATATTTTGCATGAATCGAAAAAAGAAGTTGCAAAAATTGTTTTAAAATACTTTTATCAGTATAAAAAAGTTTTAAAGCTTGATTCTTTTTTTTGATTGTTTTCATTCCAACACTTTTGGAGAAATTGTTTGAATGAGCAAAATTATAAAATTAAAAATGCAATATTTTGCATGAATCGAAAAAGGTAGTTGCAAAAATTGTTTTAAAATACTTTTATCAGTATAAAAAAGTTTTTAAGCTTGATTCTTTCTTTCGATTGTTAGCATTCCAGCTCTTTTGGAGAGTTTGTTTGAATGAGCAAAATTATAAAATTAAAAATGCAATATTTTGCATGAATCGAAAAAGGTAGTTTCAAAAATTGTTTTAAAATAATTTTATCAGTACAAAAAAGTTTTTAAGCTTGATTTTTTTTCGATTGTTAGCATTCCAGCTCTTTTGGAGAGTTTGTTTGAATGAGCTAAATTATAAAATTAAAAATGCAATATTTTGCATGAATCGAAAAAAGAAGTTGCAAAAATTGTTTTAAAATACTTTTATCAGTATAAAAAAGTTTTTAAGCTTGATTCTTTTTTTTGATTGTTTTCATTCCAACACTTTTGGAGAAATTGTTTGAATGAGCAAAATTATAAAATTAAAAATGCAATATTTTGCATGAATCGAAAAAGGTAGTTGCAAAAATTGTTTTAAAATACTTTTATCAGTATAAAAAAGTTTTTAAGCTTGATTTTTTTTTTGATTGTTAGCATTCCAGCTCTTTTGGAGAATTTGTTTGAATGAGCAAAAATATAAAATTAAAAATGCAATATTTTGCATGAATCGAAAAAGGAAGTTGCAAAATTTGTTTTAAAATAATTTTATCAGTACAAAAAAGTTTTTAAGCTTGATTTTTTTTCGATTGTTAGCATTCCAGCTCTTTTGGAGAGTTTGTTTGAATGAGCTAAATTATAAAATTAAAAATGCAATATTTTGCATGAATCGAAAAAAGAAGTTGCAAAAATTGTTTTAAAATACTTTTATCAGTATAAAAAAGTTTTTAAGCTTGATTCTTTTTTTTGATTGTTTTCATTCCAACACTTTTGGAGAAATTGTTTGAATGAGCAAAATTATAAAATTAAAAATGCAATATTTTGCATGAATCGAAAAAGGTAGTTGCAAAACTTGTTTTAAAATAATTTTATCAGTACAAAAAAGTGTTTACGCTTGATTTTTTTTCGATTGTTAGCATTCCAGCTCTTTTGGAGAGTTTGTTTGAATGAGCAAAAATATAAAATTAAAAAATGCAATATTTTGCATGAATCGAAAAAGGAAGTTGCAAAATTTGTTTTAAAATACTTTTATCAGTATAAAAAAGTTTTTAAGCTTGATTCTTTCTTTCGATTGTTAGCATTCCAGCTCTTTTGGAGAGTTTGTTTGAATGAGCAAAATTATAAAATTAAAAATGCAATATTTTGCATGAATCGAAAAAGGTAGTTGCAAAAATTGTTTTAAAATACTTTTATCAGTATAAAAAAGTTTTTAAGCTTGATTTTTTTTTTGATTGTTAGCATTCCAGCTCTTTTGGAGAATTTGTTTGAATGAGCAAAAATATAAAATTAAAAATGCAATATTTTGCATGAATCGAAAAAGGAAGTTGCAAAATTTGTTTTAAAATAATTTTATCAGTACAAAAAAGTTTTTAAGCTTGATTTTTTTTCGATTGTTAGCATTCCAGCTCTTTTGGAGAGTTTGTTTGAATGAGCTAAATTATAAAATTAAAAATGCAATATTTTGCATGAATCGAAAAAAGAAGTTGCAAAAATTGTTTTAAAATACTTTTATCAGTATAAAAAAGTTTTTAAGCTTGATTCTTTTTTTTGATTGTTTTCATTCCAACACTTTTGGAGAAATTGTTTGAATGAGCAAAATTATAAAATTAAAAATGCAATATTTTGCATGAATCGAAAAAGGTAGTTGCAAAACTTGTTTTAAAATAATTTTATCAGTACAAAAAAGTGTTTACGCTTGATTTTTTTTCGATTGTTAGCATTCCAGCTCTTTTGGAGAGTTTGTTTGAATGAGCAAAAATATAAAATTAAAAAATGCAATATTTTGCATGAATCGAAAAAGGAAGTTGCAAAATTTGTTTTAAAATACTTTTATCAGTATAAAAAAGTTTTTAAGCTTGATTCTTTCTTTCGATTGTTAGCATTCCAGCTCTTTTGGAGAGTTTGTTTGAATGAGCAAAATTATAAAATTAAAAATGCAATATTTTGCATGAATCGAAAAAGGTAGTTGCAAAAATTGTTTTAAAATACTTTTATCAGTATAAAAAAGTTTTTAAGCTTGATTCTTTTTTTTGATTGTTTTCATTCCAACACTTTTGGAGAAATTGTTTGAATGAGCAAAATTATAAAATTAAAAATGCAATATTTTGCATGAATCGAAAAAGGTAGTTGCAAAACTTGTTTTAAAATAATTTTATCAGTACAAAAAAGTGTTTACGCTTGATTTTTTTTCGATTGTTAGCATTCCAGCTCTTTTGGAGAGTTTGTTTGAATGAGCTAAATTATAAAATTAAAAATGCAATATTTTGCATGAATCGAAAAAAGAAGTTGCAAAAATTGTTTTAAAATACTTTTATCAGTATAAAAAAGTTTTAAAGCTTGATTCTTTTTTTTGATTGTTTTCATTCCAACACTTTTGGAGAAATTGTTTGAATGAGCAAAATTATAAAATTAAAAATGCAATATTTTGCATGAATCGAAAAAGGTAGTTGCAAAACTTGTTTTAAAATAATTTTATCAGTACAAAAAAGTGTTTACGCTTGATTTTTTTTCGATTGTTAGCATTCCAGCTCTTTTGGAGAGTTTGTTTGAATGAGCAAAATTATAAAATTAAAAATGCAATATTTTGCATGAATCGAAAAAGGTAGTTGCAAAAATTGTTTTAAAATACTTTTATCAGTATAAAAAAGTTTTTAAGCTTGATTCTTTTTTTTGATTGTTTTCATTCCAACACTTTTGGAGAAATTGTTTGAATGAGCAAAATTATAAAATTAAAAATGCAATATTTTGCATGAATCGAAAAAGGTAGTTGCAAAATTTGTTTTAAAATACTTTTATCAGTATAAAAAAGTTTTTAAGCTTGATTCTTTCTTTCGATTGTTAGCATTCCAGCTCTTTTGGAGAGTTTGTTTGAATGAGCAAAATTATAAAATTAAAAATGCAATATTTTGCATGAATCGAAAAAGGTAGTTGCAAAAATTGTTTTAAAATACTTTTATCAGTATAAAAAAGTTTTTAAGCTTGATTCTTTTTTTTGATTGTTTTCATTCCAACACTTTTGGAGAAATTGTTTGAATGAGCAAAATTATAAAATTAAAAATGCAATATTTTGCATGAATCGAAAAAGGTAGTTGCAAAACTTGTTTTAAAATAATTTTATCAGTACAAAAAAGTGTTTACGCTTGATTTTTTTTCGATTGTTAGCATTCCAGCTCTTTTGGAGAGTTTGTTTGAATGAGCAAAATTATAAAATTAAAAATGCAATATTTTGCATGAATCGAAAAAAGAAGTTGCAAAAATTGTTTTAAAATACTTTTATCAGTATAAAAAAGTTTTAAAGCTTGATTCTTTTTTTTGATTGTTTTCATTCCAACACTTTTGGAGAAATTGTTTGAATGAGCAAAATTATAAAATTAAAAATGCAATATTTTGCATGAATCGAAAAAGGTAGTTGCAAAAATTGTTTTAAAATACTTTTATCAGTATAAAAAAGTGTTTACGCTTGATTTTTTTTCGATTGTTAGCATTCCAGCTCTTTTGGAGAGTTTGTTTGAATGAGCAAAAATATAAAATTAAAAAATGCAATATTTTGCATGAATCGAAAAAGGAAGTTGCAAAATATGTTTTAAAATACTTTTATCAGTATAAAAAAGTTTTTAAGCTTGATTCTTTTTTTTGATTGTTTTCATTCCAACACTTTTGGAGAAATTGTTTGAATGAGCAAAATTATAAAATTAAAAATGCAATATTTTGCATGAATCGAAAAAGGTAGTTGCAAAACTTGTTTTAAAATAATTTTATCAGTACAAAAAAGTGTTTACGCTTGATTTTTTTTCGATTGTTAGCATTCCAGCTCTTTTGGAGAGTTTGTTTGAATGAGCAAAAATATAAAATTAAAAAATGCAATATTTTGCATGAATCGAAAAAGGAAGTTGCAAAATTTGTTTTAAAATACTTTTATCAGTATAAAAAAGTTTTTAAGCTTGATTCTTTCTTTCGATTGTTAGCATTCCAGCTCTTTTGGAGAGTTTGTTTGAATGAGCAAAAGTATAAAATTAAAAATGCAATATTTTGCATGAATCGAAAAAGGTAGTTTCAAAAATTGTTTTAAAATACTTTTATCAGTATAAAAAAGTTTTTAAGCTTGATTCTTTTTTTTGATTGTTTTCATTCCAACACTTTTGGAGAAATTGTTTGAATGAGCAAAATTATAAAATTAAAAATGCAATATTTTGCATGAATCGAAAAAGGTAGTTGCAAAACTTGTTTTAAAATAATTTTATCAGTACAAAAAAGTGTTTACGCTTGATTTTTTTTCGATTGTTAGCATTCCAGCTCTTTTGGAGAGTTTGTTTGAATGAGCTAAATTATAAAATTAAAAATGCAATATTTTGCATGAATCGAAAAAAGAAGTTGCAAAATTGTTTTAAAATACTTTTATCAGTATAAAAAAGTTTTAAAGCTTGATTCTTTTTTTTGATTGTTTTCATTCCAACACTTTTGGAGAAATTGTTTGAATGAGCAAAATTATAAAATTAAAAATGCAATATTTTGCATGAATCGAAAAAAGAAGTTGCAAAAATTGTTTTAAAATACTTTTATCAGTATAAAAAAGTTTTAAAGCTTGATTCTTTTTTTTGATTGTTTTCATTCCAACACTTTTGGAGAAATTGTTTGAATGAGCAAAATTATAAAATTAAAAATGCAATATTTTGCATGAATCGAAAAAGGTAGTTGCAAAAATTGTTTTAAAATACTTTTATCAGTATAAAAAAGTTTTTAAGCTTGATTTTTTTTTTGATTGTTAGCATTCCAGCTCTTTTGGAGAATTTGTTTGAATGAGCAAAAATATAAAATTAAAAATGCAATATTTTGCATGAATCGAAAAAAGAAGTTGCAAAAATTGTTTTAAAATACTTTTATCAGTATAAAAAAGTTTTAAAGCTTGATTCTTTTTTTTGATTGTTTTCATTCCAACACTTTTGGAGAAATTGTTTGAATGAGCAAAATTATAAAATTAAAAATGCAATATTTTGCATGAATCGAAAAAGGTAGTTGCAAAAATTGTTTTAAAATACTTTTATCAGTATAAAAAAGTTTTTAAGCTTGATTCTTTCTTTCGATTGTTAGCATTCCAGCTCTTTTGGAGAGTTTGTTTGAATGAGCAAAATTATAAAATTAAAAATGCAATATTTTGCATGAATCGAAAAAGGTAGTTTCAAAAATTGTTTTAAAATAATTTTATCAGTACAAAAAAGTTTTTAAGCTTGATTTTTTTTCGATTGTTAGCATTCCAGCTCTTTTGGAGAGTTTGTTTGAATGAGCTAAATTATAAAATTAAAAATGCAATATTTTGCATGAATCGAAAAAAGAAGTTGCAAAAATTGTTTTAAAATACTTTTATCAGTATAAAAAAGTTTTTAAGCTTGATTCTTTTTTTTGATTGTTTTCATTCCAACACTTTTGGAGAAATTGTTTGAATGAGCAAAATTATAAAATTAAAAATGCAATATTTTGCATGAATCGAAAAAGGTAGTTGCAAAAATTGTTTTAAAATACTTTTATCAGTATAAAAAAGTTTTTAAGCTTGATTTTTTTTTTGATTGTTAGCATTCCAGCTCTTTTGGAGAATTTGTTTGAATGAGCAAAAATATAAAATTAAAAATGCAATATTTTGCATGAATCGAAAAAGGAAGTTGCAAAATTTGTTTTAAAATAATTTTATCAGTACAAAAAAGTTTTTAAGCTTGATTTTTTTTCGATTGTTAGCATTCCAGCTCTTTTGGAGAGTTTGTTTGAATGAGCTAAATTATAAAATTAAAAATGCAATATTTTGCATGAATCGAAAAAAGAAGTTGCAAAAATTGTTTTAAAATACTTTTATCAGTATAAAAAAGTTTTTAAGCTTGATTCTTTTTTTTGATTGTTTTCATTCCAACACTTTTGGAGAAATTGTTTGAATGAGCAAAATTATAAAATTAAAAATGCAATATTTTGCATGAATCGAAAAAGGTAGTTGCAAAACTTGTTTTAAAATAATTTTATCAGTACAAAAAAGTGTTTACGCTTGATTTTTTTTCGATTGTTAGCATTCCAGCTCTTTTGGAGAGTTTGTTTGAATGAGCAAAAATATAAAATTAAAAAATGCAATATTTTGCATGAATCGAAAAAGGAAGTTGCAAAATTTGTTTTAAAATACTTTTATCAGTATAAAAAAGTTTTTAAGCTTGATTCTTTCTTTCGATTGTTAGCATTCCAGCTCTTTTGGAGAGTTTGTTTGAATGAGCAAAATTATAAAATTAAAAATGCAATATTTTGCATGAATCGAAAAAGGTAGTTGCAAAAATTGTTTTAAAATACTTTTATCAGTATAAAAAAGTTTTTAAGCTTGATTTTTTTTTTGATTGTTAGCATTCCAGCTCTTTTGGAGAATTTGTTTGAATGAGCAAAAATATAAAATTAAAAATGCAATATTTTGCATGAATCGAAAAAGGAAGTTGCAAAATTTGTTTTAAAATAATTTTATCAGTACAAAAAAGTTTTTAAGCTTGATTTTTTTTCGATTGTTAGCATTCCAGCTCTTTTGGAGAGTTTGTTTGAATGAGCTAAATTATAAAATTAAAAATGCAATATTTTGCATGAATCGAAAAAAGAAGTTGCAAAAATTGTTTTAAAATACTTTTATCAGTATAAAAAAGTTTTTAAGCTTGATTCTTTTTTTTGATTGTTTTCATTCCAACACTTTTGGAGAAATTGTTTGAATGAGCAAAATTATAAAATTAAAAATGCAATATTTTGCATGAATCGAAAAAGGTAGTTGCAAAACTTGTTTTAAAATAATTTTATCAGTACAAAAAAGTGTTTACGCTTGATTTTTTTTCGATTGTTAGCATTCCAGCTCTTTTGGAGAGTTTGTTTGAATGAGCAAAAATATAAAATTAAAAAATGCAATATTTTGCATGAATCGAAAAAGGAAGTTGCAAAATTTGTTTTAAAATACTTTTATCAGTATAAAAAAGTTTTTAAGCTTGATTCTTTCTTTCGATTGTTAGCATTCCAGCTCTTTTGGAGAGTTTGTTTGAATGAGCAAAATTATAAAATTAAAAATGCAATATTTTGCATGAATCGAAAAAGGTAGTTGCAAAAATTGTTTTAAAATACTTTTATCAGTATAAAAAAGTTTTTAAGCTTGATTCTTTTTTTTGATTGTTTTCATTCCAACACTTTTGGAGAAATTGTTTGAATGAGCAAAATTATAAAATTAAAAATGCAATATTTTGCATGAATCGAAAAAGGTAGTTGCAAAACTTGTTTTAAAATAATTTTATCAGTACAAAAAAGTGTTTACGCTTGATTTTTTTTCGATTGTTAGCATTCCAGCTCTTTTGGAGAGTTTGTTTGAATGAGCTAAATTATAAAATTAAAAATGCAATATTTTGCATGAATCGAAAAAAGAAGTTGCAAAAATTGTTTTAAAATACTTTTATCAGTATAAAAAAGTTTTAAAGCTTGATTCTTTTTTTTGATTGTTTTCATTCCAACACTTTTGGAGAAATTGTTTGAATGAGCAAAATTATAAAATTAAAAATGCAATATTTTGCATGAATCGAAAAAGGTAGTTGCAAAAATTGTTTTAAAATACTTTTATCAGTATAAAAAAGTGTTTACGCTTGATTTTTTTTCGATTGTTAGCATTCCAGCTCTTTTGGAGAGTTTGTTTGAATGAGCAAAAATATAAAATTAAAAAATGCAATATTTTGCATGAATCGAAAAAGGAAGTTGCAAAATTTGTTTTAAAATACTTTTATCAGTATAAAAAAGTTTTTAAGCTTGATTCTTTTTTTTGATTGTTTTCATTCCAACACTTTTGGAGAAATTGTTTGAATGAGCAAAATTATAAAATTAAAAATGCAATATTTTGCGTGAATCGAAAAAGGTAGTTGCAAAACTTGTTTTAAAATAATTTTATCAGTACAAAAAAGTGTTTACGCTTGATTTTTTTTCGATTGTTAGCATTCCAGCTCTTTTGGAGAGTTTGTTTGAATGAGCAAAAATATAAAATTAAAAAATGCAATATTTTGCATGAATCGAAAAAGGAAGTTGCAAAATTTGTTTTAAAATACTTTTATCAGTATAAAAAAGTTTTTAAGCTTGATTCTTTCTTTCGATTGTTAGCATTCCAGCTCTTTTGGAGAGTTTGTTTGAATGAGCAAAATTATAAAATTAAAAATGCAATATTTTGCATGAATCGAAAAAGGTAGTTTCAAAAATTGTTTTAAAATACTTTTATCAGTATAAAAAAGTTTTTAAGCTTGATTCTTTTTTTTGATTGTTTTCATTCCAACACTTTTGGAGAAATTGTTTGAATGAGCAAAATTATAAAATTAAAAATGCAATATTTTGCATGAATCGAAAAAGGTAGTTGCAAAACTTGTTTTAAAATAATTTTATCAGTACAAAAAAGTGTTTACGCTTGATTTTTTTTCGATTGTTAGCATTCCAGCTCTTTTGGAGAGTTTGTTTGAATGAGCTAAATTATAAAATTAAAAATGCAATATTTTGCATGAATCGAAAAAAGAAGTTGCAAAAATTGTTTTAAAATACTTTTATCAGTATAAAAAAGTTTTAAAGCTTGATTCTTTTTTTTGATTGTTTTCATTCCAACACTTTTGGAGAAATTGTTTGAATGAGCAAAATTATAAAATTAAAAATGCAATATTTTGCATGAATCGAAAAAGGTAGTTGCAAAAATTGTTTTAAAATACTTTTATCAGTATAAAAAAGTTTTTAAGCTTGATTTTTTTTTTGATTGTTAGCATTCCAGCTCTTTTGGAGAATTTGTTTGAATGAGCAAAAATATAAAATTAAAAATGCAATATTTTGCATGAATCGAAAAAGGAAGTTGCAAAATTTGTTTTAAAATAATTTTATCAGTACAAAAAAGTTTTTAAGCTTGATTTTTTTTCGATTGTTAGCATTCCAGCTCTTTTGGAGAGTTTGTTTGAATGAGCTAAATTATAAAATTAAAAATGCAATATTTTGCATGAATCGAAAAAGGTAGTTGCAAAAATTGTTTTAAAATACTTTTATCAGTATAAAAAAGTTTTTAAGCTTGATTTTTTTTTTGATTGTTAGCATTCCAGCTCTTTTGGAGAATTTGTTTGAATGAGCAAAAATATAAAATTAAAAATGCAATATTTTGCATGAATCGAAAAAGGAAGTTGCAAAATTTGTTTTAAAATAATTTTATCAGTACAAAAAAGTTTTTAAGCTTGATTTTTTTTCGATTGTTAGCGTTCCAGCTCTTTTGGAGAGTTTGTTTGAATGAGCTAAATTATAAAATTAAAAATGCAATATTTTGCATGAATCGAAAAAGGTAGTTGCAAAAATTGTTTTAAAATACTTTTATCAGTATAAAAAAGTTTTTAAGCTTGATTTTTTTTTTGATTGTTAGCATTCCAGCTCTTTTGGAGAATTTGTTTGAATGAGCAAAAATATAAAATTAAAAATGCAATATTTTGCATGAATCGAAAAAGGAAGTTGCAAAATTTGTTTTAAAATAATTTTATCAGTACAAAAAAGTTTTTAAGCTTGATTTTTTCTCGATTGTTAGCATTCCAGCTCTTTTGGAGAGTTTGTTTGAATGAGCTAAATTATAAAATTAAAAATGCAATATTTTGCATGAATCGAAAAAGGTAGTTGCAAAAATTGTTTTAAAATACTTTTATCAGTATAAAAAAGTTTTTAAGCTTGATTTTTTTTCGATTGTCAGCATTCCAGCTCATTCGGAGAGTTTGTTTGAATGAGCAAACATATAAAATTAAAAATGCAATATTTTGCATGAATCGAAAAAAGAAGTTGCAAAAATTGTTTTAAAATACTTTTATCAGTATAAAAAAGTTTTTAAGCTTGATTCTTTTTTTTGATTGTTTTCATTCCAACACTTTTGGAGAAATTGTTTGAATGAGCAAAATTATAAAATTAAAAATGCAATATTTTGCATGAATCGAAAAAGGTAGTTGCAAAACTTGTTTTAAAATAATTTTATCAGTACAAAAAAGTGTTTACGCTTGATTTTTTTTCGATTGTTAGCATTCCAGCTCTTTTGGAGAGTTTGTTTGAATGAGCAAAAATATAAAATTAAAAAATGCAATATTTTGCATGAATCGAAAAAGGAAGTTGCAAAATTTGTTTTAAAATACTTTTATCAGTATAAAAAAGTTTTTAAGCTTGATTCTTTCTTTCGATTGTTAGCATTCCAGCTCTTTTGGAGAGTTTGTTTGAATGAGCAAAAATATAAAATTAAAAAATGCATTATTTTGCATGAATCGAAAAAGGAAGTTGCAAAATTTGTTTTAAAATAATTTTATCAGTACAAAAAAGTTTTTAAGCTTGATTTTTTTTCGATTGTTAGCATTCCAGCTCTTTTGGAGAAATTGTTTGAATGAGCAAAATTATAAAATTAAAAAATGCAATATTTTGCATGAATCGAAAAAGGTAGTTGCAAAACTTGTTTTAAAATAATTTTATCAGTACAAAAAAGTGTTTACGCTTGATTTTTTTTCGATTGTTAGCATTCCAGCTCTTTTGGAGAGTTTGTTTGAATGAGCAAAAATATAAAATTAAAAAATGCAATATTTTGCATGAATCGAAAAAGGAAGTTGCAAAAATTGTTTTAAAATACTTTTATCAGTATAAAAAAGTTTTTAAGCTTGATTCTTTCTTTCGATTGTTAGCATTCCAGCTCTTTTGGAGAGTTTGTTTGAATGAGCAAAAATATAAAATTAAAAAATGCAATATTTTGCATGAATCGAAAAAGGAAGTTGCAAAATTTGTTTTAAAATAATTTTATCAGTACAAAAAAGTTTTTAAGCTTGATTTTTTTTCGATTGTTAGCATTCCAGCTCTTTTGGAGAAATTGTTTGAATGAGCAAAATTATAAAATTAAAAATGCAATATTTTGCATGAATCGAAAAAGGTAGTTGCAAAAATTGTTTTAAAATACTTTTATCAGTATAAAAAAGTTTTTAAGCTTGATTCTTTTTTTTGATTGTTATCATTCCAACACTTTTGGAGAAATTGTTTGAATGAGCAAAATTATAAAATTAAAAATGCAATATTTTGCATGAATCAAAAAAGATAGTTGCAAAAATTGTTTTAAAATACTTTTGTCAGTATAAAAAAGTGTTTAAGCTTGATTTTTTTGATTGTTAGCATTCCAACTCTTGTGGAGAATTTGTTTGAATGAGCAAAAATATAAAATTAAAAATGCAATATTTTGCATGAATCAAAAAAGGAAGTTGCAAAATTTGTTTTAAAATACTTTTATCAGTATAAAAAAGTTTTTAAGCTTGATTCTTTTTTTTGATTGTTATCATTCCAACACTTTTGGAGAAATTGTTTGAATGAGCAAAATTATAAAATTAAAAATGCAATATTTTGCATGAATCAAAAAAGATAGTTGCAAAAATTGTTTTAAAATAATTTTATCAGTACAAAAAAGTGTTTAAGCTTGATTTTTTTGATTGTTAGCATTCCAACTCTTGTGGAGAATTTGTTTGAATGAGCAAAAATATAAAATTAAAAATGCAATATTTTGCATGAATCAAAAAAGGAAGTTGCAAAATTTGTTTTAAAATACTTTTATCAGTATAAAAAAGTTTTTAAGCTTGATTCTTTTTTTTGATTGTTATCATTCCAACACTTTTGGAGAAATTGTTTGAATGAGCAAAATTATAAAATTAAAAATGCAATATTTTGCATGAATCAAAAAAGATAGTTGCAAAAATTGTTTTAAAATACTTTTATCAGTACAAAAAAGTGTTTAAGCTTGATTTTTTTGATTGTTAGCATTCCAGCTCTTGTGGAGAATTTGTCTGAATGAGCAAAAATATAAAATTAAAAATGCAATATTTTGCATGAATCGAAAAAGATATTTGCAAAAATTGTTGTAAAATACTTTTGTCAGTATAAAAAAGTGTTTAAGCTTGATTTTTTTTTGATTGTTAGCATTCCAGCTCTTTTGGAGAATTTGTTTGAATGAGCAAAATTATAAAATTAAAAATGCAATATTTTGCATGAATCGAAAAAGGTAGTTGCAAAAATTGTTTTAAAATACTTTTATCAGTATAAAAAAGTTTTTAAGCTTGATTCTTTTTTTTGATTGTTATCATTCCAACACTTTTGGAGAAATTGTTTGAATGAGCAAAATTATAAAATTAAAAATGCAATATTTTGCATGAATCGAAAAAGGTAGTTGCAAAACTTGTTTTAAAATAATTTTATCAGTACAAAAAAGTGTTTACGCTTGATTTTTTTTCGATTGTTAGCATTCCAGCTCTTTTGGAGAGTTTGTTTGAATGAGCTAAATTATAAAATTAAAAATGCAATATTTTGCATGAATCGAAAAAGGTAGTTGCAAAACTTGTTTTAAAATAATTTTATCAGTACAAAAAAGTGTTTACGCTTGATTTTTTTTCGATTGTTAGCATTCCAGCTCTTTTGGAGAGTTTGTTTGAATGAGCTAAATTATAAAATTAAAAATGCAATATTTTGCATGAATCGAAAAAAGAAGTTGCAAAAATTGTTTTAAAATACTTTTATCAGTATAAAAAAGTTTTAAAGCTTGATTCTTTTTTTTGATTGTTTTCATTCCAACACTTTTGGAGAAATTGTTTGAATGAGCAAAATTATAAAATTAAAAATGCAATATTTTGCATGAATCGAAAAAGGTAGTTGCAAAAATTGTTTTAAAATACTTTTATCAGTATAAAAAAGTTTTTAAGCTTGATTTTTTTTTTGATTGTTAGCATTCCAGCTCTTTTGGAGAATTTGTTTGAATGAGCAAAAATATAAAATTAAAAATGCAATATTTTGCATGAATCGAAAAAGGTAGTTGCAAAACTTGTTTTAAAATAATTTTATCAGTACAAAAAAGTGTTTACGCTTGATTTTTTTTCGATTGTTAGCATTCCAGCTCTTTTGGAGAGTTTGTTTGAATGAGCTAAATTATAAAATTAAAAATGCAATATTTTGCATGAATCGAAAAAAGAAGTTGCAAAAATTGTTTTAAAATACTTTTATCAGTATAAAAAAGTTCTAAAGCTTGATTCTTTTTTTTGATTGTTTTCATTCCAACACTTTTGGAGAAATTGTTTGAATGAGCAAAATTATAAAATTAAAAATGCAATATTTTGCATGAATCGAAAAAGGTAGTTGCAAAACTTGTTTTAAAATAATTTTATCAGTACAAAAAAGTGTTTACGCTTGATTTTTTTTCGATTGTTAGCATTCCAGCTCTTTTGGAGAGTTTGTTTGAATGAGCAAAAATATAAAATTAAAAAATGCAATATTTTGCATGAATCGAAAAAGGAAGTTGCAAAATTTGTTTTAAAATACTTTTATCAGTATAAAAAAGTTTTTAAGCTTGATTCTTTCTTTCGATTGTTAGCATTCCAGCTCTTTTGGAGAGTTTGTTTGAATGAGCAAAATTATAAAATTAAAAATGCAATATTTTGCATGAATCGAAAAAGGTAGTTGCAAAAATTGTTTTAAAATACTTTTATCAGTATAAAAAAGTTTTTAAGCTTGATTCTTTTTTTTGATTGTTTTCATTCCAACACTTTTGGAGAAATTGTTTGAATGAGCAAAATTATAAAATTAAAAATGCAATATTTTGCATGAATCGAAAAAGGTAGTTGCAAAACTTGTTTTAAAATAATTTTATCAGTACAAAAAAGTGTTTACGCTTGATTTTTTTTCGATTGTTAGCATTCCAGCTCTTTTGGAGAGTTTGTTTGAATGAGCTAAATTATAAAATTAAAAATGCAATAATTTGCATGAATCGAAAAAAGAAGTTGCAAAAATTGTTTTAAAACACTTTTATCAGTATAAAAAAGTTTTAAAGCTTGATTCTTTTTTTTGATTGTTTTCATTCCAACACTTTTGGAGAAATTGTTTGAATGAGCAAAATTATAAAATTAAAAATGCAATATTTTGCATGAATCGAAAAAGGTAGTTGCAAAAATTGTTTTAAAATACTTTTATCAGTATAAAAAAGTTTTTAAGCTTGATATTTTTTTTATTTTTAGCATTCCAGCTCTTTTGGAGAATTTGTTTGAATGAGCAAAAATATAAAATTAAAAATGCAATATTTTGCATGAATCGAAAAAAGAAGTTGCAAAAATTGTTTTAAAATACTTTTATCAGTATAAAAAAGTTTTTAAGCTTGATTCTTTTTTTTGATTGTTTTCATTCCAACACTTTTGGAGAAATTGTTTGAATGAGCAAAATTATAAAATTAAAAATGCAATATTTTGCATGAATCGAAAAAGGTAGTTGCAAAACTTGTTTTAAAATAATTTTATCAGTACAAAAAAGTGTTTACGCTTGATTTTTTTTCGATTGTTAGCATTCCAGCTCTTTTGGAGAGTTTGTTTGAATGAGCAAAAATATAAAATTAAAAAATGCAATATTTTGCATGAATCGAAAAAGGAAGTTGCAAAATTTGTTTTAAAATACTTTTATCAGTATAAAAAAGTTTTTAAGCTTGATTCTTTCTTTCGATTGTTAGCATTCCAGCTCTTTTGGAGAGTTTGTTTGAATGAGCAAAAATATAAAATTAAAAAATGCATTATTTTGCATGAATCGAAAAAGGAAGTTGCAAAATTTGTTTTAAAATAATTTTATCAGTACAAAAAAGTTTTTAAGCTTGATTTTTTTTCGATTGTTAGCATTCCAGCTCTTTTGGAGAAATTGTTTGAATGAGCAAAATTATAAAATTAAAAAATGCAATATTTTGCATGAATCGAAAAAGGTAGTTGCAAAACTTGTTTTAAAATAATTTTATCAGTACAAAAAAGTGTTTACGCTTGATTTTTTTTCGATTGTTAGCATTCCAGCTCTTTTGGAGAGTTTGTTTGAATGAGCAAAAATATAAAATTAAAAAATGCAATATTTTGCATGAATCGAAAAAGGAAGTTGCAAAAATTGTTTTAAAATACTTTTATCAGTATAAAAAAGTTTTTAAGCTTGATTCTTTCTTTCGATTGTTAGCATTCCAGCTCTTTTGGAGAGTTTGTTTGAATGAGCAAAAATATAAAATTAAAAAATGCAATATTTTGCATGAATCGAAAAAGGAAGTTGCAAAATTTGTTTTAAAATAATTTTATCAGTACAAAAAAGTTTTTAAGCTTGATTTTTTTTCGATTGTTAGCATTCCAGCTCTTTTGGAGAAATTGTTTGAATGAGCAAAATTATAAAATTAAAAATGCAATATTTTGCATGAATCGAAAAAGGTAGTTGCAAAAATTGTTTTAAAATACTTTTATCAGTATAAAAAAGTTTTTAAGCTTGATTCTTTTTTTTGATTGTTATCATTCCAACACTTTTGGAGAAATTGTTTGAATGAGCAAAATTATAAAATTAAAAATGCAATATTTTGCATGAATCAAAAAAGATAGTTGCAAAAATTGTTTTAAAATACTTTTGTCAGTATAAAAAAGTGTTTAAGCTTGATTTTTTTGATTGTTAGCATTCCAACTCTTGTGGAGAATTTGTTTGAATGAGCAAAAATATAAAATTAAAAATGCAATATTTTGCATGAATCAAAAAAGGAAGTTGCAAAATTTGTTTTAAAATACTTTTATCAGTATAAAAAAGTTTTTAAGCTTGATTCTTTTTTTTGATTGTTATTATTCCAACACTTTTGGAGAAATTGTTTGAATGAGCAAAATTATAAAATTAAAAATGCAATATTTTGCATGAATCAAAAAAGATAGTTGCAAAAATTGTTTTAAAATAATTTTATCAGTACAAAAAAGTGTTTAAGCTTGATTTTTTTGATTGTTAGCATTCCAACTCTTGTGGAGAATTTGTTTGAATGAGCAAAAATATAAAATTAAAAATGCAATATTTTGCATGAATCAAAAAAGGAAGTTGCAAAATTTGTTTTAAAATACTTTTATCAGTATAAAAAAGTTTTTAAGCTTGATTCTTTTTTTTGATTGTTATCATTCCAACACTTTTGGAGAAATTGTTTGAATGAGCAAAATTATAAAATTAAAAATGCAATATTTTGCATGAATCAAAAAAGATAGTTGCAAAAATTGTTTTAAAATACTTTTATCAGTACAAAAAAGTGTTTAAGCTTGATTTTTTTGATTGTTAGCATTCCAGCTCTTGTGGAGAATTTGTCTGAATGAGCAAAAATATAAAATTAAAAATGCAATATTTTGCATGAATCGAAAAAGATATTTGCAAAAATTGTTGTAAAATACTTTTGTCTGTATAAAAAAGTGTTTAAGCTTGATTTTTTTTTGATTGTTAGCATTCCAGCTCTTTTGGAGAATTTGTTTGAATGAGCAAAAATATAAAATTAAAAATGCAATATTTTGCATGAATCAAAAAAGGAAGTTGCAAAATTTGTTTTAAAATACTTTTATCAGTATAAAAAAGTTTTTAAGCTTGATTCTTTTTTTTGATTGTTATCATTCCAACACTTTTGGAGAAATTGTTTGAATGAGCAAAATTATAAAATTAAAAATGCAATATTTTGCATGAATCAAAAAAGATAGTTGCAAAATTTGTTTTAAAATACTTTTATCAGTATAAAAAAGTTTTTAAGCTTGATTTTTTTTTTGACTGTTAGCATTCCAGCTCTTTTGGAGAATTTGTTTGAATGAGCAAAAATATAAAATTAAAAATGCAATATTTTGCATGAATCAAAAAAGGAAGTTGCAAAATTTGTTTTAAAATACTTTTATCAGTATAAAAAAGTTTTTAAGCTTGATTCTTTTTTTTGATTGTTATCATTCCAACACTTTTGGAGAAATTGTTTGAATGAGCAAAATTATAAAATTAAAAATGCAATATTTTGCATGAATCAAAAAAGATAGTTGCAAAATTTGTTTTAAAATAATTTTATCAGTACAAAAAAGTGTTTAAGCTTGATTTTTTTGATTGTTAGCATTCCAACTCTTGTGGAGAATTTGTTTGAATGAGCAAAAATATAAAATTAAAAATGCAATATTTTGCATGAATCAAAAAAGGAAGTTGCAAAATTTGTTTTAAAATACTTTTATCAGTATAAAAAAGTTTTTAAGCTTGATTCTTTTTTTTGATTGTTGTCATTCCAACACTTTTGGAGAAATTGTTTGAATGAGCAAAATTATAAAATTAAAAATGCAATATTTTGCATGAATCAAAAAAGATAGTTGCAAAAATTGTTTTAAAATACTTTTATCAGTACAAAAAAGTGTTTAAGCTTGATTTTTTTGATTGTTAGCATTCCAGCTCTTGTGGAGAATTTGTCTGAATGAGCAAAAATATAAAATTAAAAATGCAATATTTTGCATGAATCGAAAAAGATATTTGCAAAAATTGTTGTAAAATACTTTTGTCAGTATAAAAAAGTGTTTAAGCTTGATTTTTTTTTTGATTGTTAGCATTCCAGCTCTTTTGGAGAATTTGTTTGAATGAGCAAAAATATAAAATTAAAAATGCAATATTTTGCATGAATCGAAAAAGATAGTTGCAAAAATTGTTTTAAAACACTTTTGTCAGTATAAAAAAGTTTTTAAGCTTGATTCTTTTTTTTGATTGTTATCATTCCAACACTTTTGGAGAAATTGTTTGAATGAGCAAAATTATAAAATTAAAAATGCAATATTTTGCATGAATCGAAAAAGGTAGTTGCAAAAATTGTTTTAAAATACTTTTATCAGTATAAAAAAGTTTTTAAGCTTGATTCTTTTTTTTGATTGTTATCATTCCAACACTTTTGGAGAAATTGTTTGAATGAGCAAAATTATAAAATTAAAAATGCAATATTTTGCATGAATCAAAAAAGATAGTTGCAAAAATTGTTTTAAAATACTTTTATCAGTACAAAAAAGTGTTTAAGCTTGATTTTTTTGATTGTTAGCATTCCAGCTCTTGTGGAGAATTTGTCTGAATGAGCAAAAATATAAAATTAAAAATGCAATATTTTGCATGAATCGAAAAAGATATTTGCAAAAATTGTTGTAAAATACTTTTGTCAGTATAAAAAAGTTTTTAAGCTTGATTTTTTTTTTGATTGTTAGCATTCCCGCTCTTTTGGAGAATTTGTTTGAATGAGCAAAAATATAAAATTAAAAATGCAATATTTTGCATGAATCAAAAAAAAAAGTTGCAAAATTTGTTTTAAAATACTTTTATCAGTATAAAAAAGTTTTTAAGCTTGATTCTTTTTTTTGATTGTTATCATTCCAACACTTTTGGAGAAATTGTTTGAATGAGCAAAATTATAAAATTAAAAATGCAATATTTTGCATGAATCAAAAAAGATAGTTGCAAAATTTGTTTTAAAATAATTTTATCAGTACAAAAAAGTGTTTAAGCTTGATTTTTTTGATTGTTAGCATTCCAACTCTTGTGGAGAATTTGTTTGAATGAGCAAAAATATAAAATTAAAAATGCAATATTTTGCATGAATCGAAAAAGGTAGTTGCAAAAATTGTTTTAAAATACTTTTATCAGTATAAAAAAGTTTTTAAGCTTGATTCTTTTTTTTGATTGTTATCATTCCAACACTTTTGGAGAAATTGTTTGAATGAGCAAAATTATAAAATTAAAAATGCAATATTTTGCATGAATCGAAAAAGATATTTGCAAAAATTGTTGTAAAATACTTTTGTCAGTATAAAAAAGTTTTTAAGCTTGATTTTTTTTTTGATTGTTAGCATTCCCGCTCTTTTGGAGAATTTGTTTGAATGAGCAAAAATATAAAATTAAAAATGCAATATTTTGCATGAATCAAAAAAAAAAGTTGCAAAATTTGTTTTAAAATACTTTTATCAGTATAAAAAAGTTTTTAAGCTTGATTCTTTTTTTTGATTGTTATCATTCCAACACTTTTGGAGAAATTGTTTGAATGAGCAAAATTATAAAATTAAAAATGCAATATTTTGCATGAATCAAAAAAGATAGTTGCAAAATTTGTTTTAAAATAATTTTATCAGTACAAAAAAGTGTTTAAGCTTGATTTTTTTGATTGTTAGCATTCCAACTCTTGTGGAGAATTTGTTTGAATGAGCAAAAATATAAAATTAAAAATGCAATATTTTGCATGAATCGAAAAAGGTAGTTGCAAAAATTGTTTTAAAATACTTTTATCAGTATAAAAAAGTTTTTAAGCTTGATTCTTTTTTTTGATTGTTATCATTCCAACACTTTTGGAGAAATTGTTTGAATGAGCAAAATTATAAAATTAAAAATGCAATATTTTGCATGAATCAAAAAAGATAGTTGCAAAAATTGTTTTAAAATACTTTTATCAGTACAAAAAAGTGTTTAAGCTTGATTTTTTTGATTGTTAGCATTCCAGCTCTTGTGGAGAATTTGTCTGAATGAGCAAAAATATAAAATTAAAAATGCAATATTTTGCATGAATCGAAAAAGATATTTGCAAAAACTGTTGTAAAATACTTTTATCAGTATAAAAAAGTTTTTAAGCTTGATTTTTTTTCGATTGTTAGCATTCCAGCTCTTTTGAAGAAATTGTTTGAATGAGCAAAATTATAAAATTAAAAATGCAATATTCTGCATGAATCAAAAAAGATAGTTGCAAAATTTGTTTTAAAATACTTTTATCAGTATAAAAAAGTTTTTAAGCTTGATTTTTTTTCGATTGTTAGCATTCCAGCTCTTTTGGAGAAATTGTTTGAATGAGCAAAATTATAAAATTAAAAATGCAATATTTTGCATGAATCGAAAAAGGTAGTTGCAAAAATTGTTTTAAAATACTTTTATCAGTATAAAAAAGTTTTTAAGCTTGATTCTTTTTTTTGATTGTTATCATTCCAACACTTTTGGAGAAATTGTTTGAATGAGCAAAATTATAAAATTAAAAATGCAATATTTTGCATGAATCAAAAAAGATAGTTGCAAAATTTGTTTTAAAATACTTTTATCAGTATAAAAAAGTTTTTAAGCTTGATTTTTTTTTTGATTGTTAGCATTCCAGCTCTTTTGGAGAATTTGTTTGAATGAGCAAAAATATAAAATTAAAAATGCAATATTTTGCATGAATCAAAAAAGGAAGTTGCAAAATTTGTTTTAAAATACTTTTATCAGTATAAAAAAGTTTTTAAGCTTGATTCTTTTTTTTGATTGTTATCATTCCAACACTTTTGGAGAAATTGTTTGAATGAGCAAAATTATAAAATTAAAAATGCAATATTTTGCATGAATCAAAAAAGATAGTTGCAAAATTTGTTTTAAAATAATTTTATCAGTACAAAAAAGTGTTTAAGCTTGATTTTTTTGATTGTTAGCATTCCAACTCTTGTGGAGAATTTGTTTGAATGAGCAAAAATATAAAATTAAAAATGCAATACTTTGCATGAATCAAAAAAGGAAGTTGCAAAATTTGTTTTAAAATACTTTTATCAGTATAAAAAAGTTTTTAAGCTTGATTCTTTTTTTTGATTGTTATCATTCCAACACTTTTGGAGAAATTGTTTGAATGAGCAAAATTATAAAATTAAAAATGCAATATTTTGCATGAATCAAAAAAGATAGTTGCAAAAATTGTTTTAAAATACTTTTATCAGTACAAAAAAGTGTTTAAGCTTGATTTTTTTGATTGTTAGCATTCCAGCTCTTGTGGAGAATTTGTCTGAATGAGCAAAAATATAAAATTAAAAATGCAATATTTTGCATGAATCAAAAAAGATAGTTGCAAAAATTGTTTTAAAATACTTTTATCAGTACAAAAAAGTGTTTAAGCTTGATTCTTTTTTTCGATTGTTAGCATTCCAGCTCTTTTGGAGAGTTTGTTTGAATGAGCAAAAATATAAAATTAAAAATGCAATATTTTGCATGAATCGAAAAAGATATTTGCAAAAATTGTTGTAAAATACTTTTGTCAGTATAAAAAAGTTTTTAAGCTTGATTTTTTTTCGATTGTTAGCATTCCAGCTCTTTTGGAGAAATTGTTTGAATGAGCAAAATTATAAAATTAAAAATGCAATATTTTGCATGAATCGAAAAAGGTAGTTGCAAAAATTGTTTTAAAATACTTTTATCAGTATAAAAAAGTTTTTAAGCTTGATTCTTTTTTTTGATTGTTATCATTCCAACACTTTTGGAGAAATTGTTTGAATGAGCAAAATTGTAAAATTAAAAATGCAATATTTTGCATGAATCAAAAAAGATAGTTGCAAAAATTGTTTTAAAATACTTTTATCAGTACAAAAAAGTGTTTAAGCTTGATTTTTTTGATTGTTAGCATTCCAGCTCTTGTGGAGAATTTGTCTGAATGAGCAAAAATATAAAATTAAAAATGCAATATTTTGCATGAATCAAAAAAGATAGTTGCAAAAATTGTTTTAAAATACTTTTATCAGTACAAAAAAGTGTTTAAGCTTGATTCTTTTTTTCGATTGTTAGCATTCCAGCTCTTTTGGAGAGTTTGTTTGAATGAGCAAAAATATAAAATTAAAAATGCAATATTTTGCATGAATCGAAAAAGATATTTGCAAAAATTGTTGTAAAATACTTTTGTCAGTATAAAAAAGTTTTTAAGCTTGATTTTTTTTCGATTGTTAGCATTCCAGCTCTTTTGGAGAAATTGTTTGAATGAGCAAAATTATAAAATTAAAAATGCAATATTTTGCATGAATCGAAAAAGGTAGTTGCAAAAATTGTTTTAAAATACTTTTATCAGTATAAAAAAGTTTTTAAGCTTGATTCTTTTTTTTGATTGTTATCATTCCAACACTTTTGGAGAAATTGTTTGAATGAGCAAAATTGTAAAATTAAAAATGCAATATTTTGCATGAATCAAAAAAGATAGTTGCAAAAATTGTTTTAAAATACTTTTATCAGTACAAAAAAGTGTTTAAGCTTGATTTTTTTGATTGTTAGCATTCCAGCTCTTGTGGAGAATTTGTCTGAATGAGCAAAAATATAAAATTAAAAATGCAATATTTTGCATGAATCAAAAAAGATAGTTGCAAAAATTGTTTTAAAATACTTTTATCAGTACAAAAAAGTGTTTAAGCTTGATTTTTTTGATTGTTAGCATTCCAGCTCTTGTGGAGAATTTGTCTGAATGAGCAAAAATATAAAATTAAAAATGCAATATTTTGCATGAATCGAAAAAGATATTTGCAAAAATTGTTGTAAAATACTTTTATCAGTATAAAAAAGTTTTTAAGCTTGATTTTTTTTCGATTGTTAGCATTCCAGCTCTTTTGGAGAAATTGTTTGAATGAGCAAAATTATGAAATTAAAAATGCAATATTTTGCATGAATCAAAAAAGATAGTTGCAAAATTTGTTTTAAAATAATTTTATCAGTACAAAAAAGTGTTTAAGCTTGATTTTTTTGATTGTTAGCATTCCAACTCTTGTGGAGAATTTGTTTGAATGAGCAAAAATATAAAATTAAAAATGCAATATTTTGCATGAATCAAAAAAGGAAGTTGCAAAATTTGTTTTAAAATACTTTTATCAGTATAAAAAAGTTTTTAAGCTTGATTCTTTTTTTTGATTGTTATCATTCCAACACTTTTGGAGAAATTGTTTGAATGAGCAAAATTGTAAAATTAAAAATGCAATATTTTGCATGAATCAAAAAAGATAGTTGCAAAAATTGTTTTAAAATACTTTTATCAGTACAAAAAAGTGTTTAAGCTTGATTTTTTTGATTGTTAGCATTCCAGCTCTTGTGGAGAATTTGTCTGAATGAGCAAAAATATAAAATTAAAAATGCAATATTTTGCATGAATCAAAAAAGATAGTTGCAAAAATTGTTTTAAAATACTTTTATCAGTACAAAAAAGTGTTTAAGCTTGATTTTTTTGATTGTTAGCATTCCAGCTCTTGTGGAGAATTTGTCTGAATGAGCAAAAATATAAAATTAAAAATGCAATATTTTGCATGAATCGAAAAAGATATTTGCAAAAATTGTTGTAAAATACTTTTATCAGTATAAAAAAGTTTTTAAGCTTGATTTTTTTTCGATTGTTAGCATTCCAGCTCTTTTGGAGAAATTGTTTGAATGAGCAAAATTATGAAATTAAAAATGCAATATTTTGCATGAATCAAAAAAGATAGTTGCAAAATTTGTTTTAAAATAATTTTATCAGTACAAAAAAGTGTTTAAGCTTGATTTTTTTTCGATTGTTAGCATTCCAGCTCTTTTGGAGAAATTGTTTGAATGAGCAAAATTATAAAATTAAAAATGCAATATTTTGCATGAATCGAAAAAGGTAGTTGCAAAAATTGTTTTAAAATACTTTTATCAGTATAAAAAAGTTTTTAAGCTTGATTCTTTTTTTTGATTGTTATCATTCCAACACTTTTGGAGAAATTGTTTGAATGAGCAAAATTGTAAAATTAAAAATGCAATATTTTGCATGAATCAAAAAAGATAGTTGCAAAAATTGTTTTAAAATACTTTTATCAGTACAAAAAAGTGTTTAAGCTTGATTTTTTTGATTGTTAGCATTCCAGCTCTTGTGGAGAATTTGTCTGAATGAGCAAAAATATAAAATTAAAAATGCAATATTTTGCATGAATCAAAAAAGATAGTTGCAAAAATTGTTTTAAAATACTTTTATCAGTACAAAAAAGTGTTTAAGCTTGATTTTTTTGATTGTTAGCATTCCAGCTCTTGTGGAGAATTTGTCTGAATGAGCAAAAATATAAAATTAAAAATGCAATATTTTGCATGAATCGAAAAAGATATTTGCAAAAATTGTTGTAAAATACTTTTATCAGTATAAAAAAGTTTTTAAGCTTGATTTTTTTTCGATTGTTAGCATTCCAGCTCTTTTGGAGAAATTGTTTGAATGAGCAAAATTATAAAATTAAAAATGCAATATTTTGCATGAATCAAAAAAGATAGTTGCAAAATTTGTTTTAAAATAATTTTATCAGTACAAAAAAGTGTTTAAGCTTGATTTTTTTGATTGTTAGCATTCCAACTCTTGTGGAGAATTTGTTTGAATGAGCAAAAATATAAAATTAAAAATGCAATATTTTGCATGAATCAAAAAAGGAAGTTGCAAAATTTGTTTTAAAATACTTTTATCAGTATAAAAAAGTTTTTAAGCTTGATTCTTTTTTTTGATTGTTATCAGTCCAACACTTTTGGAGAAATTGTTTGAATGAGCAAAATTATAAAATTAAAAATGCAATATTTTGCATGAATCAAAAAAGATAGTTGCAAAATTTGTTTTAAAATAATTTTATCAGTACAAAAAAGTGTTTAAGCTTGATTTTTTTGATTGTTAGCATTCCAACACTTTTGGAGAAATTGTTTGAATGAGCAAAATTATAAAATTAAAAATGCAATATTTTGCATGAATCAAAAAAGATAGTTGCAAAAATTGTTTTAAAATACTTTTATCAGTACAAAAAAGTGTTTAAGCTTGATTTTTTTGATTGTTAGCATTCCATCTCTTGTGGAGAATTTGTCTGAATGAGCAAAAATATAAAATTAAAAATGCAATATTTTGCATGAATCGAAAAAGATATTTGCAAAAATTGTTGTAAAATACTTTTATCAGTATAAAAAAGTTTTTAAGCTTGATTTTTTTTCGATTGTTAGCATTCCAGCTCTTTTGGAGAAATTGTTTGAATGAGCAAAATTATAAAATTAAAAATGCAATATTCTGCATGAATCAAAAAAGATAGTTGCAAAATTTGTTTTAAAATACTTTTATCAGTATAAAAAAGTTTTTAAGCTTGATTTTTTTTCGATTGTTAGCATTCCAGCTCTTTTGGAGAAATTGTTTGAATGAGCAAAATTATAAAATTAAAAATGCAATATTTTGCATGAATCGAAAAAGGTAGTTGCAAAAATTGTTTTAAAATACTTTTATCAGTATAAAAAAGTTTTTAAGCTTGATTCTTTTTTTTGATTGTTATCATTCCAACACTTTTGGAGAAATTGTTTGAATGAGCAAAATTATAAAATTAAAAATGCAATATTTTGCATGAATCAAAAAAGATAGTTGCAAAATTTGTTTTAAAATACTTTTATCAGTATAAAAAAGTTTTTAAGCTTGATTTTTTTTTTGATTGTTAGCATTCCAGCTCTTTTGGAGAATTTGTTTGAATGAGCAAAAATATAAAATTAAAAATGCAATATTTTGCATGAATCAAAAAAGGAAGTTGCAAAATTTGTTTTAAAATACTTTTATCAGTATAAAAAAGTTTTTAAGCTTGATTCTTTTTTTTGATTGTTATCATTCCAACACTTTTGGAGAAATTGTTTGAATGAGCAAAATTATAAAATTAAAAATGCAATATTTTGCATGAATCAAAAAAGATAGTTGCAAAATTTGTTTTAAAATAATTTTATCAGTACAAAAAAGTGTTTAAGCTTGATTTTTTTGATTGTTAGCATTCCAACTCTTGTGGAGAATTTGTTTGAATGAGCAAAAATATAAAATTAAAAATGCAATATTTTGCATGAATCAAAAAAGGAAGTTGCAAAATTTGTTTTAAAATACTTTTATCAGTATAAAAAAGTTTTTAAGCTTGATTCTTTTTTTTGATTGTTATCATTCCAACACTTTTGGAGAAATTGTTTGAATGAGCAAAATTATAAAATTAAAAATGCAATATTTTGCATGAATCAAAAAAGATAGTTGCAAAAATTGTTTTAAAATACTTTTATCAGTACAAAAAAGTGTTTAAGCTTGATTTTTTTGATTGTTAGCATTCCAGCTCTTGTGGAGAATTTGTCTGAATGAGCAAAAATATAAAATTAAAAATGCAATATTTTGCATGAATCAAAAAAGATAGTTGCAAAAATTGTTTTAAAATACTTTTATCAGTATAAAAAAGTTTTTAAGCTTGATTTTTTTTCGATTGTTAGCATTCCAGCTCTTTTGGAGAAATTGTTTGAATGAGCAAAATTATAAAATTAAAAATGCAATATTTTGCATGAATCGAAAAAGATATTTGCAAAAATTGTTGTAAAATACTTTTATCAGTATAAAAAAGTTTTTAAGCTTGATTCTTTTTTTTGATTGTTATCATTCCAACACTTTTGGAGAAATTGTTTGAATGAGCAAAATTATAAAATTAAAAATGCAATATTTTGCATGAATCAAAAAAGATAGTTGCAAAAATTGTTTTAAAATACTTTTATCAGTATAAAAAAGTTTTTAAGCTTGATTTTTTTGATTGTTAGCATTCCAGCTCTTGTGGAGAATTTGTCTGAATGAGCAAAAATATAAAATTAAAAATGCAATATTTTGCATGAATCAAAAAAGATAGTTGCAAAAATTGTTTTAAAATACTTTTATCAGTATAAAAAAGTTTTTAAGCTTGATTTTTTTTCGATTGTTAGCATTCCAGCTCTTTTGGAGAAATTGTTTGAATGAGCAAAATTATAAAATTAAAAATGCAATATTTTGCATGAATCGAAAAAGATATTTGCAAAAATTGTTTTAAAATACTTTTATCAGTATAAAAAAGTTTTTAAGCTTGATTCTTTTTTTTGATTGTTATCATTCCAACACTTTTGGAGAAATTGTTTGAATGAGCAAAATTATAAAATTAAAAATGCAATATTTTGCATGAATCAAAAAAGATAGTTGCAAAAATTGTTTTAAAATACTTTTATCAGTACAAAAAAGTGTTTAAGCTTGATTTTTTTGATTGTTAGCATTCCAGCTCTTGTGGAGAATTTGTCTGAATGAGCAAAAATATAAAATTAAAAATGCAATATTTTGCATGAATCAAAAAAGATAGTTGCAAAAATTGTTTTAAAATACTTTTATCAGTATAAAAAAGTTTTTAAGCTTGATTTTTTTTCGATTGTTATCATTCCAACACTTTTGGAGAAATTGTTTGAATGAGCAAAATTATAAAATTAAAAATGCAATATTTTGCATGAATCAAAAAAGATAGTTGCAAAATTTGTTTTAAAATAATTTTATCAGTACAAAAAAGTGTTTAAGCTTGATTTTTTTGATTGTTAGCATTCCAACTCTTGTGGAGAATTTGTTTGAATGAGCAAAAATATAAAATTAAAAATGCAATATTTTGCATGAATCAAAAAAGGAAGTTGCAAAATTTGTTTTAAAATACTTTTATCAGTATAAAAAAGTTTTTAAGCTTGATTCTTTTTTTTGATTGTTATCAGTCCAACACTTTTGGAGAAATTGTTTGAATGAGCAAAATTATAAAATTAAAAATGCAATATTTTGCATGAATCAAAAAAGATAGTTGCAAAATTTGTTTTAAAATAATTTTATCAGTACAAAAAAGTGTTTAAGCTTGATTTTTTTGATTGTTAGCATTCCAACACTTTTGGAGAAATTGTTTGAATGAGCAAAATTATAAAATTAAAAATGCAATATTTTGCATGAATCAAAAAAGATAGTTGCAAAAATTGTTTTAAAATACTTTTATCAGTACAAAAAAGTGTTTAAGCTTGATTTTTTTGATTGTTAGCATTCCAGCTCTTGTGGAGAATTTGTCTGAATGAGCAAAAATATAAAATTAAAAATGCAATATTTTGCATGAATCGAAAAAGATATTTGCAAAAATTGTTGTAAAATACTTTTATCAGTATAAAAAAGTTTTTAAGCTTGATTTTTTTTCGATTGTTAGCATTCCAGCTCTTTTGGAGAAATTGTTTGAATGAGCAAAATTATAAAATTAAAAATGCAATATTTTGCATGAATCAAAAAAGATAGTTGCAAAATTTGTTTTAAAATACTTTTATCAGTATAAAAAAGTTTTTAAGCTTGATTTTTTTTCGATTGTTAGCATTCCAGCTCTTTTGGAGAAATTGTTTGAATGAGCAAAATTATAAAATTAAAAATGCAATATTTTGCATGAATCAAAAAAGATAGTTGCAAAAATTGTTTTAAAATACTTTTATCAGTACAAAAAAGTGTTTAAGCTTGATTTTTTTGATTGTTAGCATTCCAGCTCTTGTGGAGAATTTGTCTGAATGAGCAAAAATATAAAATTAAAAATGCAATATTTTGCATGAATCGAAAAAGATATTTGCAAAAATTGTTGTAAAATACTTTTATCAGTATAAAAAAGTTTTTAAGCTTGATTTTTTTTCGATTGTTAGCATTCCAGCTCTTTTGGAGAAATTGTTTGAATGAGCAAAATTATAAAATTAAAAATGCAATATTTTGCATGAATCAAAAAAGATAGTTGCAAAATTTGTTTTAAAATACTTTTATCAGTATAAAAAAGTTTTTAAGCTTGATTTTTTTTCGATTGTTAGCATTCCAGCTCTTTTGGAGAAATTGTTTGAATGAGCAAAATTATAAAATTAAAAATGCAATATTTTGCATGAATCGAAAAAGATATTTGCAAAAATTGTTGTAAAATACTTTTATCAGTATAAAAAAGTTTTTAAGCTTGATTTTTTTTCGATTGTTAGCATTCCAGCTCTTGTGGAGAATTTGTCTGAATGAGCAAAAATATAAAATTAAAAATGCAATATTTTGCATGAATCGAAAAAGATATTTGCAAAAATTGTTGTAAAATACTTTTATCAGTATAAAAAAGTTTTTAAGCTTGATTTTTTTTCGATTGTTCGCATTCCAGCTCTTGTGGAGAATTTGTCTGAATGAGCAAAAATATAAAATTAAAAATGCAATATTTTGCATGAATCGAAAAAGATATTTGCAAAAATTGTTGTAAAATACTTTTATCAGTATAAAAAAGTTTTTAAGCTTGATTTTTTTTCGATTGTTAGCATTCCAGCTCTTTTGGAGAAATTGTTTGAATGAGCAAAATTATAAAATTAAAAATGCAATATTTTGCATGAATCAAAAAAGGAAGTTGCAAAATTTGTTTTAAAATACTTTTAACAGTATAAAAAAGTTTTTAAGCTTGATTCTTTTTTTTGATTGTTATCATTCCAACACTTTTGGAGAAATTGTTTGAATGAGCAAAATTATAAAATTAAAAATGCAATATTTTGCATGAATCAAAAAAGATAGTTGCAAAATTTGTTTTAAAATAATTTTATCAGTACAAAAAAGTGTTTAAGCTTGATTTTTTTGATTGTTAGCATTCCAACTCTTGTGGAGAATTTGTTTGAATGAGCAAAAATATAAAATTAAAAATGCAATATTTTGCATGAATCAAAAAAGGAAGTTGCAAAATTTGTTTTAAAATACTTTTATCAGTATAAAAAAGTTTTTAAGCTTGATTCTTTTTTTTGATTGTTATCAGTCCAACACTTTTGGAGAAATTGTTTGAATGAGCAAAATTATAAAATTAAAAATGCAATATTTTGCATGAATCAAAAAAGATAGTTGCAAAATTTGTTTTAAAATAATTTTATCAGTACAAAAAAGTGTTTAAGCTTGATTTTTTTGATTGTTAGCATTCCAACACTTTTGGAGAAATTGTTTGAATGAGCAAAATTATAAAATTAAAAATGCAATATTTTGCATGAATCAAAAAAGATAGTTGCAAAAATTGTTTTAAAATACTTTTATCAGTACAAAAAAGTGTTTAAGCTTGATTTTTTTGATTGTTAGCATTCCAGCTCTTGTGGAGAATTTGTCTGAAAGAGCAAAAATATAAAATTAAAAATGCAATATTTTGCATGAATCGAAAAAGATATTTGGCAAAATTGTTGTAAAATACTTTTATCAGTATAAAAAAGTTTTTAAGCTTGATTTTTTTTCGATTGTTAGCATTCCAGCTCTTTTGGAGAAATTGTTTGAATGAGCAAAATTATAAAATTAAAAATGCAATATTTTGCATGAATCAAAAAAGATAGTTGCAAAATTTGTTTTAAAATACTTTTATCAGTATAAAAAAGTTTTTAAGCTTGATTTTTTTTCGATTGTTAGCATTCCAGCTCTTTTGGAGAAATTGTTTGAATGAGCAAAATTATAAAATTAAAAATGCAATATTTTGCATGAATCGAAAAAGGTAGTTGCAAAAATTGTTTTAAAATACTTTTATCAGTATAAAAAAGTTTTTAAGCTTGATTCTTTTTTTTGATTGTTATCATTCCAACACTTTTGGAGAAATTGTTTGAATGAGCAAAATTATAAAATTAAAAATGCAATATTTTGCATGAATCAAAAAAGATAGTTGCAAAATTTGTTTTAAAATAATTTTATCAGTACAAAAAAGTGTTTAAGCTTGATTTTTTTGATTGTTAGCATTCCAACTCTTGTGGAGAATTTGTTTGAATGAGCAAAAATATAAAATTAAAAATGCAATATTTTGCATGAATCAAAAAAGGAAGTTGCAAAATTTGTTTTAAAATACTTTTATCAGTATAAAAAAGTTTTTAAGCTTGATTCTTTTTTTTGATTGTTATCATTCCAACACTTTTGGAGAAATTGTTTGAATGAGCAAAATTATAAAATTAAAAATGCAATATTTTGCATGAATCAAAAAAGATAGTTGCAAAAATTGTTTTAAAATACTTTTATCAGTACAAAAAAGTGTTTAAGCTTGATTTTTTTGATTGTTAGCATTCCAGCTCTTGTGGAGAATTTGTCTGAATGAGCAAAAATATAAAATTAAAAATGCAATATTTTGCATGAATCAAAAAAGATAGTTGCAAAAATTGTTTTAAAATACTTTTATCAGTACAAAAAAGTGTTTAAGCTTGATTTTTTTGATTGTTAGCATTCCAGCTCTTGTGGAGAATTTGTCTGAATGAGCAAAAATATAAAATTAAAAATGCAATATTTTGCATGAATCGAAAAAGATATTTGCAAAAATTGTTGTAAAATACTTTTGTCAGTATAAAAAAGTTTTTAAGCTTGATTTTTTTTCGATTGTTAGCATTCCAGCTCTTTTGGAGAAATTGTTTGAATGAGCAAAATTATAAAATTAAAAATGCAATATTTTGCATGAATCGAAAAAGGTAGTTGCAAAAATTGTTTTAAAATACTTTTATCAGTATAAAAAAGTTTTTAAGCTTGATTCTTTTTTTTGATTGTTATCATTCCAACACTTTTGGAGAAATTGTTTGAATGAGCAAAATTATAAAATTAAAAATGCAATATTTTGCATGAATCAAAAAAGATAGTTGCAAAAATTGTTTTAAAATACTTTTATCAGTACAAAAAAGTGTTTAAGCTTGATTTTTTTGATTGTTAGCATTCCAGCTCTTTTGGAGAAATTGTTTGAATGAGCAAAATTATAAAATTAAAAATGCAATATTTTGCATGAATCGAAAAAGGTAGTTGCAAAAATTGTTTTAAAATACTTTTATCAGTACAAAAAAGTTTTTAAGCTTGATTTTTTTTCGATTGTTAGCATTCCAGCTCTTTTGGAGAAATTGTTTGAATGAGCAAAATTATAAAATTAAAAATGCAATATTTTGCATGAATCAAAAAAGATAGTTGCAAAAATTGTTTTAAAATACTTTTATCAGTACAAAAAAGTGTTTAAGCTTGATTTTTTTGATTGTTAGCATTCCAGCTCTTTTGGAGAAATTGTTTGAATGAGCAAAATTATAAAATTAAAAATGCAATATTTTGCATGAATCGAAAAAGGTAGTTGCAAAAATTGTTTTAAAATACTTTTATCAGTACAAAAAAGTTTTTAAGCTTGATTTTTTTTTGATTGTTAGCATTCCAGCTCTTTTGGAGAAATTGTTTGAATGAGCAAAATTATAAAATTAAAAATGCAATATTTTGCATGAATCAAAAAAGATAGTTGCAAAAATTGTTTTAAAATACTTTTATCAGTACAAAAAAGTGTTTAAGCTTGATTTTTTTGATTGTTAGCATTCCAGCTCTTGTGGAGAATTTGTCTGAATGAGCAAAAATATAAAATTAAAAATGCAATATTTTGCATGAATCAAAAAAGATAGTTGCAAAAATTGTTTTAAAATACTTTTGTCAGTACAAAAAAGTGTTTAAGCTTGATTTTTTTGATTGTTAGCATTCCAGCTCTTGTGGAGAATTTGTCTGAATGAGCAAAAATATAAAATTAAAAATGCAATATTTTGCATGAATCGAAAAAGATATTTGCAAAAATTGTTGTAAAATACTTTTGTCAGTATAAAAAAGTTTTTAAGCTTGATTTTTTTTCGATTGTTAGCATTCCAGCTCTTTTGGAGAAATTGTTTGAATGAGCAAAATTATAAAATTAAAAATGCAATATTTTGCATGAATCGAAAAAGGTAGTTGCAAAAATTGTTTTAAAATACTTTTATCAGTATAAAAAAGTTTTTAAGCTTGATTCTTTTTTTTGATTGTTATCATTCCAACACTTTTGGAGAAATTGTTTGAATGAGCAAAATTATAAAATTAAAAATGCAATATTTTGCATGAATCAAAAAAGATAGTTGCAAAATTTGTTTTAAAATACTTTTATCAGTATAAAAAAGTTTTTAAGCTTGATTTTTTTTTTGATTGTTAGCATTCCAGCTCTTTTGGAGAATTTGTTTGAATGAGCAAAAATATAAAATTAAAAATGCAATATTTTGCATGAATCAAAAAAGGAAGTTGCAAAATTTGTTTTAAAATACTTTTATCAGTATAAAAAAGTTTTTAAGCTTGATTCTTTTTTTTGATTGTTATCATTCCAACACTTTTGGAGAAATTGTTTGAATGAGCAAAATTATAAAATTTAAAATGCAATATTTTGCATGAATCAAAAAAGATAGTTGCAAAAATTGTTTTAAAATACTTTTATCAGTACAAAAAAGTGTTTAAGCTTGATTTTTTTGATTGTTAGCATTCCAGCTCTTGTGGAGAATTTGTCTGAATGAGCAAAAATATAAAATTAAAAATGCAATATTTTGCATGAATCGAAAAAGATATTTGCAAAAATTGTTGTAAAATACTTTTGTCAGTATAAAAAAGTGTTTAAGCTTGATTTTTTTTTGATTGTTAGCATTCCAGCTCTTTTGGAGAATTTGTTTGAATGAGCAAAAATATAAAATTAAAAATGCAATATTTTGCATGAATCGAAAAAGATAGTTGCAAAAATTGTTTTAAAATACTTTTGTCAGTATAAAAAAGTGTTTAAGCTTGATTTTTTTTTGATTGTTAGCATTCCAGCTCTTTTGGAGAATTTGTTTGAATGAGCAAAAATATAAAATTAAAAATGCAATATTTTGCATGAATCGAAAAACGAAGTTGCAAAATTTGTTTTAAAATAATTTTATCAGTACAAAAAAGTGTTTAAGCTTGATTTTTTTGATTGTTAGCATTCCAGATCTTGTTGAGAATTTGTCTGAATGAGCAAAAATATAAAATTAAAAATGCAATATTTTGCATGAATCGAAAAAGATATTTGCAAAAATTGTTGTAAAATACTTTCGTCAGTATAAAAAAGTGTTTAAGCTTGAGTTTTTTTTTGATTGTTAGCATTCCAGCTCTTTTGGAGAATTTGTTTGAATGAGCAAAAATATAAAATTAAAAATGCAATATTTTGCATGAATCGAAAAAGATAGTTGCAAAAATTGTTTTAAAATACTTTTGTCAGTATAAAAAAGTGTTTAAGCTTGATTTTTTTTTTGATTGTTAGCATTCCAGCTCTTTTGGAGAATTTGTTTGAATGAGCAAAAATATAAAATTAAAAATCCAATATTTTGCATGAATCGAAAAAGATAGTTGCAAAAATTGTTTTAAAATACTTTTGTCAGTATAAAAAAGTGTTTAAGCTTGATTTTTTTTTATTGTTAGCATTCCAGCTCTTTTGGAGAATTTGTTTGAATGAGCAAAAATATAAAATTAAAAATGCAATATTTTGCATGAATCGAAAAACGAAGTTGCAAAATTTGTTTTAAAATAATTTTATCAGTACAAAAAAGTGTTTAAGCTTGATTTTTTTGATTGTTAGCATTCCAGCTCTTGTGGAGAATTTGTTTGAATGAGCAAAATTATAAAATTAAAAATGCAATATTTTGCATGAATCGAAAAAGATATTTGCAAAAATTGTTGTAAAATACTTTTGTCAGTATAAAAAAGTGTTTAAGCTTGATTTTTTTTTTGATTGTTAGCATTCCAGCTCTTTTGGAGAATTTGTTTGAATGAGCAAAAATATAAAATTAAAAATGCAATATTTTGCATGAATCGAAAAACGAAGTTGCAAAATTTGTTTTAAAATAATTTTATCAGTACAAAAAAGTGTTTAAGCTTGATTTTTTTGATTGTTAGCATTCCAGCTCTTGTGGAGAATTTGTTTGAATGAGCAAAATTATAAAATTAAAAATGCAATATTTTGCATGAATCGAAAAAGATATTTGCAAAAATTGTTGTAAAATACTTTTGTCAGTATAAAAAAGTGTTTAAGCTTGATTTTTTTTTTGATTGTTAGCATTCCAGCTCTTTTGGAGAATTTGTTTGAATGAGCAAAAATATAAAATTAAAAATGCAATATTTTGCATGAATCGAAAAAGATAGTTGCAAAAATTGTTTTAAAATACTTTTGTCAGTATAAAAAAGTGTTTAAGCTTCATTTTTTTTTGATTGTTAGCATTCCAGCTCTTTTGGAGAATTTGTTTGAATGAGCAAAAATATAAAATTAAAAATGCAATATTTTGCATGAATCGAAAAAGATAGTTGCAAAAATTGTTTTAAAATACTTTTGTCAGTATAAAAAAGTGTTTAAGCTTGATTTTTTTTTATTGTTAGCATTCCAGCTCTTTTGGAGAATTTGTTTGAATGAGCAAAAATATAAAATTAAAAATGCAATATTTTGCATGAATCGAAAAACGAAGTTGCAAAATTTGTTTTAAAATAATTTTATCAGTACAAAAAAGTGTTTAAGCTTGATTTTTTTGATTGTTAGCATTCCAGCTCTTGTGGAGAATTTGTTTGAATGAGCAAAATTATAAAATTAAAAATGCAATATTTTGCATGAATCGAAAAAGATATTTGCAAAAATTGTTGTAAAATACTTTTGTCAGTATAAAAAAGTGTTTAAGCTTGATTTTTTTTTTGATTGTTAGCATTCCAGCTCTTTTGGAGAATTTGTTTGAATGAGCAAAAATATAAAATTAAAAATGCAATATTTTGCATGAATCGAAAAACGAAGTTGCAAAATTTGTTTTAAAATAATTTTATCAGTACAAAAAAGTGTTTAAGCTTGATTTTTTTGATTGTTAGCATTCCAGCTCTTGTGGAGAATTTGTTTGAATGAGCAAAATTATAAAATTAAAAATGCAATATTTTGCATGAATCGAAAAAGATATTTGCAAAAATTGTTGTAAAATACTTTTGTCAGTACAAAAAAGTGTTTAAGCTTCATTTTTTTTTTATTGTTAGCATTCCAGCTCTTTTGGAGAATTTGTTTGAATGAGCAAAAATATAAAATTAAAAATGCAATATTTTGCATGAATCGAAAAACGAAGTTGCAAAATTTGTTTTAAAATAATTTTATCAGTACAAAAAAGTGTTTAAGCTTGATTTTTTTGATTGTTAGCATTCCAGCTCTTTTGGAGAATTTGTTTGAATGAGCAAAAATATAAAATTAAAAATGCAATATTTTGCATGAATCGAAAAAGATATTTGCAAAAATCGTTGTAAAATACTTTTGTCAGTATAAAAAAGTGTTTAAGCTTGATTTTTTTTTTGATTGTTAGCATTCCAGCTCTTTTGGAGAATTTGTTTGAATGAGCAAAAATATAAAATTAAAAATGCAATATTTTGCATGAATCGAAAAAGATAGTTGCAAAAATTGTTTTAAAATACTTTTGTCAGTATAAAAAAGTGTTTAAGCTTGATTTTTTTTTTTATTGTTAGCATTCCAGCTCTTTTGGAGAATTTGTTTGAATGAGCAAAAATATAAAATTAAAAATGCAATATTTTGCATGAATCGAAAAACGAAGTTGCAAAATTTGTTTTAAAATAATTTTATCAGTACAAAAAAGTGTTTAAGCTTGATTTTTTTGATTGTTAGCATTCCAGCTCTTGTGGAGAATTTGTCTGAATGAGCAAAAATATAAAATTAAAAATGCAATATTTTGCATGAATCGAAAAAGATAGTTGCAAAAATTGTTTTAAAATACTTTTGTCAGTATAAAAAAGTGTTTAAGCTTGATTTTTTTTTTGATTGTTAGCATTCCAGCTCTTTTGGAGAATTTGTTTGAATGAGCAAAAATATAAAATTAAAAATGCAATGTTTTGCATGAATCGAAAAAGATAGTTGCAAAAATTGTTTTAAAATACTTTTGTCAGTATAAAAAAGTGTTTAAGCTTGATTTTTTTTTATTGTTAGCATTCCAGCTCTTTTGGAGAATTTGTTTGAATGAGCAAAATTATAAAATTAAAAATGCAATATTTTGCATGAATCGAAAAAGGAAGTTGCAAAATTTGTTTTAAAATAATTTTATCAGTACAAAAAAGTGTTGAAGCTTGATTTTTTTGATTGTTAGCATTCCATATCTTGTGGAGAATTTGTCTGAATGAGCAAAAATATAAAATTAAAAATGCAATATTTTGCATGAATCGAAAAAGATATTTGCAAAAATTGTTGTAAAATACTTTTGTCAGTATAAAAAAGTGTTTAAGCTTGATTTTTTTTTTGATTGTTAGCATTCCAGCTCTTTTGGAGAATTTGTTTGAATGAGCAAAAATATAAAATTAAAAATGCAATATTTTGCATGAATCGAAAAAGATAGTTGCAAAAATTGTTTTAAAATACTTTTGTCAGTATAAAAAAGTGTTTAAGCTTGATTTTTTTTTTTATTGTTAGCATTCCAGCTCTTTTGGAGAATTTGTTTGAATGAGCAAAAATATAAAATTAAAAATGCAATATTTTGCATGAATCGAAAAACGAAGTTGCAAAATTTGTTTTAAAATAATTTTATCAGTACAAAAAAGTTTTTAAGCTTGATTTTTTTGATTGTTAGCATTCCAGCTCTTGTGGAGAATTTGTCTGAATGAGCAAAAATATAAAATTAAAAATGCAATATTTTGCATGAATCGAAAAAGATATTTGCAAAAATTGTTGTAAAATACTTTTGTCAGTATAAAAAAGTGTTTAAGCTTGATTTTTTTTTTGATTGTTAGCATTCCAGCTCTTTTGGAGAATTTGTTTGAATGAGCAAAATTATAAAATTAAAAATGCAATATTTTGCATGAATCGAAAAAAGTAGATGCAAAAATTGTTTTAAAATACTTTTATCAGTATAAAAAAGTGTTTAAGCTTGATTTTTTTGATTGTTAGCATTCCAGCTCTTGTGGAGAATTTGTCTGAATGAGCAAAAATATAAAATTAAAAATGCAATATTTTGCATGAATCGAAAAAGATATTTGCAAAAATTGTTGTAAAATACTTTTGTCAGTATAAAAAAGTGTTTAAGCTTGATTTTTTTGATTGTTAGCATTCCAGCTCTTGTGGAGAATTTGTCTGAATGAGCAAAAATATAAAATTAAAAATGCAATATTTTGCATGAATCGAAAAACGAAGTTGCAAAACTTGTTTTAAAATAATTTTATCAGTACAAAAAAGTGTTTACGCTTGATTTTTTTTCGATTGTTAGCATTCCAGCTCTTTTGGAGAAATTGTTTGAATGAGCAAAATTATAAAATTAAAAATGCAATATTTTGCATGAATCGAAAAACGAAGTTGCAAAATTTGTTTTAAAATAATTTTATCAGTACAAAAAAGTGTTTAAGCTTGATTTTTTTGATTGTTAGCATTCCAGCTCTTGTGGAGAATTTGTCTGAATGAGCAAAAATATAAAATTAAAAATGCAATATTTTGCATGAATCGAAAAACGAAGTTGCAAAATTTGTTTTAAAATACTTTTGTCAGTATAAAAAAGTGTTTAAGCTTGATTTTTTTTTTGATTGTTAGCATTCCAGCTCTTTTGGAGAATTTGTTTGAATGAGCAAAATTATAAAATTAAAAATGCAATATTTTGCATGAATCAAAAAAGATAGTTGCAAAAATTGTTTTAAAATACTTTTATCAGTACAAAAAAGTGTTTAAGCTTGATTTTTTTTTGATTGTTAGCATTCCAGCTCTTTTGGAGAATTTGTTTGAATGAGCAAAAATATAAAATTAAAAATGCAATATTTTGCATGAATCGAAAAACGAAGTTGCAAAATTTGTTTTAAAATAATTTTATCAGTACAAAAAAGTGTTTAAGCTTGATTTTTTTTTTGATTGTTAGCATTCCAGCTCTTTTGGAGAATTTGTTTGAATGAGCAAAATTATAAAATTAAAAATGCAATATTTTGCATGAATCGAAAAACGAAGTTGCAAAACTTGTTTTAAAATAATTTTATCAGTACAAAAAAGTGTTTACGCTTGATTTTTTTTCGATTGTTAGCATTCCAGCTCTTTTGGAGAAATTGTTTGAATGAGCAAAATTATAAAATTAAAAATGCAATATTTTGCATGAATCGAAAAACGAAGTTGCAAAATTTGTTTTAAAATAATTTTATCAGTACAAAAAAGTGTTTAAGCTTGATTTTTTTGATTGTTAGCATTCCAGCTCTTGTGGAGAATTTGTCTGAATGAGCAAAAATATAAAATTAAAAATGCAATATTTTGCATGAATCGAAAAACGAAGTTGCAAAATTTGTTTTAAAATACTTTTGTCAGTATAAAAAAGTGTTTAAGCTTGATTTTTTTTTTGATTGTTAGCATTCCAGCTCTTTTGGAGAATTTGTTTGAATGAGCAAAATTATAAAATTAAAAATGCAATATTTTGCATGAATCAAAAAAGATAGTTGCAAAAATTGTTTTAAAATACTTTTATCAGTACAAAAAAGTGTTTAAGCTTGATTTTTTTTTGATTGTTAGCATTCCAGCTCTTTTGGAGAATTTGTCTGAATGAGCAAAAATATAAAATTAAAAATGCAATATTTTGCATGAATCGAAAAAGATATTTGCAAAAATTGTTGTAAAATACTTTTGTCAGTATAAAAAAGTGTTTAAGCTTGATTTTTTTGATTGTTAGCATTCCAGCTCTTGTGGAGAATTTGTCTGAATGAGCAAAAATATAAAATTAAAAATGCAATATTTTGCATGAATCGAAAAACGAAGTTGCAAAACTTGTTTTAAAATAATTTTATCAGTACAAAAAAGTGTTTACGCTTGATTTTTTTTCGATTGTTAGCATTCCAGCTCTTTTGGAGAAATTGTTTGAATGAGCAAAATTATAAAATTAAAAATGCAATATTTTGCATGAATCGAAAAACGAAGTTGCAAAATTTGTTTTAAAATAATTTTATCAGTACAAAAAAGTGTTTAAGCTTGATTTTTTTGATTGTTAGCATTCCAGCTCTTGTGGAGAATTTGTCTGAATGAGCAAAAATATAAAATTAAAAATGCAATATTTTGCATGAATCGAAAAACGAAGTTGCAAAATTTGTTTTAAAATACTTTTGTCAGTATAAAAAAGTGTTTAAGCTTGATTTTTTTTTTGATTGTTAGCATTCCAGCTCTTTTGGAGAATTTGTTTGAATGAGCAAAATTATAAAATTAAAAATGCAATATTTTGCATGAATCGAAAAACGAAGTTGCAAAATTTGTTTTAAAATACTTTTGTCAGTATAAAAAAGTGTTTAAGCTTGATTTTTTTTTTGATTGTTAGCATTCCAGCTCTTTTGGAGAATTTGTTTGAATGAGCAAAATTATAAAATTAAAAATGCAATATTTTGCATGAATCAAAAAAGATAGTTGCAAAAATTGTTTTAAAATACTTTTATCAGTACAAAAAAGTGTTTAAGCTTGATTTTTTTTTGATTGTTAGCATTCCAGCTCTTTTGGAGAATTTGTTTGAATGAGCAAAAATATAAAATTAAAAATGCAATATTTTGCATGAATCGAAAAACGAAGTTGCAAAATTTGTTTTAAAATAATTTTATCAGTACAAAAAAGTGTTTAAGCTTGATTTTTTTGATTGTTAGCATTCCAGCTCTTGTGGAGAATTTGTCTGAATGAGCAAAAATATAAAATTAAAAATGCAATATTTTGCATGAATCGAAAAACGAAGTTGCAAAATTTGTTTTGAAATAATTTTATCAGTACAAAAAAGTTTTTAAGCTTGATTCTTTTTTTTGATTGTTATCATTCCAACACTTTTGGAGAAATTGTTTGAATGAGCAAAATTATAAAATTAAAAATGCAATATTTTGCATGAATCGAAAAAGATAGTTGCAAAAATTGTTTTAAAATACTTTTATCAGTACAAAAAAGTGTTTAAGCTTGATTTTTTTTTTGATTGTTAGCATTCCAGCTCTTTTGGAGAATTTGTTTGAATGAGCAAAAATATAAAATTAAAAATGCAATATTTTGCATGAATCGAAAAACGAAGTTGCAAAATTTGTTTTAAAATAAATTTATCAGTACAAAAAAGTGTTTAAGCTTGATTTTTTTGATTGTTAGCATTCCAGCTCTTGTGGAGAATTTGTCTGAATGAGCAAAAATATAAAATTAAAAATGCAATATTTTGCATGAATCGAAAAAGATATTTGCAAAAATTGTTGTAAAATACTTTTGTCAGTATAAAAAAGTGTTTAGGCTTGATTTTTTTTTGATTGTTAGCATTCCAGCTCTTTTGGAGAATTTGTTTGAATGAGCAAAAATATAAAATTAAAAATGCAATATTTTGCATGTATCGAAAAAGATAGTTGCAAAAATTGTTTTAAAATACTTTTGTCAGTATAAAAAAGTGTTTAAGCTTGATTTTTTTTTTGATTGTTAGCATTCCAGCTCTTTTGGAGAATTTGTTTGAATGAGCAAAAATATAAAATTAAAAATGCAATATTTTGCATGAATCGAAAAACGAAGTTGCAAAATTTGTTTTGAAATAATTTTATCAGTACAAAAAAGTTTTTAAGCTTGATTCTTTTTTTTGATTGTTATCATTCCAACACTTTTGGAGAAATTGTTTGAATGAGCAAAATTATAAAATTAAAAATGCAATATTTTGCATGAATCGAAAAACGAAGTTGCAAAATTTGTTTTAAAATAATTTTATCAGTACAAAAAAGTGTTTAAGCTTGATTTTTTTGATTGTTAGCATTCCAGCTCTTGTGGAGAATTTGTTTGAATGAGCAAAAATATAAAATTAAAAATGCATAATTTTGCATGAATCGAAAAACGAAGTTGCAAAATTTGTTTTAAAATAATTTTATCAGTACAAAAAAGTTTCTAACAAGGGACCGTTTTCAGATGTAAACCCCAGATTTCTTAGGTCATATGTGGAATCGATAGTACCCCTATAGGTATGAAAAACCCCTAAGGCTTTTGTGCCCTTTCGGGGTTTTACAGAAGTTACAGGATTCTAAAGTCAAAAATCCACGACCCGGGGGTCGTGAGTTAAGGAAAAAAACGCAGGTGTCACCTGAAAAGGTTCCCTTGTAAGCTTGATTCTTTTTTTTGATTGTTATCATTCCAACACTTTTGGAGAAATTGTTTGAATGAGCAAAATTATAAAATTAAAAATGCAATATTTTGCATGAATCGAAAAAGATAGTTGCAAAAATTGTTTTAAAATACTTTTGTCAGTATAAAAAAGTGTTTAAGCTTGATTTTTTTTTTGATTGTTACTACATGTAATCATAATCGGCAAATGCCTGGAAACACAATTGATTGTGGATATTTTTGGTTGTTTTATGTCTGCAGATTTTTCAAATATGATCAAGATCCAGATAAAATTTTTGATCCAAATTTCAATTTATCGAATTTTGAAATTGAACTTTTTAAATTTTTTGATACTGTTATTGCAGCCTTTAAAGGGCGTTCAAACAGAACAAAAGAATCTGTTGCTGAAGAAGTTAATAAATCTTTTTCTCCTGAATTACTTCAACTAAAATCACCACAAAAAAAAGGTGAAGGAAAGAAAAAATTACCACCAAAAGTTAAGCCAACAAGAACTGTTCATATTTCAAGTAGACAAGGAAGACCACCAAAAGTATATTATATATATACTTCCGATTTAAAATCTAAAAAAAGTGAAAAAATTTCAAATGTTAATGAAAAATCTGAAAACAACGATGATCCAAGATTGGATGAAGTTGTTAACGATTCTGTTCAAATTCCATTAAAATTGTATGATTAAAATAAAGTAAAAAATAATGAATGGATAAATGATCAAATAATTGATTCTGTTATTTTTAAAGATATTATTAATGGACAAGATGATATAATTCTTGTAAGTGCAATTTGTTTTGGTAAAATAAAGCCAGGTTATTGGGGTCCTGAAAAAAAGAAACCAAATCGATTGCCTACAATTCCAAGTTATAATCCAAATTTTACAAAAGCTATTATTCCTGTAAATTTTAATAATTTACATTGGAGTTTAGCTATGTTGGATAAACCAACAAAAATCTGCACATTTTATTGTACTTTGAGATATGATATTTTTCATGAAGATCATGCACCACAATTAACAAAGCTTAAATTAATCTGCCGATTATTACTTAAAAATGAAGAAGCAGATATTGTTGTTGCACCAACAAATTCATTTTTAAGACAGCTTGATGGTATTAGTTGTGGACCTTTTATTGTAATTCTTGCAATAAGAATATTAGAAAATAAAAGTTTATTCTTTGGTGCAGCTGAAGCAAAAGCTTGGAGAAAATATGTATACGATTATTATAAACCTTTTGTTCCAGTTGAAAATACAAATAAACCAACTGATCCAAATGAAATTCAAGTAGTTGAAGAAACAGAAAAAAAGGAAGAAGTTTCATATGAAAGTGATAGTGAAGAAACGCCTTTTAAAAAATCAAAAATTGCTGAAACTCCAGCAACTATTTTTAATTCATTATCTTTAAATACACCAGAAAATGAAAAAAGATCTTTTAATAATTCTTTAACACCAAAAATTCCACAATTTGGAAATAGACGAAGAAAAGGTGAAAATGTTAAAATGGATACTGTAGTCGATGGAAGTAAAACAGATACTCCAATGGAAGTCGATTTTGAATCAAATCCAGAAAGTCCAATGGAAATTGATCGACAAATTTTAACACCAAAAAGAAGACTTGCTAAAAAAATTAAAACAGAACCAATTTCACCAAAAATTTATTTAAATGATTCTGTAATTTCTGAAAATGTTGGTGCAACACCACTTACAACAGATAATGAAGCTGATAATGAAGCATCATTTGTTGAACTTCATGAAAATGAAAAATTATCTGGATTAAAAGCATGTGTTTTACCAGCTGCTAATGTTGTTGTTGTAAAAAATCGTTATACATCTGATCCACGTCAATTAATGACAGTAGAATCAAATGGTAAAAGAACAGTTTTGCATAAAACAAATATAACACCAACAAAAAAAGCAGCTAAAGCTGAACTTCATTTTAAAGTTGATAATTCTGATAAAACAAAAGTCAAAGTTAAATTACAAAAAATTATTTCACCAAAAAAAACTGAAACAGTTAAAACTTATGTTTTAAATAAGACGGCTGTTGAAGAAAAAGCTGAATTAAATACATCAGATTCTTCAATACAAACATCACCAAAGAAAAAAATTAATAATAAAAAAATTAAAAAAGGTCGTTTGATGAAAAAACAAAGTGCAAGTGCAACAGAAGAATCTGAATCTGAAGCTGAAAGTGATTCAAAAAAAAGCAAAAATAATTTAAAAAGTTCTGAATCCACAGAAAAATGTGAAAGTAAAAAAGATGAACTTATTGAAATTGATACCACAAAAACAGAAAATATTGTTGAAAGTGATTCTTCTGTTGCTAATTCTGATGCACCACTAAAAAAAACAAGGGGTCGACCTAAAAAAATTATTTCACCAAAAAAAACTGAAACAGTTAAAACTTTTGTTTTAAAAAAGACGGCTGTTGAAGAAAAAGCTGAATTAAATACATCAGATTCTTCAATACAAACATCACCAAGAAAAAGAGGTTTTTTTACAAAAAAACCAATAAAAGGTCGTTTTATGAAGAAAATGCCAAGTGCAACAGAAGAATCTGAATCTGTAGTTCAAAGTGATTCAGAAAATAAAAAAAAGAATGTAAAAAATTCTAAAAAAAAGGTTGTGGAAGAAAGCACACAAATTGTGATGTTTGAAACTTTATCAAAATCTCAACAAGATATGCCACCTCCAAATGTTTTTAAAGCATATAAAGAAGCAATGGGAAAAGATTATGAAAAAGTTGGAATTTCAAAATCCCCAGAAAAATGTGAAAGCAAAAAAGATGAAGTTATTGAAATCGATACTACAGAAACAGAAAATGCTGTTGAAAGTGATTCTTCTGTTGTTAATTCTGATGCACCTCTAAAAAAAAGAAGGGGTCGACCAACAAAAAAATCTTATGTCGCTGATCCAGCAAAACGTAAAAGGGGTCGACCAGGAAAAGCAGATGAACCACCATCAAAATTTCCAAAACCATTACCGGTAACAGCTCGATGTCATATTGATGGTGTTGGACATGAAGGTGGATGCGCTGCTTATAGCGTTAATCACAAAATGGAATACAAACATCATGGAGAATTTGATCAACCATGTTATCATTGTGGAGCATATTTAAATGAATATGAAACAAAAACACCAACACTTGCAAATAAATGTTGCAATAATGGTGAATTATACACCGAAGAAATAAAAGAAATTGAAAAAATTTTGGAAAATGCACCACAATTAATGAAAGATTTAATTGATGATAATAAACCTGATAGTAAAAAATTTAAATCAAAATCACATATTTATAATAAATTAGTTGGTTTTGGTACAATTACAACAAACAGCATTTTGCCACCATTACCAGGAGGACCCGGAGCTGGACCTCCTGCAGTTCGAATGAGTGGTGATATCGGATATGCAGCAAGTGATCTTTTTCCACCAGAAGGGAAAAAACCAAATCTTGGTCAAATGTACTGTATCGATCTTCGCGATGCTGAAGATATCATTGGCGAAAAAGCTAAAGAATTTAAACTTTCAGAAGACATTACAAAAAAATTGTTAAAAATGGTTAACGATGATCATGTATTTGCAAAATTATTTAAAACTGCTTCTGAAAAATTTGCAGAACAAATCGAAAAAGCAAAAAAAGAAAAAAAAGATTTGCCACAATTTCGATGCATTATTGTTGATTCAAGAGATCCAACTTTTAAAACTTCTGATCCAACCATTCAAACTATTCATGCACATAGTGCAGAAAAGCCAAGAAATGAATTGATTGGAATGATTTGGAGTAATGATAATGGAGAACCTCCAGAATTTAAAGGAATTTGGTTAAATGGCAGAAATGGACAAACGCATTTTGTTCCATATTATAGTCCAAATGTCGATCCATTATGTTATCCCTTACTTTTTCCAAAAGGTACACAAATTTATCATAATGGAATGGAATTAAAAAAGGTTGAAAATGAAAAGAAAAAAGCTAAAAAAGTTATGGAAGAGGATGTTGATCAGATGATGATATTGAACGTCATGTAAATAAAAGTGATGACGAAGAAAACGTCGATGAAGATATCCTTGAAGATGATCCTTCAAAAAAAAGAAAAGTAAAAGGCCGTAGATTTGCTTCAAGAAAGCAAGTAACAAGATATTTTTTGTATCCAAGAAAAAAAAGTGGTTTAAAATTTAAAGAAGCTCATTGGCTTTGGAGTAAAGGCCCAATTGCTGATGCTTGGCTAATTGATATGGTTTGTTGTGCTGAACGAGCACAATTAGATGAAGCAAGAAGAAGGGTTGAAAAAATGAAAAAACGTTGCACAACTTCAAATGATTTAAAAAAATATGTTGAAAAAACATATTTGAATAATAAAAAATTAGGTTCGATGTTTACAATTCCCAGAAATTTTAAAGGTGGAAGAAAATATATGCAAAATGCATATTCTGATATTATGACAATTATTGAAAATACAAAATTGCCATCATATTTTATCACTTTTACTGGAAATCCGCAATGGAAAGAAATTACAGACAATACTAAACCAGGAGAAACAAGATCGGATTTAAAACAGGAAGCAGAAAAAGTCTGTTTTAGACGCAAAAAAAAAGTCTAATAAAAAAATAGACTTTTAGTCTAATTAGACGCAAGCGACTATTTTTTTTGCGACTATTTTTAAAAAATAGCCACACTGTTGTACACTATGCGACATATTGCCAAAACTTATTTATACTATTTGTTTTGCTTTTTTATAGCTAACAAATCGTTTATGTTTAATAATAAAATTTTGGTTTTTAGATGAAGAAGGAAAGCGTATTGCTGAATGTAAGTTTTTATTTGTGTAAAAAGTTTTTATTTATAAATGTTTGTCTTTTTTTAGCACCATGGACTGGAGAATTTGGTACAAAACATCAAACATGGGGAAAGCGACGTTTTTGTGATCGTCCAATCATTAGTGAAGGATCCGATCGTCAACGATATATGTATGACATTTGGATGAAAAGTTGAAGTTGAAAATTTTAATACTGAAATTTTCAAGCCTATACTATCTGTTCCTGTTGAATATGAGGAAGATGAGAAATCTGAAGATGAAGTTCTATATTGTCGAAGAAAAAGAAGCAGCTGCCTCTGAAAATGATGATTCAGTTATATATCAAATTCATAAGTTTGAAGAAGAATGGAATGATGAATATGAAACTAATGAATCAACTAAAAGTGATCCGACGAAATTTTCATCAAAACTTTCTGGAAAAATTGCACAACTTTATGAAAAGATGGATATTTCTGATGTTTCACTTTGTGTTAGCGGTGAAGAAATTAAAGTATTGTTTTTTTTTGTAATTTGTACTTTTAAACTTATATATCCATTTTAGGCTCATAAGCTTATCTTTTATCTTCATTTGGCAGCAGTGATAAATCAAGATGATTGGGAAACTGCTAGTATAAAAAAAATTGATACTGAATGTTTTGCACCATTAACTGTTCAAAAAGCTCTAGAATTTATGTGTAATGAAAGCATTGCTTAAGTTGATGAACTTCAAGTTGATCAAATGATGGAATTAAGTCGCTTTGCAACAATGTTCTCAATTTCTGATCATAAAGATTTTATCAATAATCAAATTATCAGCGCAGTTATATTGTTTATAACTTGGAATTGTAGGCAATCGATTTGGTTTCTTTTTTTCAGGACCCCAATAACCTGGCTTTATTTTACCAAAACAAATTGCACTTACAAGAATTATATCATCTTGTCCATTAATAATATCTTTAAAAATAACAGAATCAATTATTTGATCATTTATCCATTCATTATTTTTTACTTTATTTTAATCATACAATTTTAATGGAATTTGAACAGAATCGTTAACAACTTCATCCAATCTTGGATCATCGTTGTTTTCAGATTTTTCATTAACATTTGAAATTTTTTCACTTTTTTTAGATTTTAAATCGGAAGTATATATATAATATACTTTTGGTGGTCTTCCTTGTCTACTTGAAATATGAACAGTTCTTGTTGGCTTAACTTTTGGTGGTAATTTTTTCTTTCCTTCACCTTTTTTTTGTGGTGATTTTAGTTGAAGTAATTCAGGAGAAAAAGATTTATTAACTTCTTCAGCAACAGATTCTTTTGTTCTGTTTGAACGCCCTTTAAAGGCTGCAATAACAGTATCAAAAAATTTAAAAAGTTCAATTTCAAAATTCGATAAATTGAAATTTGGATCAAAAATTTTATCTGGATCTTGATCATATTTGAAAAATCTGCAGACATAAAACAACCAAAAATATCCACAATCAATTGTGTTTCCAGGCATTTGCCGATTATGATTACATGTAGTAACAATCAAAAAAAAAATCAAGCTTAAACACTTTTTTATACTGACAAAAGTATTTTAAAACAATTTTTGCAACTATCTTTTTCGATTCATGCAAAATATTGCATTTTTAATTTTATAATTTTGCTCATTCAAACAATTTCTCCAAAAGTGTTGGAATGATAACAATCAAAAAAAAGAATCAAGCTTACAAGGGAACCTTTTCAGGTGACACCTGCGTTTTTTTCCTTAACTCACGACCCCCGGGTCGTGGATTTTTGACTTTAGAATCCTGTAACTTCTGTAAAACCCCGAAAGGGCACAAAAGCCTTAGGGGTTTTTCATACCTATAGGGGTACTATCGATTCCACATATGACCTAAGAAATCTGGGGTTTACATCTGAAAACGGTCCCTTGTTAGAAACTTTTTTGTACTGATAAAATTATTTTAAAACAAATTTTGCAACTTCGTTTTTCGATTCATGCAAAATTATGCATTTTTAATTTTATATTTTTGCTCATTCAAACAAATTCTCCACAAGAGCTGGAATGCTAACAATCAAAAAAATCAAGCTTAAACACTTTTTTGTACTGATAAAATTATTTTAAAACAAATTTTGCAACTTCGTTTTTCGATTCATGCAAAATATTGCATTTTTAATTTTATAATTTTGCTCATTCAAACAATTTCTCCAAAAGTGTTGGAATGATAACAATCAAAAAAAAGAATCAAGCTTAAAAACTTTTTTGTACTGATAAAATTATTTCAAAACAAATTTTGCAACTTCGTTTTTCGATTCATGCAAAATATTGCATTTTTAATTTTATATTTTTGCTCATTCAAACAAATTCTCCAAAAGAGCTGGAATGCTAACAATCAAAAAAAAAATCAAGCTTAAACACTTTTTTATACTGACAAAAGTATTTTAAAACAATTTTTGCAACTATCTTTTTCGATACATGCAAAATATTGCATTTTTAATTTTATATTTTTGCTCATTCAAACAAATTCTCCAAAAGAGCTGGAATGCTAACAATCAAAAAAAAATCAAGCCTAAACACTTTTTTATACTGACAAAAGTATTTTACAACAATTTTTGCAAATATCTTTTTCGATTCATGCAAAATATTGCATTTTTAATTTTATATTTTTGCTCATTCAGACAAATTCTCCACAAGAGCTGGAATGCTAACAATCAAAAAAATCAAGCTTAAACACTTTTTTGTACTGATAAATTTATTTTAAAACAAATTTTGCAACTTCGTTTTTCGATTCATGCAAAATATTGCATTTTTAATTTTATATTTTTGCTCATTCAAACAAATTCTCCAAAAGAGCTGGAATGCTAACAATCAAAAAAAAAATCAAGCTTAAACACTTTTTTGTACTGATAAAAGTATTTTAAAACAATTTTTGCAACTATCTTTTTCGATTCATGCAAAATATTGCATTTTTAATTTTATAATTTTGCTCATTCAAACAATTTCTCCAAAAGTGTTGGAATGATAACAATCAAAAAAAAGAATCAAGCTTAAAAACTTTTTTGTACTGATAAAATTATTTCAAAACAAATTTTGCAACTTCGTTTTTCGATTCATGCAAAATATTGCATTTTTAATTTTATATTTTTGCTCATTCAGACAAATTCTCCACAAGAGCTGGAATGCTAACAATCAAAAAAATCAAGCTTAAACACTTTTTTGTACTGATAAAATTATTTTAAAACAAATTTTGCAACTTCGTTTTTCGATTCATGCAAAATATTGCATTTTTAATTTTATATTTTTGCTCATTCAAACAAATTCTCCAAAAGAGCTGGAATGCTAACAATCAAAAAAAAATCAAGCTTAAACACTTTTTTGTACTGATAAAAGTATTTTAAAACAATTTTTGCAACTATCTTTTTTGATTCATGCAAAATATTGCATTTTTAATTTTATAATTTTGCTCATTCAAACAAATTCTCCAAAAGAGCTGGAATGCTAACAATCAAAAAAAAAATCAAGCTTAAACACTTTTTTATACTGACAAAAGTATTTTAAAACAAATTTTGCAACTTCGTTTTTCGATTCATGCAAAATATTGCATTTTTAATTTTATAATTTTGCTCATTCAAACAAATTCTCCAAAAGAGCTGGAATGCTAACAATCAAAAAAAAAATCAAGCTTAAACACTTTTTTATACTGACAAAAGTATTTTAAAACAAATTTTGCAACTTCGTTTTTCGATTCATGCAAAATATTGCATTTTTAATTTTATATTTTTGCTCATTCAGACAAATTCTCCACAAGAGCTGGAATGCTAACAATCAAAAAAATCAAGCTTAAACACTTTTTTGTACTGATAAAATTATTTTAAAACAAATTTTGCAACTTCGTTTTTCGATTCATGCAAAATATTGCATTTTTAATTTTATAATTTTGCTCATTCAAACAATTTCTCCAAAAGAGCTGGAATGCTAACAATCGAAAAAAAATCAAGCGTAAACACTTTTTTGTACTGATAAAATTATTTTAAAACAAGTTTTGCAACTTCGTTTTTCGATTCATGCAAAATATTGCATTTTTAATTTTATATTTTTGCTCATTCAGACAAATTCTCCACAAGAGCTGGAATGCTAACAATCAAAAAAATCAAGCTTAAACACTTTTTTATACTGACAAAAGTATTTTACAACAATTTTTGCAAATATCTTTTTCGATTCATGCAAAATATTGCATTTTTAATTTTATATTTTTGCTCATTCAGACAAAGTCTCCACAAGAGCTGGAATGCTAACAATCAAAAAAATCAAGCTTAAACACTTTTTTATACTGATAAAAGTATTTTAAAACAATTTTTGCATCTACTTTTTTCGATTCATGCAAAATATTGCATTTTTAATTTTATAATTTTGCTCATTCAAACAAATTCTCCAAAAGAGCTGGAATGCTAACAATCAAAAAAAAAATCAAGCTTAAACACTTTTTTATACTGACAAAAGTATTTTACAACAATTTTTGCAAATATCTTTTTCGATTCATGCAAAATATTGCATTTTTAATTTTATATTTTTGCTCATTCAGACAAATTCTCCACAAGAGCTGGAATGCTAACAATCAAAAAAATCAAGCTTAAAAACTTTTTTGTACTGATAAAATTATTTTAAAACAAATTTTGCAACTTCGTTTTTCGATTCATGCAAAATATTGCATTTTTAATTTTATATTTTTGCTCATTCAAACAAATTCTCCAAAAGAGCTGGAATGCTAACAATAAAAAAAAAAATCAAGCTTAAACACTTTTTTATACTGACAAAAGTATTTTAAAACAATTTTTGCAACTATCTTTTTCGATTCATGCAAAATATTGCATTTTTAATTTTATATTTTTGCTCATTCAAACAAATTCTCCAAAAGAGCTGGAATGCTAACAATCAAAAAAAAAATCAAGCTTAAACACTTTTTTATACTTGCTGTTGCCATGGGAGAATGTTCAAGATATGAATGCTGTTGGTGAATATAAACGCAAATGTCGTGCTCCACCATTTGTTAATGCCCTCGTGAATATATTGAAACTCTTACGTATGTTGATGGTCTAAAATATTATGATGCTCCAAATTATTAAATGTACTATCAACTTATGCGTCTTGCCTCAGTGGGTGTTCAAGAATTTCTATATGATTGGGAAAAACCTAGTGTTTTATAATATTATTATTATTACTGTATGCATTTATTGATAATATTGATACTGTATATAAATTTTAATAAAAATTTAACTTTATAAATTTTTTGGAGATTTTAAATTTAACTATCACCTGAAGTAATAATATTAATATTATTACTTCAAGTGATAGTATAGCATTACGGTAGAAGAGATTTAAATGCGAAAGGAAGAAATTTTTGAGTATTTGCTTTTGTTAATTTTTTTGTTGAACAAATCATCTTTAAGTTTTTCACGTGCCATTATTAAATGTAACACTAGAATTTGTGAAAATCAACGCAAATTAACTTAACTTTCAGTTTTTTTCTTTGTTTTTTCTCAAGGAAAAAAAGGCGTTTATTTTTTTCAAAATAAACGTTTGGCAAAACGAACTGCGATGTAAATAAACGAATGCGTTTAAAATAAACGCTTTCTTCTTCCTGTTCTTTATTTATGATTTTAATGAACTGTAAAAAGTTATGTTTTTTCAAAACTTTAATAGCAATTTTTTCTATCAAAGATAGCGGATAATTGTTTGTGATTAGATGAGCTTTGATATTTTGATAGCCTTCTTTGGAATTTTTCTGGTTTGATGAAAGTCTTGCTGTTCTTAGTATTTCCCCAGCAATTGTATTAGTTTTAAAAATATCAGGTGTATTTGAATTAAAATTTGAATAGCGGATTACGTTGAAATGGTAATCGTTTGTTTTGTTGTAAAGTTTGGTGTTTAATTTGTTATTTTCGATTACCATTTCGATGTCGAGAAATTGTGTTTTGGTGTTGACTTTGTTAGTTTTTTTCCAAAGTTAAGCTTTTGTGATAAATTTTTTTTGCAACATTCTCAAAATTAAATTTTTTTGTGGATAATACTTCTATATCATCGACATATCTGTAACCATTTTTGAAACCTTGAAGTTTTATTTTGTTTTCTTTTTTGATGCTGTATTCATATTCCATCATAGTAAAGGTTAAATCAGCTAAGAGAGGGCTACTGTTATTTCCTTGAGGAATACCATTAATTTGTTTGAAAAGGAAGTTACCAGCATAGGAATTTTTTAAAACAAAATCTATCATATATATGATATCTTCTTTTTCTAAATTTTTAATATTACCGGTTTTTGGTTCGTCAGTGTAATAACATTTATTAAAGCCAACTTTTATGTATCTTTTTCCTGAATTTTTAAAGCAAATGTCTATTAATTTTATTAAATATTTTTTAACAATTTCATGTGGAAGATTTGTAAATAGACTGGCGAAGTCTGCGGTGTAAATAATTGTGTTTTTATTAATTTTTGGCAAGTTTTGCAGTACTTCCAAGCTATTGTTAATAGACCAATAGCATTTGCTGCCATTTGTATTATTTTGTTTGATACAATAATTTTTAAAGTGCGATTTTAAAAAACTTAAAACTTTTTGTAATGTTATTATTATTATTATTATTATTATTTATTCTGCAAGCCCGAACACTTGCTGATTACATAAAAATAAAAAACATACAGAAAAAATAAATTAAATTAAAATAAATACAGCATTTAACAACACAAAACACAAATAAAATTAAATTAAATAACTCCTCATTCTTTTCATGTGCTCAACAATAAAAGATGAAAGAAAATCATTGATAAAGTAAAGTAAGCAAAAATAAAATGTAATTACAAATAGAGAAGGTGGAACAGAGAAATTATGTATAACTTAAAACTTAAAAACTCATAATGCTAAGAGGTAATTTTTAAACTCTTTATGGGAAGTATACTGAATATTCCTGGGTAATTTTATATACCTTGACGTGGCTTTAGTGGTAAAAAAATGTTTTCTGATATTATTATGTTGACTGCATTTGGGTATTGAAATTTTTTGGCTTGCTCCTCGGGTAATAGTACTTCTTTTAATAAGGTTAAGTTTGAAATTCAGACTACCGTTAAGGTAATCGTTTAGGAATGATAGGTCATACTTGTTTCTCCTAGATTCTAACGTTTCAACTTTGGCGTTAATAAGATTTCCTAATCGGATTAATTTATCCTCATAAGGTTCATTAGAAAATTCTCTTAAAACTTTGCATCTTAAAAAAATATTTCTAATAAAAATTCTTTGAACTTTTTCAAGTTTATCGATGAGCTTTCTTTTTGTAGGATTAAAGACGGGTGTTGAGAATTCAACAAGGGGTCTGACATAAGTGGTGTACATGTGGTATAAAAGGTTAGCATTAGTGGATTTTAATCCCTTAAAAAGGATAAAAGAGCGCGCTAAAGCGTTTTTTGAGATAGTGTTTATATGTTCATCCCAACTTAAATCTGCAGAAACAATTAAGCCTAAATCTCCAACAGATGATTGGTTGTTCGGAAGCTTGGCTCCGTTAAGGAAATAGGAGATTTTAGGGTTCTTTTTAGGTAAACAATGCAGGACATTGCACTTATTAATTGCAATCTCAAGCTCATTTTCAACAATCCATAACTCAAGTTTTTTAAAGAAGCGGTGAAGAGGAGAATTATGTTGTCGAAGTTCTGAGGATAAAACTTTAAGATCGTTAGCAAAAAGTTTTTGCAGTACGCCTGGGGTCTCACAGAAAGATACAAGGACAGCAATAAAGAATAAAAAGAGTATAGGACCAAGTTTAGATCCTTGAGGTACACCCGAATTGGCATCAAAAAAGTCAGAAAGTGTTTCGCCAACTTTTACTCTAAACTTTCTATTAGATAGAAAGGCTTGAATCCAAGCAATGATAGAGTTAGGGACTTTTACTTTTTTAAGTTTTACAAAAGAGGATGAAGTGCTTCATTCGATCGGAAGATTTGTAAATAGACTGGCGAAGTCTGCGGTGTAAATAATTGTGTTTTTATTAATTTTTGGCAAATTTTGCAGTACTTCCAAGCTATTGTTAATAGACCAATAGCATTTGCTGCCATTTGTATTATTTTGTTTGATACAATAATTTTTAAAGTGCGATTTTAAAAAACTTAAAACTTTTTGTAATGTTACTGAAATTTAATTAATGCTTGAATGTTTCGCACCTGTAATGAAACGGAATTTTGTTGGATTTTTGTGAAATTTAGGAATGGCATAAATCTTTGGAAACATTTTGTCTTCTGCACAGTTAATATTTGTTTGAAGGTTTTTGTTTAATTTTTTACGATATTCAATAATATGCTTTTCATTTTCCTTTACTTTTTGATATGTAATGTTTCCATTAATTTTTCATCCAGTTATAGTTTTTTCAATTCTCATTTCTTTATTTAAGGCTTTAACATAAAGGTTTTTACATATAAAAGCATAATTGTTTGAGGCTTTGTCGACACAAGTAATAACAAATTCTTCTTGAAGGTTTTTTAATTCTTTTAATCCAAATGCGTTATTGTTTCAAGATTTATTTGTAAACTTTCAGGATATACATAAACAAAGAAATTATTTTAAAAAAAATTGTGAAACGCGAACCTTTAGCGTTCGTTAGTTATGATGAACTTGTTGTAAAAAAACAATTTTGGTGAAATTTTTATAAAATTGTTAACGAAAAAATCATAAAAAACCACCCGCGATATTTAGAAGATAATTAATTGTTGAAATACAAAAGCTAATAACATTGTTAAAATGATTATCTTTTGCTTAATTGAGTGAAAATGTTTTTACTTTAGAGACAGTATAGTTTCTGGATAATGTAATTGAGCTTTAAGGAAAGATTCAATAGAGAAAAATAGAAAAATAAGGTGCTTTATTCAAGAATTTCGAGAAAACACCGCCGAAGGCGGTGGGTTCTCCTTTTATTTAAAAATAGACTATGCTCTTTTTTTAACGTCGTCGTTTGAAGTTTTTATGCTTTTTTGGCTAATGTTTTTGTGAGAAACAAAAAAAGAGAATTTAATGCGTTATTTTCATTCAATCGAACGCAGGAAATGTCAAACATATGATTCATTTTATATGACTGCTATTTTTTTAATGGTCTGTCGAAGGAAACAAATTTGAAAAAAACCTTAAAAAAAACCATTAATAAAAGATGCATAAATAAAATTAATGGGAAATACTTTTTTTTATCCTATATTTTTACTGAATTTATCTATAATTTTTTCAGTACCTATATTTTTGCTGAAAAAATATAATAAAATTGAAATAAAAAAAATTTTGTGTTTGCATTTAAAAAAGCAGATTTGAAAATAAATGTCAAATGGCAGTTTTTGTAACTGTTTGCAAGAAATTTTTTATTTCTTTTTTAGTTTTACGTTTACTATTTTAGAAATTCCATGTCAATAAATATTTTTTAAGGCAGCAAAAAATGTTTTATAGACAATTCTTTTTTTTGTAATGTTTTTTTTTAATTATCGTTTATCATATTAACATCTTTTATAAATTTAATCATTTTTTAAAAGAATTGTTTTTCTCAAAATCGTGTGCAGACTTTTTTCAACGTTTTATTTCCATCAAAAAATTTATAAAAAGAATCAAATCAAAGCATTTAAAAAGGGTGAATTAAAAACCTACAAAACTTGAGGCATAATTAATAAATTATTTTTTTCCATTCTTCTTTTCTTCATCATAATTTTTTGCATTCTTCTTTTTCTTTCGTTCCAATCGTGCACATAATTTTTTATTTTCTTCTTCTCGACGTAATGCCAGATTTTGCAACATTATTATTTCATATTGTAAAAGCTTTTTTTCACGTTCTTTCCTGACTTCTCGTGTTTCAGGTGAAAATGTTTTTATTGCCGTTGTTGTTGCAGAAGATGCTGAAGAAATATCTTTTTTGCAATATTTGCAAATCTTTGAAGCTTCTGAAATAAAAATATGTTAACGCAAAACTCCAATAATAAAAATGCATATTAAAACATTACCTTTATTTTGTCTTTCAGTTGGTTGGATTTGAGCATCAGATGAAGGTGCAGTAGCATTTATATTAATCTTTTCAAATTCATTACTAAGATTAAAATCAGATGTTACAGGAGAAACAGTACGATGATGTTGTCGACGAGGTGATGGAGTTCGAACATTTTCATCTTCATCAGCTAAAATTATTATTTTTGTGTTGAGTAAAATATAATATTTATTTAATATTATTATTTTGGGGAAACTATAGGATATGAAGTTTTTATTTGTGGTTTACTTTTTCTGTATATTTGCTTGCAGGTTTACCAAAAAAGTAGAAGGGCCACGAAAGAAATGAGATGGTAAAAAACATTTTTTTGCTAATTTTTTAAATACTATTTTTATAATGTATTCGCAACAGAATTTTTTGTAAACAAAAAAGGAAATTTTCACATTTCTGCAAGCATTTTTTAACACTCTTTTTCTATAGATTTTAATTTTCCAAGTTTTATAATGTGAAAAACTTTCCCCCCATCTTTGCTTTATTAAAATTCAAAGTGCAGGTTTTGTTTAAAATGGTTTTTGCAGAAGCATTTCAAGTTTTTTTGTGTTTCTAGTGCAGCTAAAAAGTAACAATTCGAAAATTAAACCAGCTGGAAATGCAGGCATGAAACATTTCGGAGATAATTTAGCCAAGGAAGGGTCACATTTTCCTTCACTTAAATGTCATTTCTTTTGCTTATATTTGCTTTTAACACTTTTATAAAAGATATTAAAACTTTTTCATATTTTCTAATTTAAGCTTAAGAGAGTTGTTACCATTTTCGCTCACCTTTATTATCATTATCTCCAACATCTCCAGCACCACCATGTGACCCAAAAGAAACATCATTAAATGAAACTGAAAAAATAATTTTAATGACATTAAAAAAAAGGTCGATGTTATTTTTGGCAGAAATCATACAACTGCCAAAAAGTCAGAGGTTAAGAAAAATAAACATACGCATCGCCGATGATTCCAAATCTGTTATTTCGACATTTGCTTTTTTATTTTCAAATCTTGCTTTAATTTCTTTTTTTTTATAAAAATCATGTGGGACACCATATTCAAAGCATAGAGCTAAAAATACCAGTCATAATAACAAAAAATTTAAATTTTGTACAAAATTTATTATAAGTACGTATCCCGCATAAAACGTGAACGTTTGGCGCAGTAAAAATCTTATAGAGTTTACTGGGAGCGAAAAATGAAAACTATAATGAGCTTACCTCTTTTTTTAACTTCTCTTGGAGTTTGCTTTCGTATTAGATTATTTTTTAACTTTTTAGCAACTGGAATACCAAATTCTGCAACCAAACATTTAATAAAGAAAAGAAAAGAAAAAACAAAAAAATACCATCGTCCAATGCAGCAACAATAATTTTTACACGTTCGAAAAGCGAAAGTTCATGACGTTTCATAGCTAAATTATAAATACAAAAACAAGAAAGTATACAGCTTTAGAAATACGCCAATGAGAAAAATGAAATCATTCTCATAAATTTACATATTTGCACTCAAAAAATAAGTGATGGTTTATTTTTATTCACTTTCAGAAATGAATCATAACCACTTGGGTTTTCTTGCCAAAAATTTTCAAAAATTTATGTACATAAACATTAAAATATTTTTTTATAAACGTGTGTTAAAAAGAATGTTTTTTGCATCCGTTTTACAGAGAAATTTTTAAATTTTGATAAACATTGCAATAAAAATTATTTTCAACTTTTACACGATATTTAAAAAATTTGAAAAAAAATTATACCAGATCTTTTAATCTTCTTTGCACTACCAGAGAATGATTCATCATGATTAAGTAATTGTTGGGAAGCTTTATATAGGCATAATTCAGGCTCTGATGTCTTAACATTTTGTTGTCTTGGAAATTCATATGGATTCTTAAGATTTAAAGATACAAAGCCTCTTTTAAATATATAAATTTTACTTGTATAACAAACGTTGAATTTGTGAAAATTTGTTTTGCATTTTCCTGTTTTTTCATTGAACCAAGTTTTCCATTAATTTTATCGGCAAAATAATCGGATGTAGCAAATGATTCAGTTATTTTTTCACAAGTGACATCTATTATTATTATTATTATTATTAAAGATTTTAGTGACATGCATAAAAATTAAAACTAACGGAGAGAAATCAAGCTTTTGTTGGAAGTATTTGAGTAGCGTTCATTCTTCCATAACTTTTTAACACATAATATTTCTTTAGTTTTATCATAAAAAGCTACACTTTTTTTTGAATTTAAATCATTCATACACGAAACATTATTCCATAAATTTGGTTGTCTTTTAACAGTGTAGTAATTATCATTTATTAAAGACCCTTGTATTTTGAATTTTAATACCGGGTGGGCAAAAAAACCAGGAAAAATTGCCGTTTTTCCTGGTTTTTTTGTCGGGAAAACCGGCAATTATATTGGCCCCCCGATACAGCCTCAGTTTGTTTTAAATATTACCTCTTTGACTTTTACCAATTTTAAGTGTTTTAAAAAACGAAATTTGTAAAAATCTTAACTAAAATTAATACAGCATCCTCCTTTTTTAGTTTGAACTAAAAACAAATTTTCACTTCAAACAAAGCATGAACTTAAAAATTTTTCACTTTTCACTGGGACTGCAACGTTTTTCTACCACAATAATTACCGCAATTTTTTGTGCTTTGGGATGAATATTCTTGATATTTGTTTAAAATTAGATTTGAATATTGTTGTACATTTTTTGTATGAGATCTTTCAATACAAAACAATTGTTTCTTTTCTTTCTGAGACATTAATTCATCCATTGTTGTCATCTAAAAAATGTAACTTTTAAAATATATCCACCATAAATAGTGGATACAAGTGTTTTATTTAGTAAAAATGTATTTCATTAATGAATAAATTCACACAAAAATCTGGAAATCTCTGCCGCAAACAAACATGGATTTGGCCGAAAAACCATTTCTGTTTTTTCAGAAATCGATATTATTTTTTGTCACTATTTTGTTCTTTTCTTTATGTTTAAAAAAAAGATATGACACGTATGCGTTGCTTGATTTTATCTTTTACACGTTTTCTTTTTTCGTTGTCATTTATGAAGTGTGCACACAATACTTTGAAAAATGATGAATATAAAACAGAGTTTAAAAAAAATTATATTCGGTGTTTTATAGTAAAAAATGTAGAAAAATGTGCCAAAAAATTTAAAAAGGGTTCAAGATAAGTTACACAAAACTTTCAAATTCATTCTTTCTTACTTGCAGGGCCGCAACTTGGGATAATATATTTTGGAAAAAAACGATGTCGAAAAAAATGTCTTTTCTTTAAAAACCATGTGAAAACGAACTGATAAAAATTTCTTTTTGGTTTTGCGATATGCACTTCTTTGTACTTCTTTCAGTTTTTTTTAAAAAAACTAATGAAAGAATTGAAGATTTGTATTGAAAACACACATTTAGGAATCACTGATGCACGCAACCTTTTCAAAAAGTAATGCATTTAATGTCGTTTCCACTATATTAATTTTACTTATTTTTCAAAATTATTTTGCATAAATTTTGCTTGTGGAGGAGGTAAACAAGAAAGAAAGCTCATGTCAAACACATAAAATTTTCTCACTTTTGATTTTTTCAAGAAGTTCCTCGAGTTTTTCCAAAGTTTCTTTTGATTCTTTGTTGAATGTTATCTTAGGCGGTTCATTTTTAGGTGACTATGCTTGTATGAGATTGTCTGTAAGTATTTAAAAAAAATACTTACATTTTACCGTAGACACCGGAGACACTATAACATGGTGAAAACCATTTTAACTTTTGTTAAAAAAGTATTGGTGAGTTTTTCTAACAAAAAACTTAACAATTATTAATTGGACACTTGTTACTAATTAATTTGCTTTTTCAAAATATTTTCAAAATTTAAATAAAAATATTAAAATTTTTTATTAAAGGAATTTTCAACCTAAACAAATCTAAAAATTTGTACATCGTTATAGCCTTCTGTAATATGATATAATTTGGTCAAACGAAACGATATAACAATCTCTGCAGCTTTTTGTTGCTAAATAAATGTGTTACTTCTATTAAAAAATATAAATGAAATACGATCTTTAAAAAAGTGTGATTAAAAATGGCCTCAACTAGTTTCAACTAGGGTTAAGATTAAAATAAAACTTTTGTTAAACGGTAAAACATGTTTATTTTTTTATAATACTTGCTATTTGTCGTTCTATTGTAAAATTTTCATAATTTAATAAATATTACAAAATAAAAACAATTTAAAAACATAGACATCAAAAATGATTTTTATAAATTATAAAATATTCAAAAAAGAAATAAAAATCAAAAGAGTTAAAAGAGTTAAAAGACACTTGTTAAAAATTTTTCTTTTCTTACAATCGAAAAACTAAAATTTTGTTTTTTTAGATTATTTAAAGAAAAAAACGCGCTAAAATGATTCATACTTTTTGCACGTGTTTGATGCCGAATAAAACGCCGACCTAAAAGCAATAAACATTGTTTACTTGGTTGAAGAAAATAAAAAAAGGCGTTTTTTTGTTAAGACGTTTTTAGGCTTTAAACACTCTCAGCAATCATTTTTTGAATTCCTTTGATTGCTTTGACATGATTCGTTATTTATTGATGAAAATATTTGAAAAGTTTTTACACATAAGTGAAATTTAAAACTATTAAATCATTCTCAGGAATTAAAATTGACTTCATAATGAACACTTTAAAAATACATCTAAATGTTTTTTAAAAGTGTTTAATGTTTGCGAATGTGAAATCACATTTCAATCCATTAATGAAAAATAGTGCGTTTTTTATATGATTTTTATTATAATGTTTTTTTTTTTGAAGAAAAACCTCTTCTTCAATTGTAAGCATTCCTATTATTCCATAGAATTTCATTTGTATTACTTAAAACATAAAAAGCAATTTTATGCGGGTATTAAAAAACGAAGTTGTGAAAATCTGAAACCCGATTTGGATTTTCAAACTGCTTTGCTTAAAAAACTTTGCAGAAATATATACAATGTTTTATTTAAATGAAAGAATTTATATAAAGAATGAAATCGAAGCGATTCAAAAAGAGTGTTTTTAAAATCAAAAAAAAATGAATTAATCAATTTTTTTTCATTGTTTTTTTAATAAAGTTTACAAAGTAAAAACAGTTGAAAAACAGAAGCATCGAAAACGTTTTTAATAGATTATAGAATATTCAAAGAAGAAGAAAAAAACCTTATAAATTAAGACGCTATCTGTCTAATTTTTTGACCAAAAAAGAACAAAATAAAAAAAATTTTCGAATTTCGCCTTCAAAACAAAAAAATGTATAATAACATTTTTATTCCATTTAAACTTTTGCCGTTGTTGACGATCGACTTGAATTTTAGGTTCAACGGGTTTAATTGAATTTTAAAATCTTACGAATTTCTGCCAACATTAATAATTGGTATTTTTAAATTTATATAAGTAAAAAGCCAAAATTCAAAATTAAATGCAGTTAAGAAAGAACCAACTGCTTTTTTTTACTTCTAACTGTCAAAGACGAAAACTAACAGAAAACATTATCTTAAAAAATGTATCTGTTCAATAAAGTATTATCAAAAAACTGTTTACAAAAAATGCCATATTTTCGGCAACAATATTTAGAAAGAAGAAATATTTTTAATAAATTATTCGCCTTCCGATGGATCAAATGTAAAACAAAAATTTTATTAAAAAAACAGGAGAAAAAAGACAAATGTCGAAAAAAACTTGCCAAATAAAAAGAAAATAATAAACAAGAATGAAAAATACATGTAACTTTCACGTTACGTCAGCTTTTTCTTAAATTGTTTAGAAAAAAAATTTTCAGTTTGATTACCAAAAACACAAGAACATTTTTTTTGTTAATTCAACATCTGTCGATGAAAGCCTGGGAAAAAAAGATTGAAAAAAAATGCAAAATTGTGTTTTTCTTCATAAAATCAATTTTTAAACAAGAAAATTGATTTTTTGAAATGTAATTTGAGTCCATGAGGTTTGGACCAGGGTTGTCAAAGGGAAATTCCCGGGAAATTAGCGGGAAATTCCCAGGGAAATTTCCCGGGAAATTTCCCGATTTTTGCGGGAAATGAAATTAATTTCCCGGAATTTTGGGTATATAATTACCAAAATTTTTTAAAAATTCTAATTTTTTTTAATTAAAATAGTTTTTTTTAGCTTTAAAAATAATTAGAACGAATTAATATAGGTAAAAAAAGGGTAGTTACTCGTGAATCATGTTTTTAAATTTTTCGGGTGCGATATGTAAAATCTGAAAAATTGGGTTTGCGGGAAATTAGCGGGAAATTCCCGGGAAATTCCAGGGAAATTTCCCGGGAAATTTCCCGATTTTTCTGATTTCCCGGGAATTTAACAACCCTGGTTTGGACACACTTTTATAAAAAGTCGATATATGGAAAAATGTTGCCAAATCTCCGGACCCTTGCAAATGCCTTAAGGATAAAAAAATAAATTCTAAGGAATAAGGTTATGAATATAAAGATTGATAAAACTTTTAATTTTTTTTAAATATTAATTATTGAATATCGATCAAATAATTTATAAGCAAAATTAAAACATCGAAAAGCATTTTTAAATATTTTTAAATAAAATTCATTTTTTGTAAATTCGATGGTTTGCTATGGAAGAAATCTTCCTCCACAAAATCAACAATTTCATCATTTAAATGTTCAACAACAAAATTTATCATTTAATCAATCTTTTATTCAACAACAACCTCAAATGAATCAACAATTCTTTCCACAATTTAATGCTTCTCTTCCAATGTATTACAATCAATCACAACATTACTGATGAGAATAGATTTAAACTTTATTAAGTTTTGGCGAATTGTTACCTATTAGCAATTTTCATCGCTCTCTATTTTCTGTCCTTAAAATGTTTTTCTCTGATTTTATTTTGTCTGTGTATTTATGCTGCACAGCAGGTTCAACTTTTTTTGTGACCGAATGCCAACGCCATGTTTTTTGATGTTGAACATGTTGGTTTTATAACTTAAACACGAATTGTCATCAATAAATTTAATCATTGTATGTTTTTTAAATAATTATAAATCATGAGAAATATATGACAAAACTATTGTAAATCACCGTTTGCATTTAAATGCAATAGCGGAGAAATGCTATCGATTTTTCGTTTTTGCTCATTTTGGAGTAATAGTTTATTTTTTGAATCAGATTTTTCTGAACATCAGTTAAACTGTTTTAGTATTTAAACATTATTAGTATGATCCTAAAGATAAACGACTATGTGTTTTTAAGAATTATCTTCGATCCGTTTCTGAAATATCGAGTGATTTGTGCAAAATTTCACGTTTTTTCCCTTTTTTACAGAGGGGACCAAGGGAAAATCATAAAATTTTCAAAAAAATTTTTTTTCCTAAAATGGTTGGAATATGTTTGTAAACACCTAAAAACATCATTCTGATACTTTATTTTTGATAAAAAGTTGCTATTTGCTCTATTTTAATGTTTCAAGATTGAGCATACTGTAAGTTTAATTGTATAGTACTCTGCGTTGATACCACTGCTTAAATCTGATTCAAAAAATAAACTATTACTCCAAAATGAGCAAAAAACCAAAAAATCGATAGCATTTCTCCGCTATTGCATTTAAATGCAAACGGTGATTTACAATAGTTTTGTCATATATTTCTCATGATTTATTAATATTTAAAAAACATACAATGATTAAATTTATTGATAATAATTCGTGTTTAATGTATAAAACCAACATGTTCAACATCAAAAAACATGGCGTTGGCATTCGGTCACAAAAAAGTTGAACCTGCTGTGATGCTGCTGAGCGCATGCTCATTCTCTTGAATAAATATTAATGTAATTAACCTTTTCCCCTTTCTTCCAACATTAACAACAATAAAGAGATAAACAGAGTTTTATCCATAACAATTACAATTATCATCCTTTTTAAATTATTAATGTTCGTTTTAGTGTTTTACATTGTTAACTTTACGATTGTATGACGTTTGACCGAAATCAATTTGACCGAAATGGACGCTAGACCGAAAATCCAGAAAACCCTAAGAAACACTAAGGCCTGAGAAATAATGAGAAGCACTGAGGTACACCAAAAGTTTAAAAATGCAACATTTTTTAGCTGAAGACAGGTTTTTCGGTCAAACGTCTTTTCGGTCATATGACTTTTCGGTCAAATGTCCGTTGCGGTCAAACGTCTGCATACCTAACTTTACTATGTGCTTTACTTTGTTATAAACGTTTACTTTTCTTACTATATTTCTTTTACGCGCATTGATTAGATTTTTTATTCGATTATTGGTTTTTTCTTTCTGCCCTCAGAGGTTAATCTTTTTTTTTCTTTTTGTTTTTAGGGCAAAAGTGTGACCAAAACTCCGGCTCCCAAAAAAAGAAAGTGTTAAAAATGCTTTTTTGCATAGATCTAGTTTATCCTAATACGCATTCGTGGCATGCCAAAAACATTTTGATTTTAAAAAGAATTTATTTCATACAAATGTGGAAACCCTGCCTAATTATGTTATATTATCATGAATCGAATATATGTTATAGTGTATTCTGTGAATTAAAATTATGCCAAATTTTTATACACATTAATATTTATTTTTTACCAACATGTTCTTTGTTTTCATCGTTTTCTTTATTTTTTAATTTTAATAAAATTACTGTGGTGAGATTTTTAAATATTTAAAAAGCATAAAAATGAGACAACAGCAATTTTGTTTTAAATGCGAAAGTATTATATTTTACGATTTTTTTTAACGAACAAAGACAGAAAAAATATAAAAAATAAATGTATCCAATTTTATGTTATCAAAAAAACGAATGACAAAAACTACATCTACACAGTACATTCAACTTTTTTTGTGACCGAATGCCAACGCCATGTTTTTTGATGTTGAACATGTTGGTTTTATAACTTAAACACGAATTGTCATCAATAAATTTAATCATTGTATGTTTTTTAAATAATTATAAATCATGAGAAATATATGACAAAACTATTGGACTACTGTTTGCATTTAAATGCAATAGCGGAGAAATGCTATCGATTTTTCGTTTTTGCTCATTTTGGAGTAATAGTTTATTTTTTGAATCAGATTTTTCTGAACATCAGTTAAACTGTTTTAGTATTTAAACATTATTAGTATGATCCTAAAAATAAACCACTATGTGTTTTTAAGAATTATCTTCGATCCGTTTCTCTAGCATCCAGTGATTTGTGCAAAATTTCACGTTTTTTCCCTTTTTTAGGGGGGACCAAGGGAAAATCATAAAATTTTCAAAAAAATTTTTTTCCTAAATGGTTGGAATATGTTTGTAAACACCTAAAACATCATTCTGATACTTTATTTTTGATAAAAAGTTGCTAAAATGCTATACAATTAAACTTACAGTATGCTCAATCTTGAAACATTAAAATAGAGCAGTATACAACTTTTATCAAAAATAAAGTATCAGAATGATGTTTTTAGGTGTTTACAAACATATTCCAACCATTTTAGGAAAAAAAATTTTTTTGAAAATTTTATGATTTTCCCTTGGTCCCCTCTGTAAAAAAGGGAAAAACGTGAAATTTTGCACAAAATCACTGATATTTCAGAAACGGATCCAAGATAATTCTTAAAAACACATAGTCGTTTATCTTTAGGATCATACTAATAATGTTTAAATACTAAAACAGTTTAACTGATGTTCAGAAAAATCTGATTCAAAAAATAAACTATTACTCCAAAATGAGAAGCAGTGGTATCAACGCAGAGTACTCCGCTATTGCATTTAAATGCAAACGGTGATTTACAATAGTTTTGTCATATATTTCTCATGATTTATTAATATTTAAAAAAACATACAATGATTAAATTTATTGATAATAATTCGTGTTTAATGTATAAAAACCAACATGTTCAACATCAAAAAACATGGCGTTGGCATTCGGTCACAAAAAAAGTTGAACCTGCTGTGCATCTGTTATGTGAAAAAACCAAAAAAGTATTGTGCCGTTTCAATACTTTTAAAAAACGTATGTTTTTTTAAGCAGCTCAAACATTATAACAATTTCTTCGTTTCACAATTGTTCTGTTTTTTATTCAACTGTCAGGCACTAACGAAAAAAAAAGAGTTAACACATGTATGTAAAAAAGTATCAACAAATTATTTTGCGTTCAGTTTTCGAAAAAAAGTAAAGACAAAACAACCCAATGCCGCAAAAAAACGTTTTATAAAAATGTAATTTTTCTTCCTTTGCAAAGTAAAAGAGTTCTTATAAAAATGAGAAAAAAATGTTTCTGCAAATTAAAAAAAATTATAACATTTTTTTTTGTTTATGGATTAAGTATATCCACTCTGGATTATGCATATCCACATAAATTCTTTAAAACATGGAAAAAAAGAAAAAATTTAAAAAAAATGTATAAAAAAAAGATAAAACTTTTTATAAGTATATCTTCAGCTAATACGGATTAAGCTTATCCTCTTGTTAAAACATGAAAAAAACCAAAATATCATGTTTTATTGGAGTTTAAATTAAAAAAATAACAAAAACAATATTTTTTAAAGTTTTTTCTTATGTATGGATTAAGTATATCCACTCTGGATTAAGCATATCCACACATATTCCTTAAAAGTCGGAAAAAGGAAGATTTTTTGGTTTAATTAAGAAAAAATTTAGAAAAACTGTATAAAAAAGATAAAATTTGTTATAAGCATATCTTCAGCTAATATGGATTAAGCTTATCCTCTTGCTAAAACAAGAAAAAAATGTCCAAATATCAATATTTTATCGGAGTTTAAATTAAAAAATTAAAAAAATATAACATTTTTTTTTGTTTATGGATTAAGTATATCCACTCTGGATTATGCATATCCACATAAATTCTTTAAAACATGGAAAAAAAAAAGAAAAAATTTAAAAAAAATGTATAAAAAAGATAAAACTTTTTATAAGTATATCTTCAGCTAATACGGATTAAGCTTATCCTCTTGTTAAAACATGAAAAAAAACTAAAATATCATGTTTTATTGGAGTTTAAATTAAAAAATAACAAAAAAAGATATTTTTTCAGCATTTTTCTCATGTATGGATTAAGCATATCCACTCTGGATTAAGCATATCCACACAAATTCTTTAAAACATGGCAAAAAAAGAAAGATTTTTTTGGTTTAATTATGATAAAAATAGCTAATTTTAAAATTTTTTTACAAATTTTCACGATTTTCATAAAAAAATATAGCAAATTCTTGTTTTTTATACAAAAATCTAGCTTTTCCAGAGATTAAGCATATGTACCATTCCTATTAATCAACAAAAAATGTAAGACTTACATGTTTTTTTACTAAAAAATTCATTATTTTTAACAAAAATAGGAAATATTTAACAAAAAACTCCTTTCATTGTAAATGTCGGCAAATAGCTTTGATCTTTGATGGAAGTGGACAAGTGATCAAAGGGGATCACCTTTGATCACTTGTGGTTATCATCAACGACAATCACCTCATTACCTTAACCATAAAGACTTACCGTAACAATCAAAAACAAAATTCAAACGAGAAGAATAAAGATAAGCTGGGATTACTGTAAACAAGGATTAGCTACCGTTCGTGGCAACAACTCTGGAAATCTTTATTTGGTGAAAGACGTCCAAATCTGTAGTAATTTCATGTGATAATTATATTTGTTATGACAATAAATCATCTTTCCTTGTAAAACACTCCTTTACATTTACACCTCTTACAGTAACCTCAAAGTAAACAGCCTGAAGCAAACGGTGTACCGCCGCGAACAGGTATACTGTAGCGCCTCGAACAGGTATACTGTACCGCCGCAAACAGTTATACTGTCACGCAGCATCATTTTTTCTTGTAAAACAATCTTTCACATTTACACCTCTTACAGTAACCCCTTCATTACTGTAAACAGCCCGCCGGGCATACTGTACTACCAGGTATACGGTACCGCCGCGAGCAGGTATACTGTACCGCCGCTAAGGGATCAAAGTTCAAAGATCATGGACATTTTCCTGGGATCCAAGTAAAATTTTCTCCAATTGTAGAAATAATAATAACACAAAGAATCATAAATTTTAGTAACATTTTATTTGCAGCAAACAAAAAACACAATTTTGTAAATTTTATTTGCAGCAGACAAAAAAAAAACAATTTTGTAAAAAAAAACAAATTGTTACTTCTTTTTTTTACAACTGTTTTTATAGCTAGACGGTTTTTAGACAGTTTTATTGATCACTAAATAAATCTTTGATTTTTTGTATTAATCATAATGCTTCTGTTTCTCAAAAAATAGCAAAAAAAAAGGCAATTGTCTCTCTCTCTCTCTCTCTCCTCTCTCTCTCTCTCCTCTCTCTCTTTCTCTCTCTCCGAAGTTTCTCTTTTGATACAAGAGAGACGAACAGTAACAGCCCTAAGCAAGCAGGTATACTGTAACACCTCACAAGGGTATATTGTACCGCCGCACACGGGTATACTGTAACGCCGCAAGCAGGTATACTGTACGCCGCAAAGAGATCAAAGATCAAATCAATCGATAATTTGTGCCGATTTATCTGTGCATAACTACTAGTATTACTTTTTTAGATGAATAATTCACTTGGATTATTTAATGCTGGAGCACGGCAAGCTTTATATGCAAGAGAAAGCTTTCAATCATTTCTTGTTGATCTTTTACTCCATATTGATACACGATTGCAGCAACAGCCAGCACCTCCTGGTACCGAAAATGATCCACAGTTCGATCGTCAATCACATGACAAACATATTGTAAATTTTTGGCGGGATTTTCTTTGCGCGTAATTGTTTGCGCGTTTGGATTTTGCGCGTGGTTTTTTAAGCGTGTGAAATTTGCGCGTTTGAATTTTGCGCGTAATGTTTTACGCGCAATTTTTTGCGCATAATTTTTTACGCGCATTTTTTTACGCGTTTAATATTTGCGCTTATTTTTTTTAGCGTGTTTTTTTTAGCGTGTGACATTTGCGCGTTTGGATTTTGAGCGTAAATTTTTACGCGCATTTTTTTAAGCGTTTGAATTTTGCGCGTAATTTTTTACGCGCATTTTTTTAAGCGTGTGACATTTGCGCGTTTTTTTTTGCGCGCATTTTTTTAAGCGTTTGAATTTTGCGCGTTTTTTTTTGCGCGTAATTTTTTACGCGTGTGACATTTGCGCGTTTCAATCTAGTGACCTCAATTTTTGACAAATTTTAGGATTTTTTTACATAAATACGTCTTAAATTTATTGGAGAATTTAAATTTGGGGATAACTTTAATACAACATGCATTTAATTGCATTTTTTAACAGATAAAATGATTCTTAATTAAAGTTATCCCCAAATTCAAATTCTCCAATAATTTTTAGACGTAAATATGTAAAACAATCCTAAAATTTATCAAAAATTGAGGTCGCTTGATTGAAGCGCGCAAATGTCACACGCGTAAAAAATTACGCGCAAAATTCAAACGCTTAAAAAAACTCGCGCAAAAAAAAACGCGCAAAATCCAAACGCGCAAATGCCACACGCTAAAAAAAACACGCTTAAAAAAACACGCGCAAATTTCAAACGCTTTAAAAAATGCGCGTAAAAAATTACGCGCAAAATTCAAACGCTTAAAAAAACGTGCGCAAACAAAAACGCGCAAAATCTAAACGCGCAAATTTCACACGCCCAATAGTCACGCGCTTAAATTTTTTCGCGCAAAGTTTGACGCGCAAAAAATTACGCGTAAAAAATTACGCGCAAAATCCAAACGCGCAAAGAATAACGCGCAAAGAAAATCCCGCCAAATTTTTTTGATACAATTGTTGCCTTTTAAATAACTTTTTTTATTTTTTAGGAACTTCAACGAACTATTTATGATTTTGTTCAAACAAATCTTAGCATGAGTGAAGGTTGCAAGCAAACAATGGAAGCATGGATTGCAAAATTTGTTGATCTTCTTCGTTCTTCCAACATAGGCGCAGAAGTTTTCCTTCATGGAAGTGTTTTCCAAGGAACTGCTATAACTGGATCCGATTGCGACATCTCATTACGATTTGCAGCAGGCCAGCATTTGGAACAAGTTCTTGAAGTTCTTCAACATAATAAACATCATATGCATATCCAAGATTGGATGGGAATAGTTGGTAAAGCTGTAAGTTTTTAATTTTCTCTTAATTGTTCTACAGTAATATTTTTCAGTGTCCCACTATCAAGTGCAAAAGCATTGAAATATCTATTGATATTTCTGATGGTAGGGAACGCCAGCAATCTCTGTGTTCCAGCTACTTTATCCGAGATGTTCTCGCAAAACGGGCAGATGCTGCAATTTTTATTAAAATTGTTAAACAATTTTTTATGCATTTAAAGTTCTATGGTGCAGCAAAGCAATGTCTTGGAGGGTAAGTTGTTCCTATGTTTAATTTTTTTTTATGTTAAAATTTAATTTTAGTATTGCTTTTTCAATTCTTATTCTTCGAGCAATGCAACACATTGGAGCCTTGCCAGCTTTTGGACGTTTCGATTTTGGTGAATTTGGTAATTTGAATACCATGTATGAACAATATTGGCAAGCAGATGCAGTACAAGCTAGCTCAGCAGATGATACAAAAGATGAAACTCTATATTCACGATTTATTCGTATCCTTGAATGGATTATTCACACTCGTCTTGCTCAGCCAATCTCTCTTGGACCAAATGATGATTTCCCAAATCCTGGTGTTGCAGCTGTTGTTATCTTTGCTCCTCCAAATGATTACACAAATGTGGCATCATTGGTTACTATTTTTAATCGTGATCATCGGATGCTTGAAGGTTTCAAGCAACTTTTGGCAGAAGTTTCCAAACATTACTTGCAGCTTCTGCTAGCTCTTATGATCCATTAACATCAAATTTGATATTTGTCATGCCTCCAGTTTCTAGTAAGGAATTTCCTTTTATTTATTTTAAACACCGTTTCTTTTTAGGATTGGTCCAATTATGGAAATGCTTTTATCAATTTAAGGATTACAGAAAAGCTAAATTCTACATTCATGATGAAGACCAAGGCAAGCAATTTATGGCATGCATTGATAGTGCTGCTGCCACTTCACCCACTTCTCCAGTATCCGATCTTACACCAGCAGCTTCGCCAGCAACAAGTTCTGTTCAACCACTTTCTCCTGTTGATCCAATGCCAGCACAACCCTATAGCAGATTCTATTTAATCACTTCCTCCTGCTCCATCTTCAACATCTCAATCATAAAAACAGACCATTTTTGATTGTAGATTGCTAGCTATTTGTTTTGTTGTTACTATTATTAAAAAATAAATGTTAAATATTACATATTTATTATAAAACAAAATTACGCGGTTGATTTACCGCTTTTATATCTTTTTTTCGCTTTATTTTCACCTTTTTCATTTACAAAAAATGATGATGATTTTTTGTAAATTTTTCATTTACAAAAAATGATGATGATTTTTTGTAAATGACTTTTACCTTTTTGACTGTGTTTTTTGAAAACCTTCCTAATTGTAAATTTTTTTTTCACTTTTGAATGTTTTTCACCAGCAGCTTATAAATTGTAATTTTTTTTTACTCTTTCGAAGGTTTCTTTCAAAAGCTTTCCACATTGTAATTTTTTTTTACATGTTATAACGTTTTCTTTAAAAATCTTCCAAATTGTAAACAAAATTTACAAATTTTAACTGATATTAGAAAAAGGTTTTAAAAATTTACGACTTAAGAGCAGTGTTCTGCGGTGCTGGCGCGACGCGCCGCGCCGCAGTCGCGCCGGCTACATTTAAACTTCTATTAGATTACAGATTTTCCTACAACTTTGGTAAAAGATATTCAGCTATAAAGGCTATCACGTGAAATTATTACTTTAAGTTTAAACTTAATTTCTAGTAGCCGGCGCGACTGCGGCGCGGCGCGTCGCGCCAGCACCGCAGAACACTGCTTAAGAGGTATTTACAGAAAAGGTCTCAAAATGTAAGGAAAAATTTACAAAAAAAAACGTTTTTTGTGATTTTTGGTCGAGTTTTGAAAACTTTTATTTTTTACCGTCTTATATCCATTAATGCAGATTTAAATTAGTGTTGGAGAAATACACTATTTGCACAGCCAAACAGAAACAAAAATATTTCAGAGACCTAAAACTTAATCAAATATAATTTTAGTCAAAAATTAATATAAGGAATAAAAACGTCAAAAAACACTTATCTGAGGAAAAACAAAATCTTCAAACATTTCCATCAGGGCTGTGCGAAAATTTCGTGCTTTTTTTCCATTTCGTTTCGTTTCGCGTCAGCGAAATAGAAGAAAAATTGAAAAATCCTTTAATTTCATAGGGTTTTTAGACCATTTCGTTTCGTTTCGTTCTGCGAAATGGCGTTCACATTTCGTTTCGCAAAACAAAACTCCATTTCGCACAGCCCTGATTCCCATCCATTTTTTGTTTTTTGTCATTCACTCATCTGTTTTACAATATTTCAGCAAACCAAAACATTTGATATTGAAAAGTAAAACCATATTTATTGAATCTTCATTAATAAAATGTTACTTCTATGAATGAACATTTATGACAAAAACAGGAACAAGAATGTTTTTAAAGACCTAAAATCTTGAATCACATATAATTTTAGCCAAAAAAAAGAAAAAGAAAAAAACACGTTCAGAAAAACTTATCTGAAAATCTACAACAGTTGATTCCATCAAAACAGATCAATATTCTTTCATTAATTATGACTATGTCACGACACAGATCTTTCTAATTTCTACAAGCTTTGGAGTAAAATTGCTAACTTTTTTCGAAAAAAAAATTTTACAAAATTCAGAGAAAATAATTTGGAAATTTTTTTTCGAAAAAAGTTTTCAACTTTTCAGAATTATTTTGCATTAAAGCTTTTGCAAACAAGAAAAAATTACGCCGTCGTGAAATTAGTTGAAATCATGAAAAAGGGCGATGTGGACATTATTTGGATTAACCATAATACATTGATCAATTACTTTTTCTTTCATTTCTACACGATTATTGTATCCTAAATTTTAGCACAAAAATTTTTAATTAAATCAAAAGTAAGAAAAAAAAGAAACATACGTTTGTCATTCATTAAAACAAACATCCAACCACAAAAAATCATTGATGACCATATTTTTTTTGAGAGAATTGAAGGACAAAACTGAAAAACAAAAAAAGCAATGGATTTTTTGAAGAAAAAAAGGAATGAATGAAAAAAAGAAGCAAAAGTCAAATGCAAATTTAAATAAAACTGTAGAACTCATTTTATCAGTAATACCCTAAAGATACAGTAATCCAAAAAATACAAAAAAAATTATTTTCATATTTAAAATGTTTGATTATTTATATTTTGATTAGCAAAATTACAAGATAAAAAAGGCAGAAAAAGTGACTCATGAAGGATCTGTTTTGTATTTTTTAGTAATCACTGTAGCAAATAAAACAAAAGCTAAAAAAAGCATATAAACCCCAAAAAAGGATATAAAAACCAAAATTACAGTAATGCATTAGATAAGGAAAAATAGTTATAAAGCATCTGAGAATAAATCTTGGGAAAATTTCATTTCATTTCCACAATGAATTACAATAAAAAAAATTGAGAAAATGAGAATTGTAGGCTTTTTGAATGAAAAGTTGTTGCAGAAATTTCTTCGATCTTATTTATATTTTTACTCATATCGTTTATAATTACAACTTTTACAAAAATGGCTGTTAGAGGTTAGTTCGATGCTTTTTTATAAATTTGTTTTTAATATTATATTTGAACATAAACATACAATTAAGCTAATCATCATATTATTATATCAACACAAGATCAATTCATTCATAATATTGCTACAAAACGAGGTGGTGAATTAATAAAGGAATGGAATGAAATCCAAAATCCACAGAAATTTCCATCTCTTGCCTTTGAACAAGAAGAAATTCGAGCTGCAAAATTTCCTGATCGCCTTCGAAAAAATCGGTAAGCCCAATTTTATTTATATTAAATTAAACCCTCCCACCTATGGTTAAAGAAAAATGAAATGTAAAAATAGAGTAAAAAATTCTTTTTGAAATTCTGGGCTAAATTTGAGTATTACTTAAAATGACTGTACAGTAATTAAATTTTGTTGAAAATCTAAAATTCACATTTTTAGTTATCGCTCAATTGAAATGAATGATTTTCAACGGATTTTGGTTGGTGGTAATGGATATTTCCATGGAAATTACGTTGGTGATTCAGATGGGAAGAAAATTTTTTTGGCAATGCAGGGCCCAACTCAGGAATCTGAAAAAGATTTCTGGAAGGTCATTCTCCAAGAAAAATGTTCTGTTATTGTTGCATTATGCAATACTTTCGAAGAATCAAATGAAGGAGGTAAAGTTATAATCAAGGAAAAGAGTGCTCAATATTTTCCTGTTGAACGCAATACACCACTTTCACTTGGTGAATTTGAAGTTCGATTAAAAAAATTAACTGAAACCGTTTATACAGTTGATAAAAATGAAAGAGAAATTGTTGCTGTTTCACATCTCGAAATTCGTGAAACGTAAGTTTTGGAAAAAGCAATGACATTTTTGTTTAAAAGAAATTATCAAAATTCAAGTTCAAAAAAAAAAGATTACTTTCCCTTTTTTCCATCCCCTAAGGTTGCGCATAAATTTTTCGTTTTTTCGAGAAAACCTTTTTTTGTTTCTGTATAACGTTTTTTGGAAAAACTTGGGAAACTTTAAATTGATATTAACATATGTGTTTTTATTTAAGGAATAACATATTCAAAAAGTGGACCATCATAAGACGTAATAAAGATACAATTAAGACTTTTCTAACTACCATAAAAAAATTTTTAAAAAAACTAGTAAAAAAAATACGATTCAGAATCTATGGATTCCTAACGTTGGTTTTAATTTTTTTTTATTTGTTCTTTTTATATTATTTTTTGGCATTTAAAATGCAATCTTTTAGGCCAAAACATGTGCACAAAAACATTCTGGAAGCTGAAATTTATATAAAAGTAAAATACAATAAAAAATTTATGCGCAACCCTACCATCCCCTTCCATCTAATTCCCACATTTGCAAAAAAATACCCAAAAAAGCAAAAAATGTTTGAACGTTGTTTTTTAATAAAAAAAAATAAGGTTTTACTTAGAATATCATTTTTCAATTCGTTTGAACAAAAAGGTTCTTCGTTTTTATTTCACGCAGACGTAAAAATTGCAAAGAAAGATTAACAGGTTTTTTGGAACTTTTTTAAGAACGCTTTAAATGATTCTGAATATCTTTTATTCATTTTTCTGCTTCCTTCTAGTTCTGACAATTAAAAGCATTTTATTCCCAAAAATGTTTATATTCAAAAAGCGGTCCTTTTTTGCAAAAAGAGTCAGAAAAATGGGTTACGGTAGTTTTTAAGATTTTCGTTAACATTTTTTCGTTTAATAACTTTTAAAAATTCAAAGGGCGTTTAGAAACAGAAATTCTTAAGCAGTCGCTATCCTTTAAAAAAATTTTATCCCTAATTTTAAGAAAAAGGACTTACATGCACATTTAACAAATCATTTTTGACAATCAAAAAATAAAAAAACGGCATCAGTTTTTTTTGTTAATTAATTCTTTTCATTTTCTTTTTCTTTAAATACATATTAAATACTGCATCAATATTTTCTTTTTTGAAATTGACAATTCTTTCAATTTTCTTTTTGAACTTGAATTTTGATAAATAATTGATTGAATTCTAAAAGTCATAAAAACGAGGAAAGGGAAATAATATATTCACTTAAAATATTTATATTTTAGTCAAACTGGTAAACTTTTGAACTATATTATTCATATACATCATCGTTCTTGGCCAGATCTTGATGTACCAAAGTTAACTCAACCAATTATTGATGTTTACAATGAATTTATTGAACCATCAATTGCAAATAATTCTCCAGTTGCTGTCCATTGTAGCGCTGGGTTTGTTTGTTTAATTCTCTCTTTTTTCCTGTCCTTATTATCTCTCACAAACTGATTCAATAACTTTTAAGGATTGGACGAACTGGTTGCTTCATTTCTGCCTACATTTGTTTCCTTCAATTTAAAGCCAGTCGTCTTGTATCTGTCAAATCTGTAAGTTTATTCGGCATTGAACATCAATTGTTTCTTAGCAATTTCTATCCTTTTCCCACATTTAATCCAGTGCCGCAAAATGGTGCCAAGTAAGGGGAGGGTGGAGGTTTCCTGGGGAGGGTTTCAAAAAATCTCATTTGTCCTAGTATGAATTTAATTTTTTCACGGTAAATTTGGCACAAAGGGGGGCAGATCTCCTCAACCTTCCCAAGGCAGTTGCTGCCCTGAATTAATCATTTTTAGGCTATTTGTAATATTCGTCGAATGCGTGGTAGAGCTGTACAAAAAAGTTCACAATATTTTTTTCTTCATATACTTTTGATTGAATTGATTGAAAATTTTACTGGTCAAGATTTATCAAAAGTTAAATCCAAATTTTATTATATTTTAAAAGTTGTTAAAGAAAAAGAAGCAAAGAAAGCTGCAAAAGGTGCTGAAGAAAAACAAGCAAAAAAGCCAACAAAAGGTGCAAAACGTTAAAATAAACGGTGAGGTATTTTAAATACTAAATCATTCTTCAAATTTAATATATGCCGTTTTAGTTCATGTCTACAATCACTCACTTCTCTTTCATCTTAAATTTAACTTTTTTGAATTATAATGTTTTTACATCATTTCAAAAAACATTACAATAAACATAAGTAAAAAGAATGCCTTGGGGTTCCGTCGCCATTTTGACATTATTTTGAGGAACACCATTAAGTTTTCAACAAAAAATCATAAGACCATAATAAACGAATATGTTTTTCTTCAACAGGATTTGTATATCCTAAATATTACAGCAATAAATAAATTCAAAGGGAGAGAAAAAAACATACTTGTAAAAATTCAACATTTCTTTGAAAAAAGCCACCATCAGAAAAAAACATCAACGTCATCGTTTTTGTGAAAAAGAAAGACACAATGAATGAATGAATGAACAAAATGCATTTGTTGGAAAAAAATTAAAAACGAAATTTGCATAAATTACAATAGAAAAATTAAGAAGTATTTTTTTGGTTGAATCATTTACATTTTTTAACTTTTTTTTGGTTGCACCAACTAAAATTTCATCTTCTTCAAATCCGGCAGAAAACATATTTTATTAAAGACGATCTTCTCCATCACCATATGAAAGTAAGTATTACTTTAAACATATAACCTTAAATATTTTAATACAAAATCTTTCTATTTTTTAGTTTTGTTGGCTATTTTCAACTTTTATTTAATCGTCAGTAAAATTTAATATATTTACTTGTTTTATTTATTCAACGTTGAATATTGAATATTAAAACATGTCGGATAAAAAAATATTAGTTCCTGAACGAGAAACATCAGCTCCACCACCATATGAATGTAAGTTTATAATTTTTTGCAGTAATCTGATACATAATCTATTTTAGTAAGGTCAAAATCAAAAATGCCAGAATCTGCAAAACAACCTCAAAAAGTTCCACCAAGAAATTGTCGACAACAAAATCCAGTAATTCAAAAAAAGGTTGTCCAACTTCAAGCTCATTCATTGGATGCGTAAGTTATACTTTATTGAAAAAATGAATTTTTTTAATCGTGTTATATAAGACGTGATAATTGGAAATATTTTTGACATTGAAGAAAAATGAAATTTTGTTCCAACAGAAAAAAGGGAGCAATTTTTTTGTGGAAATTTCATTTTTCCTCAATGTCCAAAATTTTTTAAATTATTAAGTCTTATGTAACGATGTTCTCTTCTATTATATTGTAAAAGAAATTTTAGAAGACAGCTTGCTCTTGCACGTCAATCTGCAATGGAATATATCATTGCTGCGACTGACTCAAGTTAGTTTTTTCTTACATTGAAAAAAAAATGTTATAAATGTATCTTTCTTTTAAGAGGTTGGTCCAGCACCACATGGAAATGCAAAGAATCTTGAAGCAACAAAAATTCGACAAGAACGTGATGCTTATATGAAAAGTATGTTTTACGTTTTTTTTTCTTAAAAGAGTTGTAATGGGATTACTCAACAATATTGTGTATTATAACTTTTTTTCGAAACATCATTAAAATAGCATACTGTAGATTTTCCACGAAAGAACCAAGAACAATGATATTTTTTACTTACGTAAAAGGTTCCAAAAAATATTGTTCGAGTAATCCTGTTAAAAACCTTTTCAAATTTTCTTTTTCTTTAAATAGTAAATATTGTAAACTGTTTTAGAGTTGGGAGCAGGACGCGGCTTAACATTGGAAGAAATCAAAGCAGATGAAAAAGAAGTTCGAAATTTATTAAAGAATGGCAAGGGAATCGTTCAGGACACGATTTCAAATCCTGATGGAAGTATTCTTTCAACATTTTCATCTTTTTCAAGTATGTTTCAAAAATTTAAATATCTCAACATAAATTTTTCATTTTTTTAGCATCAAATTCTGATTTTAGTGCAGTTTGTGGTTAGTTTAAATATTATGGTGGCAACAATTTAATCCTTCTTTTACAGATCAATCATTTGATAATGATGAAGTTGATGTAGAGGTTGAAAGTGATGGTTCAAGAAAAAATGATGCGGATAAAAAGAAAAAAGTTGGAAGTGATCAAGGTTGGTTTTTTTTAAATTTTGCACAATGTAGATGTAGAATTAAATGGGAAATCAAATGAGATCAAAAAAAATACGCCCTCATATTAAATTTTTGGTGTTTATATTGAATTACCGTATACGTCTCACTTTAAGGGACCAAAATTTATCGATAAAATGTCTTTAAACGGTCAAATTGAGTTTTTCCAGACTCTTCAGGTAGTCGGTTCATATGCCATTTGTGGCACTTTATTGAAAAACTCATTTTTGGCATTTTTTAGATATGTGAAACTTATTTTTAATAACCTAATATTATTTTTCTGCCTTTTTTTGAACTCGGTTAATTTCTGCATTATTTTTCAAAGAAAAACTTAATTTAACCCTCTTATTTTCAAGAAAGCAAATTGCCCCAAATAAAAATTAAAACCAAAAATACAAAGAAGTTCTAGTTTTTTCAAAACAATTTTTAGGTGTTACATCAATTGCTGATTTGTCAAGTGATGGTTATCCATCAGATTACGAAAGCCCATCAACAGCTAATGATTCATATTCATTACAAATGCGTGGTGGAAAACGTCTTGAAAAACTTTCATCGAAAGATGCTCACTCAATACCACGTAAGCGTTTTTGATTAAAAAACATATAACTTAAAGGTATTAAAAAAATCTTTTTAGAAACTGAAGAATCAAAAAAGAAGGATTCAAAACCAAGAGTTCCAAAACGTGTAAAGACATGTGCATGCAAAGGTGATTCAAATACTGCAAGAAGAAAAGATTCCGTTGAAATGCAAAAAGTTGAAGTTAATCAAGGTTGGTTTTTTTATTTTGCACTATATTTGTTGACCAGAAAGTAGAATTCAATGATTTGAGTTCTTTGAAAAATTTATTTTTGGGGAAAAGTTGTATTTATTCAAATACCTCTTTAAAAGTTAACAACATTTGTATGCCCTTTTTAAAACCAATAACGTTATGTCTTTTTTCGAAGCATGTCATTTTTCATCAATACAAAGGTTACTGTAAATCTGCTCCTTTAATTAAATTTTTTTTCACAGCACTTGTTTTTCTGTTGTCTTTTACGTAAAAGGATATGAGAACTTTTAAAAGAATATACAATAATTTTTCAAATGATTTCACCGATAATATTTAAAACGTTCAGTGCTAAAAAATCCAGCATTGGTTTTCGGCAATGTATAATTAACACCTAGAAATTATTTTGGGCCAATTCTGAGACAATTTTTTTTCATTGTGCAAAAATCGGCAAAAATTCGGGAATGTTAGAAAAAACAACCTTTAAAGAATAGAATAGAATAGATTTTCTAATGAATATTATGGCTAGTTTCCAGCACTCCTCATTTTAAACATTTGTTTTTTTAGAACCTCCATTACGTCAATCACCAAATTGTACCGGAGATTCAACAATGCAAAGAGCTGGTCATGATTCAATATCACCAACAACGACATCAACAATAACAAATTCTGAAACAAGATTTTCCCCCCGTACTCAAGAAGTTTTTAAAGAACGTGAACTAGCTTTAGCTAGATATGATACAGCTGTTATCGGTTCATTACAAATAAACCGAGAATTGATGAATGAACAAAAGAAACGTGCTTTAAGAAAGAGAAAAGATAAAAATAATCCATAGCCAAGAATTTAAAAAATGAAGTTGTTAAAGCTGAATTTTGAATTTTAATAAATTTTGCTCTTTTTATTGTTTTTGTTTTTTCTAAGACTTTATTTTTGTTAAATTTTTTTTATTTTTGAATGCTATAATCAGTGTTTTCCCGATCCCGATTCTCGATTCCGATTCCGATTCCTCATAAGGGGATCGGAAAGAATCGGAATCGGAACGAGAATCGATGGAATCGGATCGGAATCGAAAAAAATGGAATCGATTCCCGCTGTTGTAATTACATTTAAATGAGATTTTAAAAAACATCACATGTGCTGAAATATTTCATTTTCCATTTGATTTTCGTGAAAAAATTTAGTCTTTTTAGCAAATATCAGTTAAATGTTTTATTAACCAGTAACATCGATGTTTCGTCCTTTTTTAGAAAAATGCATTTTCGGTTATGTGAAAGCTTGTCTAAGGATTTTTTATGCCCGAATGTATTGAACAACATGATTTTTATAGTTTTTGATCAATTTTGGACAGTTTTAACCCAAAAATCAAAAAAATATTTTTTTAAGTTATATCGTACAGGGGGGACCACGTGAAAAAGCTGAAAAATCGAAAAAAAATTTTTTCACTTTTTTGATTGCAGATGATAGAAATATGTCTATTATTACTAAATTATGTGTGTTTCTGCCAAAAAACATTATAAAACATCATTTTTGAAGCATTTTGAGCAAAAAAATTTTTGAGGAATCGGAATCGATGGAATCGGAATCGGAACGAGAATCGGTGGAATCGGAATCGGAATCGGGATCGGAAAAGCAAAATGGAATCGATTCCGGATCGGAATTGGAAAAAATGGAATCGGGAAAACACTGGCTATAATAAAGTTCTTAAATTATATAAACACAGGCGTACAAGAGTCTAAATTCTTACAATAGTTTTTGGCGTTCAATGTGCTAATTTTTGCGACGGCGGCTATTTTTTTTTGTTCTTAATGAAAAACAAAATAAGAATCCTTCGAGACGAAAATTCCTTTGGAAATAATGGTAGAAAAAAGAACGCTCTCTATTTGTTTTAACGACAAATGTTTGGAAAAAAATGGACGGAAAGCTATTCCAAAAAATGTATCGATTTGTTTTTGCTTTTTTTTATACATTATTTTTCAAACCAATTGTTTTTAAAGAGCAATCAAATAATTTCGGCTCATTGTTAATCTTAAATATAAGCATCAACTAATAATAAGGGATAAAACATAATTTTTAGTAAATTAAGGTTTTTATTTTGTTTGTAATTCATACCTCTCAAAAATATAATGACTAATTAGATAAATTTTGGTTTGGGTTTTCTTCTGAAGACTAGTGTAATCAATATCACATGAGTCTTCAGAAGATGAAACACTTTTGATATCACTTTCATCTGGTGAATAAAAACCAATACGAGATTGTTATCTATTTCCAACGAAAAAAGAAATTCATCCATAAGTTCTTTAGTGTATGCTTTTCATAAAAAATTCCTATGCCGGTTAAGACGATGAGCATAGGAAAAATAGAAAAAAAAAAAGAAGAAGCGCATACAGTTTATTTAGTGTATGATTAAGATGATGAGGAAAAAGAAGCGCATACAGTTTATACATACATTTTTTTAATCTTAAATATTAACAGAATCAATATAAAAATTAAACGCTGCTTCAACTTCTCCATCTTCTTCTGGATAAACACATAAAGCCAAGTAAACTTGATTTTTGTCATTAAAACCAATTGTGAGGATCAAGAAAAATTTCAAATTTGGTATGCAAATAGCTTTTACTTAATTCTTCATTTCTTACTTGTTTTAGATCATATTCTTTTATTTTCCATTGCAATTGGTTTTGATGTTTTCTAAATAAAATTAACTTTTACAAAAATCTCAAAAATATAAAATTGCACTTACAGAAACTTTTGGACGTTGCGTTTTAAAAGTTCCTTCAACTTTAATTGTAATTTCGCCATCAACAAAGAATTTGCTTTTTAAACCAAAAAATTCATCGATTTTACAAAGTTTTCTTCCAAATCCTATCTCACAATCATATATATCTTTCAACGATTTTGAGTAATTTGCAGATTCAATCATGATTTTAAATTTAGCAGTAATTTTTCTTTCCTTTGAACCAAATACATTTTTAACTATTGTAGCGCATAAATTTTTAATATCCACACTGCTGTAAGAAGCACTGGTTGCAGTGCCGCAACTTCACGAAAATTTCGGGGGGTGACATTCCTTTTCGGGGGGGTGACATTCCTTATAAATTTTCGAAAAAATTCCATTTTACCTAGTATGAATTTAAATTTCGTATGGAAATTTTAAATTTTTGGGGAGTGCCATGGCACCCGTGGCACCCCTTTTAAATTTTTGGGGAGTGCCATGGCACCCGTGGCACCCCCCCCCCCCCCCCCAAGTTGCGGCACTGACTGGTTGCGCAACACCAAAGATAAAAACTGGAAAGGGGAAGTTTGAGCTCGCAGAAACATCAAAAAAATATGAAAATTACCCCACACATACAGAAAAACAAGGAAATTAAAACTATCACGTTACTTTTTTAAAAAAACATATTACAAAAATAATTATTAAGTGCAAAGGTTTCAAAAAAAGAAAAAAAACTTTTTTAACGCTATTTTACTTTGTGTTACCAGTGCGTTTTACAGCAGTGTGGATATCGGCGTCAAAAACTGTATTTTTTAGAGAAAAAAAATTTAACAAGATTATTGTATTTTAAAACTTAAAAAAATCGATATCTCTGTAATTATGTTACAGTAAATTTTTTTTGAAAAACGTTTTGCTCCTCTTCTCTATCAAAGCGAACTTTATTTTTGTTTGTCACAACATCTTTTTCCTCCTCTCTTTCTTTTTTCAACCTCTCTAATCTTCTCTCACTCATATTTTTGAATTTTTTATGGGGATCTTTTTTTTCAACGTATATATAAAAATAGAGATTTAATTTAAGTTTTATAACTTTTGAAATAATAAATTTTAGACAAAAAACGAATATTAAAAAAAATTATAAAACTATGCAAATTAAAAACTATTAAAAAACATTAAAAACAATGACATCAAATTCAAGACTTTTAAAAAACATAACTGTAATTTAAAAGCAAAATAATTCATATTTTTTGGCCATCTATCTCTTCCACACTTATCATGAACCATAAAAGCAACCAATCCTAAAACCTTTATCTAATATAATTTTAACCAAAAAAAGATAAATGGAACAAAAGCGTCCAAAAAAACTTATCTAAATAAATTCCATTTTACAATTACGTTATACCATACATGTAAAAGCATTCCATGCTCCAAGCAATTGAATGAATAATCCATTAATGAAAATCGGCTGTGGAACACCATTAATGATGAAACAGAAGCAAATGTATGAGGTCTAAAAATATAAATCACATATTTTTTCAGTCAAAAAAAGGAAAACCGAAAAAAAAGCATTAATAAACTTATCTGAGTAAAACAAAATCTCCAAAGACTCCATCCATTTTTATCATTAAAAAATTTATCAGAGATTTACAATCTTCATCATTACAGTAAACCAAGACGTTCCATGTTAAAAATCCATTATTTACCCATTAATGCAACCATTTTGACCAAATTAAATCATTGATATTCTTTAGATCTATAAACTTAATTTATATATTATTTTAGCCAACAAACAAAAAGCAGAACAAAATTCGTCAAAAAAAAACTTATCTGGAAATCTACGATCGTTGACTTCTTCCACGAACCAATGCTCTCCCGATACTCATTTGAAAGATGATTCACAATGAAAATGAAAGGAAATAAAAATTCCAGGTGAATGGTGTAATTGACATTAGTGAACGGCACCCACTGGATGGCGACCCGACCCGAGCCCTTTTTTGTTTTTTTAGATGACTTTTTTGGATTTTAACGTTCTTTCTTTATTTCTTCAAAAAAACATTACAATTAAGATATCTGCTCAAGCCGCTTTTTATCAGTTTATCGGTTTTCGACCCCAACAGCTCTCGGATCAGAGCCTACAGCTTCTGATTCTAATGGAATTTAAACAGAACTGCGGGCACAGTCTTTTTACAAATAATAATTGTAACGTTTTTTAAAAAGAAATAACGAAAAAAAATTAGAATCCGAAAAAGTTATTTTAAAAAATCAAAAAAAGGGCTTGGGTCTGGTCGCCGTTCACTAATTGACATTACTTTTAGAAACATCATAGTTTTAGATTTCTGTAAAATAATATGGCCATAATAAACAGACAAGTTTTTTTTTACCAGGATTTCTGTCTCCTAAATATTACAATAATAAATTTAATCAAAGAAAGGGAAAAAAACTTACTTGTAAAAATTCAAAATTTCTTTAAAAAACCGCCATCAGAAAAAAAAAAAACATCAACGTCATCATTTTTGTGAAAGAAGAAAGACACAATGAATTAATGAACAAAATGCATTGCTTGGAGAAAAAATTAAAAACGAAATTTGCATAAAATCTTTCAACTATTTTTTTGTGTCCCTTTTTACTTTGGGAAAAAAAAGGACTTAAAACTAAAGAAGATTTTTCTTCATGATGAATCCGCATCTTTATTTTATTTTTTTATAAATGTTCCCTAATTACTATGAAAATAGAAAACGCGTTTCTTTATTTGACCAAAAAAGTTAGCGCGCATTTTTACCAAAGCTTTGGTAACTTTGATGAAACCCTCTCGAAATAAAACTTTAATTTTGTTAAAGTTTTGTTGAAAATCATTTGTAAAATATTTATCGGCATGAAGAAATTATGGTGATGAACAAAACGTAACCATGCCAAAGTTAAATCCAGCTTTTTTTTTAAATTTACTAAAAGTAACGATTTATACTTTAATTTTATGACTTTGTGACAGAAACGGATTTTAAAAGTCTGTCAAAAAAAATTTCCGTTGCTTAAAAATATCACAGTTTTATTAAATAAAATAATACATCCCCTTTAATTTCGAAAGCAGAAATCAATTTGGCCGAATTTTTTCTGACTTTTTCTTGCTGAAAATGCTTCAAAAAAATATTTAGTGAAATAAAAGGTCATAAAAACAGCAGACGATGCTTTTTGGTGTTCTTTTTCTTCGTTTCGCTTTTCAGTAGCAAAGAAAAAAGAACAAATGTATCATATACTACTTCACATCAACGGGGAACAAAAGTGATTTTTTTTGCAAATGATTTCTTTTTATTTAACTTTTTAAAAGTTTTAAAGAGAAAAAAAAATTTTAATTTTCCGTAGTTTTATTAGATATGCATTTGGTTATCAAAAATGCAAGCTGCAGCAGCAATAAAAGAAGCATGTGAATTTCACGGAAGAAATCGAAAGTAAAAGAAAGATGAAAAAGTGTGAAAGAAAAAACATATATTGAAAATATGAAATGGGCTTATTTTGAAAACAGTTTTACAATAACCAATATCATAAAAAATGCCAATAACTACCTATAAATTTCTGCTATAAAATGTTAAAAGACAAAACCTTGTTGAAATAAAATTTTACTTTTTTTATAAAGTTAGCTACGTGTACTGGTTTTTCAAAAGTTCTCCAAATGCAATAAATTTGGTATCATTAGATGCGCAGTAAAAATATTAATGGAAAGTAAAAAATAAATGAGTAAAAAAAAGTAATATTACTGCTTAATATTACTGTTAAAAAATAGAAAAAAAGTTTTTTTTTCAGCCGGGGAACACATTTTCTTTATACAAATTTTCGTGTCGCGTTCGCAAACAACACTTTTTTTGCAGCAAAAAAAACTTTTTTTCAAAGACGATAGCGCAAGTTCAATTCCCAATTAAAACACAAAAATATTTTTTATCTCCGATTAAGCTGATTTTTGGTACATATATGCTTTCGACTATGCAGAATCCAAAAATAACAGCAGTTCTTTTTTTTTTAAAAAGTTTACGATTTTTTGAGTCGAACCACGGACCGAAGGACTGTTGCGCAGAGCTTCCCCCACTGCGCCATGGACGCATATTTCGCGGTGCGGCCTTGTGCGATAATTTTAAAAATACTATTCGATGCAGAAAAAAATTCTGCATTAGATTGTGGTAATTTCATTAACTGCCGTGAACTGCCACCGAACAACATTTTTCAAAAAACGTTAAAAAATCCGGTTTTGCCTGGCAAACTTCAATTTTTTGAGGGAGAAAGTTTCTCAAAAGTTGGATTTTTGGAATCTCCATATTTTTTTACATATAATGGAATAAAAATCAAAATTTTAAAAAAAAGTTTTAATTTCTACAGTATACCTCTCTTTGCATTTTCTTTTGGCTAAAAAAAAATGCGGGGAACACTGGCGTTTGAGTCGCCCGTACACGTAGCTATATAAAGTGTACCAAGAAAGCAAAATTGCTACAGAAAAATCGAAAGCAAAAGTTTCTTTAAAAGGTTTTTGTTTTACCTTTTTTTGTCAAATTATATTTTTATGATAAAAATTTTATCAGTATTATCACATAAAAAAAAGGTTCTTTATTTCATGATACAAAATCATATCTGTGTAAACATTTTTGACGACAATATCTTTCTTTTTTAAATTTCCATCAAAATCCTTAACTATAGTTTGCAGGCCATTTTGTTAGACAAACACAGATTAGTAGTGCACGAAAAATTTACCGATAAAATATATAAACGGTGATCCTTCAAATCGTATCAAAAATTTAGAATATAATCGTGCTTTGCTTACTTATTTTCCCAATTTTGTGTTGTGCATTAAAAAAGTTTTCATTTTGTCTTCTTTTCATCCGCTCACCGATTTCAAAATTTTTTAAATAAATTTTTTTTTTGTAAAAAAGTTCCTACTAGCTTTTTAGATACTAGACTCTAAGCGGGCCTTCGGCCCGCCTGCAAGTATTTTTGCAAAAACAAAAGATAAAGTTTACAGAGCCAATAACTCGTTTAAGCCCAAAATCAAATTATAAAAACAACAAAATTTTATTTAAAAAACAAATGAAACAAAAATTTGACAATGACAGTAACACCAATAAAGAAATTACATTAAAATAGCAACTATTGATATGCAAATGAAAGAGCCGTTGTAGTGCTTGAATAATATTGACGATATAATTCTAAACAGAAGATAGGATCATCTAAAAATTCAATATTAATAAGATGTGCAAATTTTGAAAGTCCAGCAAGAACAGGTTCAAGCAGTTTTGTGGTTGGCATTCTTTTCATTGAATAATATCGATGATATAAAAGCGGTAAGAGCACGGAATATACAGATTTAAAAATGAATTATCTAAAACGATACTGATAAAGTTAGAAAAATTTTCAAAACGCTTACCTGTAAGAATCTTTCCTGCACATTTGACCAAGAATATTGTTGAGCTTCAATATATTCATGAAAAAGAAAGCGGCAAGAGCAAGAATATTGGAACAGCTTTGAATTAAATTGAATGGATCATTTGAAATCATTGTATCTAAAAACATAAAATTAAATTGAAAATACAAATTTTAAAGAATAACTTACCGTGGTGTTACTGTCATCAGTCCCAAAAAATGTTGCATAACCCCGCAACGGGGGCCACCTTAATGGTGGCATAAATATTAAAAAATATTGTCCATGGAAGGCACTTAAGTCCATGGAAGGCACGTTTGTCCATGAAAGGCACATAAAACAAATATAATAAAATAGATAAATAAATTATTATTGAATAATTTCTTTGTATACATAATTTTTAACTTTTTTATTCAATCTTTGCTTTCCCAAATAAATTTTTAACCCTGAAGCAGTTTTAACTCTGGAACATGCAACATATAATTGACCATGATTAAAAACATCTTTACGTAAATCTAAGCCAATTTTTTCAAAAGTTCCTCCTTGGCTTTTGTTAATTGTCATAGCAAATGCAATTTTAACAGGAAATTGTCGTCTTGCAAGAGTGAATGGATAATTTTCTTCGTTGTAAAGTAAAATCCGATGAATAAATACAGTTTCACCTTTTTTATCACCTGTCAAAATTTTGCATTGTAATGTATGATTTAATAATCCAATAACTAATAAACGTGTTCCATTACAAAGTCCTTCTGCTTGACTCAAATTTCTGATGAGCATAACTACAGTATTCTTTTTTAAATTTAGTTCATGTGGAGGAAGAGATGTTGGATTTAGACTATTAAGATATTCCTGAGTTAATAGCTCTTGTAAAGCTTCACCATCACTTGCAGTATCGACACTTGTGTATCTTTTTTCACCTGCACATGGAAGCAAATCAACAACTTCTTTATTAAGCTCATCAACGTCAGCATTTCTTGCAGATAAAATTGCAGAAGATGCAACATCATCATATCTTTTTTGTTCAATTAAATGCCCAAAAACTTCTTGAACTAAATCTGTTTCAACTTCAAAGCCTTCAGGAAATTCAACATTGTCACAGCTATCATTTAATGTAGCTTCACCAATTTTTAACAAAAAATTAGCAAATTCAACTTCATCTGAATTTGCTCGCATATTTTTTGTCAAAGTTAATGTTTCAAAGTTTTTCCAAAGCTCACTATTTTTTATGGATAAATTTACACATTCAGATCTTGTTCCATTTTTTCGGACTGGCAAAAGTTGTCGGAAATCTCCGCCCAAAAGCAAAATTTTTCCACCAAATGGTTCATCAACTTTTGTTAGATCTCTTAAAAGACGATCCATAATTTCAAGTGCATATCGTGGAGCCATTGGAGCTTCATCCCAAATAAAAACATATGTTTCTAAAAGTTTTTTTCCTTGATTCGAATTTGGTGTTATTGTTGAATTGGAATCAGAATAAAGTGGAACTGTTAAGCCCAATGTTTTATGGCATGTTTTTCCTTCTGGCAACAAAATTGCAGCAATTCCTGTATAAGCCATTGTTGCAACTTTTTTACCAGATGCTCTTAGCAAATGCCACAAAGTTGTGTATGTATAAGTTTTTCCAGATCCACCTGGTCCAACAAGATAAAACAGTTTATGTTCATTTTCACCTGAACTTGCACCTTTAACTTTTTCAACAACATCTTTTTGTGCATCATTCATTGAATCAAACATTTGATCCCCAATTTGTTGATCATAAATTGGATCATAAATGTCATAATCTTCATCAAAATCAACATTTTGTGGCATTGTTGGAAAATCTGATAAACTTTTATTTTCAATTTCAAGAATCCTTTGAATTTCTCGATATGCTTTTTTAATTGCATTTTCTTCAGACATATTTCGTGCAAAATTATCAGATAAATCTGATTTAAATGTTTCCCAAAGATCTTGTGGTGCTAAAGGATTACAATGAATTAAAAGTCTGACAAAAAGCAATCTCATTTGGTAAGGCATTAAAGAAAGTTTTGCTTCATTTAATACTTTTTCCCATTCTTTATCATCTTTAACTAATCCTAATTCCAAGCAAGTTTGAGTGAAAGTTTGGCAAGGTTGTCCATCGACTTTTTTTAAATCTTCAAAACTTGTTGCACCTTTTACATGGTTAAGAAGGATTCTTAAATGAAATAATTCTTGATTTGTTGGAGAAACAGAATACATTCTGCCAATGACATTAAAAGATGCTTTTCTTTCACACCATTGCATTTTTGTTGGCTGTCCTTGTTCACTTATTTTTTTCCAAGTGTATTTCTCAGGGATTTGGTGATAATATAATTCCCTTGCTTTTGGATCTCTTGAATTAAGTTCAAAATATTCCATAAGCATGGACATTTTTTCCATTGCAGCTTTAAGTTCATCTTCATTTTCAGCATCAACAAATGATACTTTTTGTTCTCCTGGTAGATGTAAGGGTAAACGTGAGATAGAATGGCTTTGGCCATGCAATTCATATCCCAACATTCTCCAAACAGCTTCAGCTGCTCCCATATATCTGCTATCCAAAAATGATTCGCATTCATCATAAACTACAGTACCATCAACAATTTTTATTGCTGCGGAATCATGTCCTTTAAAAATATATTTATAAAGATATTTTACTGCTTTAATTGAAGAAACAACTTCAACATTTATGTGACAATTAAGTTCAAGTAATAAATTTGGACAATGTGGGACAACATATCGATTATCCACAACAAATCCAGAAGATTTGGTTACTGTAATGCCATTATTTGGTCTTGCATATGATGGATATCCATCTTCATCCAATGTTGTTTCATCTTGAAATTCATGTGGAAAATGTTTTGAGCATTTTCCATCTTTTTCACATCGTGGACCACATGGACCATGAATCATATGTTTTACAACTAATTCATGTAATCTTGGATAAAGTTCAGGATCAGGAAATTGAGCGCTAATGTATCGACCAATTACTTCTGCTGTTCTCATTTTATAATCTCCTTCCAAAGTTACCAAAATATGTGCATGTGGTAATCCTCTTTTTTGAAATTCAATTGTATAAACATGAGCTTTACATTTACCAAAATATCCTTCTTTTGAAATTAAATTTATTAAATAATCTTTTTTTTGTTTAAAAACTCTTGCAACTAAATCTGGTCGATCTGCTGGAGTTTGTCCTTCCAATAAATTTTCAGTAATTTCTTTCCAATTTGGATTGCAAGTCATTGTAATAAAAAGATCGGGCTTACCGTATCTCCTTACAATTGCCATTGCATCTTGATAAAGTTGTTCCATATTTCTTGGAGAACCTGGATGAGATGATGGTAAAATAAATTTAGCACCAATTGATTGTGCATTATTATCTTGCCCAAATTTTTTCATAAATTCATCAATATTTGCATATGAATCTCTCAAAAGTTGTTTTTGATGCAGTTTTAAATAATTAACTCTATCTTTAAGAATTTTTAATGCTGTGTCAACCAACCATTGCTGGAAAAGTCTTCCACCATGCAAAACTGCATTAAATTCACCATCTCTGATAGATATCATATATTTTGCATATGCACTTCTTGTTAATCTTTGATTTGAATTAATTTTTTTAAGATCCGGATGCCAAAGATATTTTCCTGTAGGAAAAAAAATGGGATAAAGCCAGGGTTCAACATTTGGATCCATTGCATTTACAGTTTTTAGCTTTTTTTGATCTTTGTCGTAAATTGTGATATATGAATCTGGAATTTCACCATCATCATTTGTACCAAAAACTGCAGCAACTTCATTGGAAGCTTGCAAATTAAATCGCCTTTGATCTTGTCCAGGTTTAATTCCAAAATGCAGAGTTAAATTTAATGGATCAATTCCCATTTCCTGAGCTATTTCAATTTGTAATTTTACTTGTTCATAAAGCATTTGAAAAGCTTTTGCTTGTGCATTAATTTCATTTAAAACTCTGCTCAATGTTTTTGTAATATCTGGATTTAATCTGTTAAAAACACTTAATCGATTTTCAACAGCTTCTTCTGGATCAACGATATATAATTGTCCATGACTTTTTGGTTGCCCTTCTTCATTTCTTAAAGCTGTATTTATTTGATAATAACTTTGACCATGAATAATATATGTATATGGTCCTGGACGATTTATTCCAAAATTTACAACATCTGCATTAAAAGATCCAAAAGTATGTGCATTATTAAAAACTCTAATATCTTTTCTAAATTCTGCAAGATCGAAAAGTTGTTTTAATTCTTCGGGATAATCAGGAATTTCAACTTTAATTGTGCCATGTTGGCAACAACCATAAAACGATAAACCTTTATTAGCTACTTTTTCATTTGCAAAATGTTTTGCACCACAATGATCACAAACAAAATTTAAAGGTCCACCATAATGAGCTTCACCATTATCGTCAACTTCAAATCCTGCAGCACAAAGTTTTGTAACTTTATTTCTTTTTAATTGCATTCGCAATCTTGCTGCAGCATTTTCAGCTCGAGCTTGATTTTCATCAAAATTTGATCTTCTGTTTTGTGTTCTTTGCTTTTGTGCTTCATTTAATATTATTATTTCTGCTTCAGATAATTGTGATCTTTGTGCTTTTGTTTTCTGTCTTTTTCTTTCATTTTCAGCTTCTCGTTCCGCTGAAGTTCGATCAGAACGTCTTTTTCGTGATCTCTCTGCCTTTTTTTGTTTAATTTCTGCTTGATGAACTGCTTCTTGGGAAGCAGTTCTTTCAATTTTTTTTCTAGCCATTGTAAAAAAGTTTAAAAAATTATTTTTCAAATGTTTATACAAAATGTAGAAGAATTATTAAAGAAGAAATGTAAGATGTTTATTTTCAACAATAATAATATTATGCAATTATGAAAAATTATAAGTATGAATTATATGAGTTTATGAATTAATGATAATAATATCCTTCGTTATACGAATATAACGACAGTCAAAAAAAGGAATTATGACAAAGGGAATTAGTTAACTCCAAAAAGGAGGCGTCTAAAACTACGCAGCAAAATTTTTATTAGCAAAAAGCTAATGTTTTTAACAATTAAAAAATTGTTAAAAGAAAAATAAAATAAAAATATTTAAAAAAATATTAAAAAGTAATTATATTTGTATGTGTTTATTAACACAAAAAATGATGAGTAAAAAATTTCACCAAAAAAATAAGCAACGTCATCAAAAAATTTTTTTGTTGCAAAAAAAGTCATCAAAATGCATGTAACATGCAAAACATTCGCAGCTGAAAAAATAAAAAGACACGCACAAACGAACATTCACTGTTTTATAGAAGGATTTATTGATAGAAAAGATATTAAAGCCCCAAGCATTTTAAAGATATTTTTTTTTTCGGTTTTTTCTTTATTGTTAGACTTTGATTTTAAAATTATGGAAACTTAAAAAATATGAAAAAAAAGGAATTTTTGATACAAAAAAAACGTAATGTCGTCGTTGTTTTTTTCATTTTAAACAAAAATTGAAATACATTTCGCTTTTTTATTTTCATTTTTACGAAACAAATTGTTTTATTTTTTGTTAAATCTCTTGAAAAAAGAATTTATTTCGTACAAAATATCAGCAGCAAAGAAAAAACACACAAATATTTTTCTTTTATAATTTTTTACTATCACTTTTTTCATGATAGTAAAAATTTACATTTTTTTGTATAAAACGGAAAAAGAAATAGTCTCAAAAAAGACAAATCAACAGCTTCAAAGCTACAGTATACAAAATATTTTTTTAAAAAGGAAAAAAGTTTACATTAAACTGGGGAACTAAACTGAAGAAGTTGTACTTTAATAATTTATACAAAAATTGTGACAAATAAAAGAACAACTTTTTTTCTGGCAAAACCATACTTTTTTTGTCTCATTTTTATTTTCAGTTTTTGTATTTTCATTGTAAAAACATTATTTGCAAACGCGATTCTTTTATACGAGAAAAAGTATCATTATTATTTCAAAATTTCACAATGATGAAAGCGAAGAAAACAAATTGAAAAGTGTTATCGCAAATCAATATTAACTTTTTCGACTGTTTCTTTTTTCTTAAAAAATGCGTTACTATTTGCTCATGTGAAGCTTATATACATGCATGTGAAAATATTCAATTTTTATTAAATAACACGCATACATTGGAAAGAAAATTTTCGCCCAAGATTTAAGATAAAAAAACGTTGCAGAAAGGTCGATAATAATTTTACACAAAAACAAGAAGATAACCTTTAAAGGATTTTACTAATTTGAAGATTCGTTCAAGAAAGAAAAAGAAGACGTTAAAATACAAGAAAATTGGTTCAGGATTTAAAAAATAATGGAAAAAAAGAAGGATAACATTGAAAGAATAATAAGGGACGACATTGGCGATGAACTTGTATTTCTAATGAAATCATGCAATAATAATTAAAAAGTAGCAAATTGTAAGAGCTAATGTTCAAATTGATCATCATCAAGGTGAAAGTTTCAAAACAACTAATCTAAAATTTGGCAAGGTTTATTAAACTAAAACTCAAAATCAAGAAAACATTTTTTTCTGTTTTTAGTAAAAGTCTTTGTTAAAAAAATTGCCAAAACTTACTTATTTCTGAAACATTTGAACATTTTTACATTTACTAAGAACTTTTTGGAGTGCATCTTTAATTGATGGATACGATTTTTTCGTTGCTGCTTCAATCATTTCAACTAGTAATATTTGCATATAAGCATACTGTTTGAGGCTTTGAACAGATTTACCTCGTTGTTGACGAAGGAGCTTCATAGCCTGAAAATGAAGATTAAATCAGGTAAATCAGTCTTTGACTATCAGAGGGCACTAAGGAAAATCAAAATGAAGGATTGCAGTCTTCAAGTTCTTGTTCCAAAAATTTGAAGATTGAGAAATTTAGGGAATGCTAATGTGAAATGCTAAATTACAGCACCCCCGAAAAGTAAACACTTACATTTGGAATTGAAGTAAGTTGATTATGGAGAAAAAGATCAAAGAAATAAACGGCTCCAACAAAAACACCAGTACGACCAACGCTAAAAAATATTTCATTTTTTATGAATGTCTGGAAAAAACGGAAGAACAAACCCGGCACTACAATGTGCAATAAATGGTAAACCTGATTTAAGACAGGGTAAAACAAAATTCTGATATAAACTCTTAATCACTTTTGTATTATCAGGAATTGAATGGTCACTCCAATTTAAATATTGAAGATGATTAAGTTGGTGAAGCATTTTATTTGTTTTTCTATAACGAGTTTTTGGGATAAATTAAGATTTAAAAAAGTAAAGCAAAACGGAAACGGCTCATAGGGGAAGTTGAAACTTACTTTTCACGGATTTGAATTTGAGTTTCGATGACCATTTCAGTTTTAGCATCTTCAAAAAGATAAAGACTTGGGATAACAGATTTTGCAGCAATAATAAGATCACCAAATATAAGAGGTTGTTGAGAATTTGTTGGAACATAATAAGAACATTTTTCTTTTCCTTCTTCATGATTTTGACAGAGTTGAATAATAACTGGACATTTATGCTGAATTGACGCTTTCCAAATATCAACAGATGTATCAGATGTTGGGCCTTGAACGGCCAACGCAATAGCAGTTCCATCATGGCGTTTTATTACATTTCCATGCATGAAATCTGTACCATTTATTAAAATTCGGTTGTAATCATTACATGAAATGTCGCCATATCTAAAAAATGTGGAAATCATAAAATGGTTGAATACTGTATTGTTTTTTTAAAGCTTAAGAAAGAAAATAGGGTAGAATAATGTTTTAGCTTGCAAAAAATTTGTTTTTACTCACCGAATTGTATGTTTTTTTTCTTGTGTAGATAATTCAGCACTGAATGCATTTGAAGGATAATTAATTTGACCATTTTTTAAATCTTCCCAATCATTACGAAATTGAATTGCTTTTTTTGCTATAAGTTGATCAATAAATAATTTTCGGCTGTTAATAGCCACATGATTTTGTGCTTAAAAAAAGAATATTAAAAACGTTAAAAATTTTGCAGAAGCATTTTTAAGCATGAAATTGTTTAAAATTCAATTATTACAAAATTCAAAAAAAAAATTAAATTCTTTTTACTTTTTTATGTGTGGATATGACGTTTGAAATAAAGCCGCACCTTTTTAATTTCTCATGTTTTTTTGTTATCAATGTTTTTTATAAGTTTGCAAAAATCTTCTCCAGCTTTTAAAAAAACGTTTTTTCTCTGCGCGTTGAAAGATGTCCCAAAAAAAGATTTCGAACAAATAAATAAGCAGGTAATCTTAACCGAAATTTTACACGCATATTGTTGAAAGTCTCTTTTTTTCATGTCTTTAAGGCTGTATCTGCTTTTTCGCACATCGAAAAGGATTGTAAAACAAACCGGGAATTAAAGGTTGTTTATTAGGAGATGGTCGACGAGAAGGAATCTTTGATGGAGCTTTTTTTCCGGCATCGAGTAATTTTTGTGATGCTTTAAATTTCAAAACTTCTGGATTTTTTCCATCATTTTCTTTTTGTTGTCTTGGAAATTCAAATGAATTCTGTAAATTTTTAAAAATCGAATCTTCATATGAATTTTCATGCATTCTTACTTTCATTGCCATCAATGAATGATTAATATTTGAAGGTGCAATTTTTCCACGCCGAAAATCCCCATTTCTTTTGTCACTAAATAGATCGAATACATCAGATTCTGTAAAGCTTTCAGAAGTGGTGATATCTATAATAAAGAATTTTACTATTAAAAATTTAAAAAAAAATTAGCTTACGAATGGAAAGGACGCTTTTGCTGGAGTTATTTGAAAAGCTATCATTCTTCCAAGACTTTTTTACTTCATTCACACTTTTGTCATTTTGATAAAAATTATTTAAGCCCATATTTTTATCCCATGATTGTACTTTCCCTTCATAACTATCAGACATTGTACAGAAATTATCACTTTTTGAATGAACTTTTTCAAGATCTGATTGTTGCAACCCATTTTTTAAATGACAATTACTGTATCGACCATTGTCATTGTCGCTTTTGACAGAAGAACAATAATCTTTTGTTGCCATCTAAAAATTTTATGTAAACGTTTTTCATATCCCTAAAATCAATACAAAACAAAGTTATATAAAAAAATTATTTGCAGTTCAAAGGCAATATAATCACTCAATTTATCGATTCTCACATAAATTAAACCTATTGTAAGTAAATTAAGCGTATATTTGTGAAAATAAATATCAAATTATATCGGGGGAGGGGATGGGAGATAATAAGTACAGATATTGGAGAGCAAACTAGTAACGGTTTGATTTACAGGCAATCTCAAATTTTGATATTGTAAAAGAAAGCAAAATGTCAAAATGGTTTCTAAAAAAGTCATACATATTTCGTAATAAATTTGTACAAAGCTTTAAAAACAAAAAAGACAAAATGTTTTTATATGAAAAATGTGTCTGTTCAAAAAATTTTTCAATACACATGATCACTTAATCATAGACATGTCTGCTAAAAATTTACAGTATTTTGAAAAAAGATATAGAAGTAAAAAGAGCAACTGTTTTTCTTTCATTAAAATACAAAAAAAAAATGGCTTCAACTGGTTTTTTCAAAATGACAAAAATTTTGACAGAAAAAGTGTTCACAGACTCAAATTTTAAAAAGAGGAACATTTTTTTAGCTCATCAAAATTCCTGCAAAAACTAAAATAATGTAAAAAAACCTGCTAATAATAAACATGTTACAAACATAATGGATAAAAAATTAGGTGACAGAAATTTTAAGGGACAACGAAACTCTTTCTGGAAACATCATATCATTTTACAAAAATAATAAAAAACAGACATCGACTTTGAGACTTTGAAATCACGTTCGCTATTTTAAAAATGGGTAAAGATATTCTGGAGTATTTGTTGTCCCATAAAATTTTAAAGCTTTTTACTAATTTTTTTATCAAATTTTGTTTTTGGTGTCATCAAGAAAATCATAGTTTGCTTTTTTCCGCTTTCTTTTTAATAAATTCCATAAACAAATTTACAACAAATTTCTTGTGAATCATGGTTTTTGTTTATAAATTCTAACGCACTTTTAATTAAACGAATTGAAAAATATGTTGAAATTGGTTGTCCAAAATGGGCAAAAAAACAAAATTGGTACTCCAAAGTGTGCCAAAAAAGGAATTGCCTTGCTTTTTTCTCCCTAAAACCTTGCATGAAAATTGCGACAAGAAAAATATCTCCTTTTGCAATAGTTTGTTTTTTTACAAATCTATTTTTGAACGATTTTTTATGTTACTTGTTTTAAAAAATTTTTGTGGCAAACAAAAAAAAGGTTTTCAATCATTTATTTAAATTTTATGTTGTGTTGCACAAACAAAGGACAAAAGTGATGATTACAATGACGGATATACACACACAATGTAATCACACACACACACACACACGACATTGCATTAAAAACATTTTTACATACAAAAAACAACGAAATCGCACACCACAAAACTGTCGACAATTTATTGCTTTTTTTCTTTGCTAAGAAATGTGATCAAAAAATCAAGCATCAATAAAAATGGATGAATATTCAACGCAAATAATTTTGATGAATTTATAAATATAATGGAACGTTGAAAGATGATTTGTCAGGTCGGTTTTGTTTTTTTTTTGAAACTTATCAAATTTGGGAAATGTGGGCTTCCAATATTTTCTTTTGTTTTATCTGCGATAGCTTTCTTTATCATCTGCGCAACAATGAGTAAAAGTTAAAGTCCGGAAACATTTGTTTGCAAAAATGAATATTTTTTATCCATCGCTTTACTCTGATAAATATTCGTCACATCATCGACAAGTAGTGGAAAAAACTCCATTATGAGAATTCCTTTGTATTCCTCATTCTTATTTTTTCGTGTCTCATATGTGTGATCCAAAATATCGACAAAAAACTTCATATACAAATTCACGGTAAAAAAGTAGGTAAAAGTTTTTGAAGATATTGAAGTTGTTTGGTTATGTTGAAATAATTGTTGTTGATTATATAAATTACAGTAGATTGAAAAAAAAGAAGTTGAAAGATGGATGAGATATTTATAAATTTAAGATTTTTGTTGTCGGCGCTTCTTTTCTACTTCAGCAGCTCTTTTTGCAATTGTCATAAATCTTTCCTTCAATTGTGATAAATCTTCTTCAATATTTGGTTGAATTAAATCAATAAAAAGAATATGTAAAAAAACATATTGTGATGCAGTTTGTACAGCCTGTACACGTTGTTCACGAAGTTTTGAAACAGCCTAAAATATAAATGATTATTAATTAGTTTCTGTACTCTTTTTGCTTAAGGGAACATCCAGAAATGACGTCATCTTTTTTTGTATGACGGCGCTTTTTATTTATTTTTTAGAGCTTCAGCAAAGCATTTTCAGCTTCTGAAACTTTTACAAAGGGGGGTATTTTCGGGGGTGGTGTATACAAAAATAATTTTTTCAGAAGCCTCGGAGGATTCTGAAGCCGCGCGGCATCAAGTCGCATGTTGCCAAAAGATGACGTCATTTCTGGATGTCCCTTAGTATCCATTTTAGAAATCAAAAATTGCGGAGGCTTATAGCTCACACCCCCATAAAAATTTCTTACATTTTTTACAGATGTTAATTGAGAAGATGAAAATAATTCATATGCAAAAAAAGCACCAACAAAACATCCAGTTCTTCCAATTCTTAAAAGGAAGAAAAAATACAGTAACCTTAAAAGCTAAAAAAGCGTAGAAAACAAACCCAGCTGAACAATGTACAATCATTGAACCGCTCTTATTTGTTCTAAAATGTGAATGATATAGATCAATAATTGGATTTGTGACAGCAGGAATTGAGAAATCTTGCCAATTTTCATACTGAACATGTATTAATGAATGAAGAAATTCTTTTGTTTTGCTAAAATTTGTTAAAAGGGATAAAATGATGTACAAGTAGGTAGGAAGTAATTATTTGTAGGGGCTTTTTCTCTCCAAACTTACGAATCTGTTATAAAAATTTTTGTTTCTTTAATAACTTCACGTTTTCCTCCAATCTTGTAAATTTTTTGAAGAACATTAATATTTTGAACATCAATCTTTTCAAAATACAAAGTTTCACCAGCAGCTTTTGGCCAATATTGTTGAGATTTAATCTTTCCATCTTCAACAACACGACATAACATTATAATCTTTTGGCATTTTTGTTGTAATGCCATTTGCCAAAATTCTTCTGTTGTTGTTTGTAATGGAGCTTGAGCAGCAATCAATTTTTGTCCTTCTGGTGTACTTTGAATATAACTTGCATGAATATATTCTCCAGTTTTTAATGTAACACGAGTTTCATCACGAAGATAAACATTATTGTATCTAAAAAACAAAATTTTATTTAAAAAATGTGCCTTATTATTGGGGACGGACTTAAATTTTCTAGGGTAGCTTTGAAAAGCATTAACGAAAATTCCCCCACCAAAAAACTGTCATACTTTTTTGTTTTTTTACACGTTAGTTTTTAACATGTTTATCCAAAATTTAAGTGTTTGCTAAAATTCAAACTATATTTGAACTTTTTTTAAACTGCAAACATTTTTCATTTTTTGTTTGACCAAAAAACAAAACTCCAAAACACCAATTAATTACCTATTTTTACTTTCATTTTTAAAGAATTGTTCAAATGGTGAAAAATCAGTAATTTTTTTTGATAGATCCTTCCATTCAGCATTAAAATCTGCAGTTCGCTTCTTTTTCAACTGTTCGATAACCATTTTTTGTGTTGAAATTGCAACGTGATTGCCTATAAATGTAATATTATTTTTTGAAAATTTTATTAATTCAAGACTTACCATGAAGTGCCATAACTTTAAAATATTTATTCAAGCAGAAAGTAGTCCAAAATATAAAAACCTTTTACGGATAAGCCTCAAAACTTCGAAATGATGAAATTTCTCTCTTTCATCGAAGCTATGCAAATAGAAGGGAAAAATGAATGCTCTTTTGGTGGGAAAAATCATTTTTGGGGGAATGAAATTGTTTGATGTTCTTCAAACTTTTTTACTTTTTTTGAAAAAGCGTCAAGAATTGGATTGCATTTATTTTTAAACACAGTAGAATCTGCAGCTGCTGTTTTTTCATCAAAAGTATCATTGCCGTAACCCCCGATTTGAACATTAAAGGTACGGTAGTTTAAACTTTTTTTCTATTTTTATTTAAAAAATTGTTTTAGATTTTTTGATTATTAAATGGAACCCTGCTGAAAGGAAGTATTGGTATTCATTTTATATTTGGAGAATTTTGGATTTTTATATTTTATTGTTAATTAACCAGCAAATTTATAAAAAAAATGTGGACATCGTTTATTTCTTGCGCTGGTTCAAAATGCAAATAACTTCAGTTTTAACGAATGCTAACAAAAACATGAAAAGATAAAGTATTGATGTATAAATGAATCTTGCTTTATTAACTTTTATTTATGGATTCGTCCTTTTTTGGTATTGGATAAGTTAAATGGTTTATCAAACATTCATTCAAATGAAAAAATAATAATCGATAAATTGTTCGAAAATAAAAGAAATGAAATTGGATTACGGTAAGTCAAGATTTAAAAGTCTTTTTTTTATGTTAGCTTTTTTTCGAATATTAGTCAATTTGCATTTAAATAAAAGTCCCTTGCTGATGAGATCCTGCTTTTTTCGTTTAAGTTTTCTGTAAAAATAAGATTTTTTTCTGTTTACAAAAAAAGTATGTTAACCGTCCAAGGGGCAAGGACGAAACGGTTACTGTATTTATGCATTTTTTCTTAAAATTTTTATTACATTTTTTCTTTGATTAAAATAAGACATTTAATGATATTTTTGAAAATGGATGTTTATTCACTGATAAAATCTCTATCAAATGCATCAATTTGTCAAACAATTCATGGATCAATATGTAAAGGACAATCAGATGGAAAAACAACAAAAATTGATGTTAATTCATTTATTGATTAATTAACAAATAATGGAAAACCAAATACAGAAATTCAACATCTATATAGTGAATACAACATTATGGATTTGATGTTAGCTTCAAAGAAGCTTTTTTTTGGAACAATCAATGATACTTAAATAAAATACTCCATTTTGTGCTATTTATGGACAATTTAAAGGAGGGGGACGGTTTGATACATTTTTCATTTTTTTTATGTCAACGTTTTTTTCGAAACCTATTGTTCTCTGGTAAGGACCTGGCCATCAGGAACTTTTTCTATTGTTATTTTGCTTGATTTTTAAGCCCTTACCGGAAAAACTTAGAAATGAAAAAAATGAAAAATGTATCAAACCATTCGTCTTCTTTAATGATTTAATTAGAATTTTTCAAATTTTCTTGATACAGTTATATATCTCTTTTTCGGGAGGTGTTTTATTATATACTCCTGGTTGTTTCCAACATTAGAATTACTGTAATTGATCTTTTCTTTTTAGGTGAAAGAGTTCGGATGACTCTTGAAACAATTCATGAAAAAAATGGCAAATATATGTTGTGTCGGATTTGGGGAACCGTCGGTTCTCCAACTCTGACAGATACAAAGCGTCGGTTCTCGAGAACCGACGTCAGAGTTGGGGAACCGTCTATGGATGTTCCCCAACTCGGACGTCGGATTTGGAGAACCAATAATTGGTTCTCCAACTCCGACGTCGGTTCTCGAGAACCGACGGTTCCCCAAATCCGACACAACATATATACTTTTTGAGGTAAAAATTTTATGTATTTTTCTTCGTTCTTTTATCATTGGTTTTTTTCTATAAATGATTCATTTTTTAGGTGAAAGAATGCAAAAGTATGAAAGTATGGATGCATTTTGGGATGTTGAAAATGAGGATAAAATTGCTTGCATTGGTTTTGCACAACAATGAAAAGCCAAACCGCTTATAGGAGTTTTCTTTTCCAATGAAAATTTACCCGTCCTGGAGCTTCCTTTTACCTTATTTTGACATTAATTATTATCTGGTAAACTTTCCATTGAACGGGTAAAATGTTTCTGGAGGAAACAGTTCATTCAAGTCAATTTTACAACGCCATTAAACAAAATTAAGGAAGAATTAAGGAAATTTCTCTCCAGCGTTTTTACATTTGAGAATAGCTGTCAAAGATATTTTATTAATCTATTATATAAAGAAATATGATTTTCTTGATAAATTTTTGTAAATAAAGTACATTCAAGACCTTTTTTAATTGTGTCAAAATTGATTGTTTTAATTTTTTATAAGCTATTTTACAACAAAGACATCCATTTTTTTAAATCTCGATTTGGTTGTTTTAATGGACATCTTGGAGCTGAAAGGTTGAAAAAATGGAGGCATCGCTTAAAAAGCAATTTGACATTTTTAATAAGCTATTTTACAACAAAGGCTACTAAAAACTTTGAATTCTCTCTGTTTTTGCACCACAAGGTTTTTTAAATCAAAAATACAATTTTTAGAAGAAAGTATTATTTGCTGAAATGTCAAAACTAGGGTTGTTCATTCCCCGGGGAATTCCCCGCCATTCCCCGAAATCCTGTTTTGACAGATTTTTAATATTGTCCTCCATTTTAACTTAAAAAAGGCTTCTTTTTATTTTCGAAATGTTTTTAAACAGTAAACAAATGCTAAAACAACAAAAATAAAAGTTAATCTTCATCTACAGTATCCTGAAGTTCAATAACATCACGAATATTTTTTGAAACCTCATTATTTAAAGCATTTTGGGCTTCAAAATATAAAAAATGGGTAATTTTATTAGTTCTATGTTATTTTTGTATTGAAAAATATTTTTTAATATTAAAACAATCTCTATTCTTTAAAGCTAAACAAAAACTTTTGCGGGGAATCCGTTTCATTCCCCGCCGAAAATCGGGGAAGGGGAATGAACAACCCTAGTCAAAACCAATATCCGATTATAAAATTGATAAATATCCACTTATTTATCAAAATCTTTTCCAAGAACGTAAAAATTTTATCACTGATAAAAACAATTTTCAATCATAAAGCTAATATCTTTACTTCATCCAACGAATAAACAGTCCAATTTGGACAAAAAAATTCATCAACCGAAATAAATCCAGCATCAATTGAAATAAAATCTTCTTTTCGAGTATTTTTACCAGGACTTAATTTAAATCGAAACAAAATTTTATGAATTCGAGCTTGATTCAATGGAATTTTTAATGTTTCTTTAAACAAAATCCGATAAGCATTTTCGCAGCTTTCAAAGATGTGCCCAAAAATTAAATATATTCCATAACGGATTAAATGAAGATAATATTTATTGAAAACCATTAATAAATAAAGACTTTTCAAAAAATATTTATTTAATTGAATATTTTTAACTTTTGTTTGAAACAGTCTTCTTTTTATAGAAAACTTGCAATAAAAGGGAACAGTAAAAAACAAATATACTTTGAAATGTGTGTCAAAAGTGTATTGAAACAAGTTTCTAATACATTTATAACACAATCATAAGTAAAAAAACATTGCAGTGCCAAATAATAAATCATTTATATATTAATTACAGTTTATTTTCGTCTTTCAAAAAGTATTAATTGCGTGAGAAATTTTATAGGGCCTGGCTAAACGCTGGACTGGACCGGCTGCTGGACTGGACTGATAAACCCTGGACTACAGTATGAAAATAGTAAAAAATTTAAAAATTTTCATACATATAAAAATTCGGAAAAAATTTTTTTTTATTTTTTCACTATTTTCATACTGTAGTCCAGGGTTTATCCTAACGGTCCAGGGTTTATCAGTCCAGTCCAGCAGCCGGTCCAGTCCAGCGTTTAGCCAGGCCCAATTTTATATGATTAAGTGTTTTGTTATTATTAAAAAATATTCAATTTTTGATGGAAAATAGAAAAAAATTTATAAATCAAAAAATTGAGAAATGTTTTTAGAAATTTAGGATAAGTTAATGTCATCTTCTCCCCCATACCATACCAATCGGTGTGAAGTCGAAGTTTTATCATTTATGAGTTGAATGTTTAACATTTTTGTTAAGTTATCACAATCATTATGTTTATAAGCAAAATAAATTATTCAAAAAAAGAAGAAAACAAAAGCTTCAAAGACCTCAAAAAAAAAAAACCCTTTTTTTCAAATACAAAAGACCGGTTCTTTCGTTTTTAATCGGCAGAAAAAAAAACATATTGCAAAAAATATATGTTCATTACGTCGCTTTCTTTTTTACAATGATCATTGTAATGACAGGATTGTTTGTAACTCTGAAAAAACTATTTCACAGAAAAAAATTGTAAATCAAAAAATATGTGCTTCTATAGCTAACGAAAAGCAAAATAAAAGGAAATTTTTATAGCAAAAAGCAAATGTTTTTATAGATATATGTGTTTCTGTTTGAAAGATTATCGAATAAGAATAATCTTTTCAAAATTTAAAATTAATGTGATTGTAAGAGTTCAAACAGCTGTTAGTACATTTTATATTGATTTCTTCAAGATTAAGAAGCTTCTGAATTTAAAAGTAATCTTTTTACACTATAAAATTTCTTATGTGTGTTTAACACGAATAGAAAAAGTAATTATATTGTATAATAAAAAAATATACAAAATTCAATGAAAAAATTTCAGTGCGCAAAAAGTTACTTCTTTTTGACTAAAGAAAAACGAACATGTATGTTTCGAAACATTTAATCAATGCATAAAAAGAAAAATAACAGGTGTTTTATTCATTCAAAAGCAAAAACGTTATTTTCATATAAAATTCCTGTTTTATATAAAAAGAATCTTCACAATGTAAAAATGTTGCAAGAACGTTTTCGCTTGAAAACTGGTTACGTTGATTTCAACATTGACGAAATAGGCAGAAATCAATGTAAACAAAAAATGTTTATTTGACAAAAATTTCTTTTTTCTTTTCTTTCCGTTTTTACACTAAAAAAACCTCGATTCTCTTTTGAATATTTTATAATTGTTCAAAAAGAAATTAAATTTCTTTGAAACAATATTAAATTATTTTCAATAACTTTTGTACGAATAAATTAAAAAAGAATCTGATAAAATCTGCATCATTTTTGAAATTAAAATTCGTTGTTTTCGACTCCGTTTTAGTAATAAAAATTTTTTATGCATTTGAAACTATTAGATTTTTTTAATAACACTTGAATAAAAATTTCCGATCTTATTTATAAAAAGAAAAAAGTGCACCATTTTACTTTTTCATTTGTATTCTTTTTATTTCAAACACATGTGGGCAGCATCATAGGAAATTGTAGCACTAATATTTTTGCCATTATAAATTTTTTTATTAAAAATGTTGATTTTAATTTTGAATCTTATTTTTCTTTAATATTTTTTTTATGATACTTAATTTGATAATTACATTCGTAAAAATGCATCGTTTTGCGTGGCATTATTTTTGAAAGACTATAATCAGAAATGGAAAAAACATTGTGGCACATAATCTTTATGATTAAGAGCAGTGTCTCCAAAGTTCCACTTTTTTTTCCCGTTCCGTTCCGTTCTAAAATTTTAAAGAACGCGTTCCGTTCCCGTTCCGTTCTTGCAAAAAACAGTTAAGTGAATTTTTTCGAAACAGTGTATTTTAATTTTATATTTCTTGAGAGGCCAATTTTTAAAATTATGTGCTACTTAAAGCAATCACAAGAAAATATTTTCATATTAAGTAAAGAAAAATAACAAGATAATTTCAAATAGAACACACACATGGGAGAGACTAGGGATTTTGCCCTAGTGGGTATAGTGGTCACGTAAGCCAAAATTTGGGGGGTAACGTAAATTTTCGGGGTAACTTAACGTAAGAAGAAGAAGAAAACGCAACGTAGGGAGGAAAATTAAAAAAATTCAAATTTCAGAAAAAAAACCAAAAAAAGAGGGGGTCACGTACAAAAATTTGTTTTCATCCCTAATACCTGTCTATGTGTGATAGCCACACCACGGCTTGGGAAGGTTGCAGCTATTTGGTGGTCACAAGTTATTTTTCGAATAAATTAAATTGCGGAAGGAAAAAGAACCAAAAAAATTTTTTTCAAATATAATATGAACCAAAAATATGCGCAAAGGGGGGACCCTTACGAGTTGAAGGAAATTCGGCGACTAAAATGGAACGTCCAAAATTTCAATAGGAACGCGATCCGTTCCGTTCCATTTTTTTACAAACACGTTCCGTTCCGTTCCTAAATCCATCCGTTCCCGTTCCGTTCCGTTCTGGAACGGGAACGGAAGAACGGGCGTTCCGGAACGGAACGGTGGAGACACTGATTAAGAGTTTGTCAAAATAAAATTATAGCCATTTCCTTTGCTTCAAAGTTCATGTATTTCAGCAACCTTTAGTTCAATTTAAAAATTTGAGGGATAATTAATTGCTTTTATTTAAAAATCGACAAAATAATTAATAATTTTTAGAGTTTTATTTTTTGAAACAATTATAGAAAAATTTATTTAAAACATTGATATTTGGTCATCTGATGCCAATGAAATCCCACTCCTTTGTGTTGCAAAAAGTGAAGAATTTGGGAAATTGTTCAGTCAAAAATATTTTATGCTATAATAGCAGCATGCATACATCCGAGAAAAAATATTTACAAAACAAACAAGGCTGAAAGAACAAATTCATAACAATTAAAAGTAAAAAATTATGATGCTCATTTTAATCTGTTGGCTCAAATATTTCCCTCAAAGGCGGAGCTGCCAAAATTTTAAAAAAACAAAAAAAGGAGAAAAAATTTTTTTCAAAATTCATGACATTATTAATTATTTTGTCGAAAATCGAAAATTTTTTTTTCAGAATAACTTCATATTAAAATCATAAAAACTTTTATTATTTTTATTTACAAAACCGCATTCTGTTTTTTGATAACTTTAATAGAACTAATTTGCCACCCAAAAGAAAACCGGGGAATTTGTTGTGCCACCCTGTATATTAATTTTGCTGTCCGTTTATTTGTCTCATAGCAAATTTAATAAAATTTTTAGAAATTCCCTTCGTTTTCAGTTTTTGTATTATAAAATAAAAACAATCTAATCATTTTACTTTTATAAATACTCTTTCTTTCAAATTCAAAACAATTCCAAGAGTTTTGTTTAGTCTTCTAGAATAATATACTTTACTTAATAACTCAAGTAAAGTGCATTATAAATAAAAATAATATTTTCATTCAACTGGAAACAGTGACTGTAGTTTTAACGTTAAACTTTTAACATTCTATATTTTTTTAGCAAAAAAATGAGTAAACGTTTGAAGTGATGCATATATAACCCATGTTTTCTTTGTCCATTTTTTCGAAATAGTCATATATATATACCTACACATATGACTTACGAATAAAAGAACAATTAAATTTATATCCATTCTGTTTATTTAAGAAGCTTTATTTTCAGAGTTTATTCAAGCAAACATAAAAGTAAGCTTCTCTTTGTTTTCTTAAAATTATTTAATCCCTTAAAATAATTGTTTTAATTTTCTTTGTAGTTAATAAAGAGATATATGTTTTTTCAAATCCTATTTTTTTGTCGTATGCGAAACAGAAACAATTATGATATTGTTTTAAGGGGGTTTTCTTGCGTTTTCTAAATTCTTCAAAAAATATCTGCAACGCCCCTAAATGAACTAAGAATAGTATAAAATAGAAATTTACTCACCGTAGACGTTCCAAGGTCAATATGCGATCAAGACTCCACGTTCGGTCAAACATGGGGTCCGGATCGCACCTTGAAACCAGTGTCTCCACCGTTCCGTTCCGGAAGTCCGTTCTTCCGTTCCGTTCCCGTTCTGGAACGGACGGGAACGCATTCCTCAAAATTTTGGAACGGAACGGGTGAAATTTTAAAAAGAACGGACACGTTCCTTTTTGGATTTTGGACGTTCCGTTCCTCTTCTACTTTCTGTTATTATTTCTGAAAATATTGTATAAAAAATTTCAAAAATCCCATTTTTGTTTTTATTTCGTATTGAAATTTCTGTTAAAATATAAAAAATTCACCTTTTTTTGTGTCTCATATAATATTTCTTTCTTTTTATTTTCTATAATATAAATAAACAAACCTTGAATAATGAATACAAAAATTTTTGTTTATGTTTGACAATATTTAAAAGAACGGGAACGGAACGGACGGAACGGACGGAACGGAACGGATACGTTCCAAAAAAGTGGAACTTTGGAGACACTGCTTGGAACGTCTACGGTCAGAATTTGTTGTTTTTTTTTCGAGTTTCAGGTTATTTGGTGACATTTTTAAAAAAAATGAATTTTTTAAATAAGAGAACTTTTACAGAAAAAATGACAAAAACTGAATATAAAGAAATCGTTGAAAATGTTGATAATGCATTTTCACTTGTGGGATTACTTTTCAATTTTGTTCTACTTTATTTAATCATAACAAAGACACCTTTTCAATTATCAGCATATCGAAGAATTTTGTTACAAAATTGCCTTGTTGATATTTTTTATAATAGTGCAATGCTTTTTACACGAACGGTATTTTTTGAAATTTTTATTACAAAAATCATAAAATACAAATTACATAATTGTTTTAGTCAACTGATGCAAAAAATGGAAATTTTTTTATGATTTATTCATCACCTTTTGGTCCATGGCCCATTTCAGTAATTTATATACCAATGGTATATTGGCTTTTTGGCATAATTTTAACTCTTACAACTTTACCCGTACAATTTGTATATCGATATTTTTTACTTGTAAAAAATATTAATCTTTCAAATAAGCAATATGCTTTATTACTATTGATAAGCTTTATTTCAACTGGTCTTTATACGTTTTTTGCCGTTTTTGTTATGGCACCAAATGAAAAAACTTATCAAGAAAAAGGAAAACTTTTAACAAATGATCCATATTATCCTAAAACTGTTTTAACCGGATATGTAACATCAGATATTGCAGAATGGCCATTATTTTTTGAATTTCTATTTTGTTATTCTTTGGCTTTTATATCGTATATTATAATAGCATGGACAAGTTTTAAAACTTGGAGATATTTAAAAACAATGGAAAATCATATGACTTTACAAACTCGTGAAGCAAATCACCAAATAACAAAGACACTTTTTATGCAGGTTTGTATATGTGTCTAAAAAGCAGTGGACGTCACTAGTGGGGTGTGGCAAATGAAGAAATATTGTTCTTATCTCTTACCCCAAATCCCTAAATGAAACATTTCAAAACTATTTTTTAGGCTACTCTTCCTGTATTTGCATGTATAATTCCAATTACAACAATCGTATCAATGACATTTTTAAAAGTAAATATTGATGGATTTGGATTAATTATTTCGTTACTTTGGGCATGGATTCCTATTGTAAATACAATTGTTACTATTTGTGCTGTTAAAGCTTATCGTACCGCAGTGTTAAAAATTATACGATGCTCAAAAAAAACTTCTTCAATTGCAATTACTGCTCTTTCATATGATGTAACACGGACAGAGACGAGAATGACGCTGTGAGATTGTTTTTTTACTTTAAAATATACAATTTCAAACAAAATGAAATAAATAAAATTATTTAGAAAATATTTTTTTATTAAAAGAACACACAAATAGCATTTCAACATCAAATTTGTATCCACTTTTGAAAATATGTGTGTTTTTAATTTTAGTTGATTGATCCTGTTTGTACATGTACCCTTTCAATAAATGTCGTCGATTGAAAGGAGGCGGACCCTTTGATCCATTTTTAAAAAAAAAGGGATTTCGAAATATTATCAAGAGTTACCCTGATCACGAATATCGATGGTTTGGAAAAAAAAGAAATATTTCAAAATCCTATTTTTTTTAAATGGATCAAAGGGTCCGCCTCCTTGAATGTTTGTTGGTTTGTTTTTCCACCATTTTCGTCGCTTGTAAACGTCTGAAAAAAATAAGAAAATTTTTGCGATCGGCGTAAATCGCTCCTTTTTCAATGATAAATATTTTATTTCATCGATATTGTGTTTCATTTAAAAAAATTTTGCCGTCTTCTTTAAAAAAACATAAGAATTTTTTTTGAATATTTTGTAATTTCTTCAAAAAAACAAATGTTCAAATTGTTGGTATGTTTTATAGTTGGCGCCTATCAAAAAAGTCAAATGATCAACATTCATGATAATTTATTTTCAGTACTCAAAAAATGAATAAATTCGCTTGTCACATTTTTGAAAAAATAAATTCAAAATATTTGCAATAACGTCCACTGCTTTTTAGACATTGGATGTTTTTGTCTTTCTTTTTAAAATAAAAATCATCTTTGACGACTTGTCTTCACCAAGATTTCTCTCTATTTAAAAACATAATATTAGTTTAAAAAAAACTTTTGTGAAGGAAAAAAAGCATGTCAAAAAAACAGGAGAGAGTTTCTTCTTTGTTCTTAAACGACGCAATGGCCGATGCTGCTGTTGCTGCTGGTGAAAGATATTGATCGGAAAAAAAACATTTTATCGTTTTCTTCTGCTGCTTTTCAAATAGCTTGTTTTATAAACTTTTTGGAGAACTGAAAAATCGATTTTTTTGAATATTTTGTAGTTTTTAGAAACTAAAAAGTAATCAACAAATCTTAAAATAAACTCCTAAATATATTCCAAAAAATCAAAATTAGAATGTTCAGATTATTATTCACTGACAGCTACCAAAGTTTGAGGTTCACTGCTCATCAAAAAAAAAAAATCATTATTTTATTGCATTTATTAGCTTAATAATCATAAGCTTTATTCATAAAACCTTATGATATTTTGCTACGAATCTGTTGCTTTATTTTGTTGCTGCAAATTATAATGAATCACACTTTTCATCGTATTTAAAAGTTATTATGAAACAATATTCTTCAACAAAAAATGTTACTCCTGATTTAAAAAAAACTTCTTAAATTATGGAATTTCAAAATGAATCTAAGTCTCTTTGTTTTTTTTCCGTTAAAATACGTATTTTCATCTCATATATGAAAAAGCGTCACCTAATTTTTAAATAAAAGACAATTTTGATTTCAGGGTGAATCAAAAAAGTTTTTAAAAGCACATGTGGGCAAGGGATGTGATGGGATTATAAAATACTGTATTTAACATAGTACAGGAAAATTATGTTTAAAAAAAAGCAGTTGGTCAACAAAAATCTCAGATTGATTTTACGAGGTTACGGTAGTTGATATCAAACTAATCTCGTCACCTTCAAAGGGTGAAAAAGCAATTTGGCAAAAACAGTCTACAAATTTAATATAAACTTTGGTATCATAGCACAATACCGTAACCCATTTATAAAAGAAAAACGAATGTGGTATATAATACTAGCCGGCTAATGCTTTATAATTAATGTATACAACGTAATTCAAGGAAATTCAAACAGCAATACTTTTCGCGCAAAAAATTGTAAAAAACGTTTGAAAAAAGATGAAATTTTCATTGCAGAAAAAGTGCATGTCTTTGTTTCTCTGCCGCCGCCTTCATTTCGTTCAACGTTATGCCAAACATTTTGTCGTTTATATAAAAGCTGCCTCGTAATCTTTTAAAATAGGGTGGTCCGGAGTCTTCGAGTTACCATAAATACTAAAATCTCCCGTTGACTAAATTTGACCATCCTTTTTGACTTATTTAAAAATTTTTTTAAAACCTGATTAGCGTTTTTTATAAAATGAGGCGATATACAGTTTTTTTAAAACATGTGTTTTTTATTTAAACAATTTTTTCTTTCTGTGTTATTTTTAACATATTGTTGAAATTAATGAAGGAGATTTAATTACCTATCGATAGTAATGTTTTGTTCACTTTTTGAATATTCATTAAAAATTAAATAATTGAAATTTTTATTAGTACAGTTTTATAAAAACAAATAATTAAAATTACAAAATTTATACAAAATGCATTGAAAAACTTTATAAAAATTACCCTTGATTTATTCCAGGTTGTTGTTGGGGTTGCATTGAATTAGATCCAATGCCAGTTTGGAATGAACCAAATGGTTGTGAAAGGCTCGGATTTTGGGGACTTCCTTGAACATTTCCAACAATTGGAATACCTGCTGGTCCTAATCGTTGTTGTCCACCACCGTTCATTTGCTGTTGTCCCATTAGACCTTGTTGACCAGGTTGCCCAAATGTGCCACTTTGTCCAAAACTGCCAGATTGTCCATTCATGCTATTTTGAGGAGAAATTTGACGTTTTTTAACATTTAATGGTGGAGAAGTTGCACTATCAATTAAATTAAATTCTGCAGGGGGAGATCCAGGAAATCCTTGCATTGGTGGTGGTGACATTCCTAACATATCTGCAAAACCATTTGTAAATCCAGAAAGTTGTCCCATTTGTGGTCCTTGATTATTCATTGGAAATGGTGGTGGTGGCGGATTCATTTGTGGGAAACCAGGCTGTTGCTGTTGCTGAAACATTGGATTCATTTGTGATGGACCGCCTTGAAAACTTCCAATTCCACCAGGAGCACCAAATGGTGGTGGAAGTGTTGAAAGACCACCAAATGCTGGCATTGCCATATTTGCTAAGTCATCTCCAAAAACATATGAGATGAAAATAAAAGTATAAATAATAAATCGAAACATTTTGAAAATTGACGTTTTTAAAAATAAATAAACTTTGAAAGAAGTTTGTTATTAAAAATAAAAATCTTTCAACCTTTTATACTTAAAAAGTTTTTACCCGAAAGAACGGCATAAACAGAAAGATTAAAAAATCGTGGGGGATTCAAAACACATATTGTTTTTTGTTATTGTCTGTTTCAAAACAACTTTTTTAATTTTAAAAATAATATTTTGATGATTTTTGATTTTGATTTAAAAAGTTTTTTGATGTCGCCTCAAAATTTTTATGTAATCTGAAAAATCTCTTTTTTAAATCAAAAAACATTCATTGAAAGTTTGTAAAATAATTTTTAATTGTTTTCAACGCATTTTTTGTTTAAAAAAATTTATAACTAACTTCAACATTTTTCAAGATTAATCACCTCTAAATATTTTCATTGAAAAACATTTTTTTTATCCAGCTCAATCTCACTTTCCAATATCGATATTCACTCACTCGCAAAATGGACAAAAATTGCTCATCAAACTTTATCGACCAAAAAAGAAAATGTTTTTTACCTAAAAAAATAAAAGATAATCCACTATTTTCGTCATTGTTGAATAAAATTTAATCAACCTCCATGTTTTTTTTTTCATTTTTGGATATAAAAGCTTTGTATTTTTTTCATTTTTGTTAGAGAAAATTTCTCATTAATTCAGTTTTTAAAAAAAAATGTTTCGATTTATTTTTTCTTTTTCAATTTTTATTTCATTTGTTTTTGGAGATGATTTAGCAAGAATGGGAATGCCAGCTTTGAGTGGAAGTGGATTTTCAACCCTTCCACCACCATTTGAAATTCCAGGTGGATTAAGTGGATTTGGAAGTTTTGGAAGTGGAAGTACTTTTAGACCACCTATGGGATTTGGAACTTTTCCACAAAATCTACAGCAACAACAAGGATTTCCACAAAATAATATGAATGGTATGAATCCATCAAATGGAATGATGCCAAATATGCCACAAAATAATATGAATGGCATGAATCAACCTCAACCACCAATGAATGGAATGTTTAATAATCAAAACAATCAAAATCAAGGACCACAAATGGGGCAATTAGGTGGATTCACAAATGGTTTTGCAGTACCAAATCAAATGATGGGAAGCGGACAAGGATGGACCCAACCACCAACTGGTGGAATGTTTCCACAACAAGGTAGCTTCCCGGGATTCCCTGGACTTCCTGGATCTCCTCGTCCACAATTTAATCCAATCAGTGATGTAACATCCCCACCACTTCATCTTAAAAAGCGTCAAGCAAATATGCTTCCACCTCAAGCAGGTATGCAAAATGGACAAATTCCATCACAAACAGGAATGCAACCTCTTGGACAACAACAAACAGGAATGCAAAATGGACAAATACCCCCACAAGCTGGTATGCAATCAAATTCAAATGGACAAATTCCACAATCTGGTTTTCGATCAAATGTTGGAAGTAACAATCAAGGAACATTCCAAAAATCTGGTATGCCCCAAACATTCCCTTATAATTCACAAGACAGATTTGGTTCTTCAAAAACTCGGCAAGGATCTATGGATCCTAAAAGATCGGATTAAACTAATCTGTTTTTTAATCTATTTTTATTATTTTGCATTTCATAAATATTTTTGTTGTAAATCATGGGTATCAAATAAAATTCATTAATAATAAAATTGTAAATGAAAAAACAAATGTAATCCAAAAAAGATTTTAATTGTGAAAAATTTTGTATTTGCTTTTTCAAACATTAAATAAAGAAACAAATAAGAATATTAAAACCATTTTCATAAAAAATTGAATAAACTACAATATTGGATAACCATTACAGTATGAAATTTACAGAAAATTGTTGTTTTTTTAGCTATTGTTTATCGTAATTTTCAAAAATAATAAAACAGAGAAAAAAAAATGTAACAGAAAAAAAACTGTTAATTGAAAGGAAGAGTTACAATAATAAAGTGTCTGAAGTATTTTGAAATTTTTGATTGTGTTTACCAAATAAAAAAATAACAAAAAGTGTAATGTGTTTGTGAAACTTTTTGTCGAAATTACATTTAAAACAAAGAAATTAAAATTTTGATTTGGTGATAAATTAATTCAATTGAATCAGATTACCTTCAAATATAAACAGAATTTAATTTCACTTTTTAACAATGAAAATAGAAATTAAATGTTACAATTCTAAATTTCGTTATAATTGTTTCTTTTTTGTGTTTTCCAAAATCGTTTTTTACTTTTTCCTTAAATTTTTCAATAAAGGAAGAGAAATAAGCCAAAAATGCTTTATATTTAAAAAATAAACAAAAAAATTCAAATGAAAGTTTAATTTTCAAATTTTCAATTTATTGTCGAACACCAGGATTTTATTTGCGGAAAGCATTTTAAAGGTCTTCTAATTCTTTTTCAATTTTTTTTCCAAGACACTTGTAAAACAAAACGAAGAAAAACTAACAAGCAATAACTCAAGCAAAATAGCAAAAGCACAACAAATTGATGACCATTTTTGAAACATTTTTTCGTATAATAAAAATAAGAATGTATTAATTTCAGATAGATATAAGATGTAAATCGTATTTTTGCAAGCATACATCAAAAAAAGTTTTATCTTTTAAAAAAGCAGTAGAGAAACGATGAATAAAGCAGAAAGCCGTTTCAATTTGATTTTAAGTATTTTAACAAAAACGTTGAAAAGCCCAGGCTTCCTTAGCTGCAAAACGCACTTAGTGCATGATGCATGCGGATTTGCATTTAGTGCGCACTCAGTGCAAAAGCGTTTGCAGCTAAAAAATAACATGCAAGATTGCACTTTGTGCGCACTAACTGCATAGATTTTTTGCATGTTAGAGACTTGTATGTATTAAAAAAATTTAGCAATACTATATTTTTTCAATAAAAGCTGAAATAATAATGCAAAAAGAACTTTTAAAGCAATAAATGGTTTTTTTATTTGTTTAACATTGATAATAAAATTTATTACTATTTATTTAAAAAGTGTTTACAACGTTGAAAAAATTTGCAATTTGAAAAATTTTTTTATTTATTAAACTAATGAATATGAATATGCAAATATAAAAATCACTGTACCAAAAGACAAATCAAAAAAATTTAGAAATAACTGGAAAACTTATTTTTAAAGGAAAAATACATTTTGGAAAGAAAAAACAAAATATTGATAAAAAATTGAGTATTAACGTCTGCACCAATAATGAATACAATACATAGCAATAAATCCTCCAAGGATTATACAAACTTCTACACCATGATACTCAGTGAAATAATTGACATGAGTTTTTTTGGGATTGGAATTGGTGGCGTTGTTGGTACAGGATCCATTGTAAATGTATCAGGAAATAAACGGGCAATAAAAGTTGGATCTTCGGATTCACCATCTACAATAAGACCACCAACTTTTAATCTATCTTCAGCATTTAAAGTAACAGAAAAAATTTTTGATTCTGGGACAAGTCGAGAGACTTTATTGCCATTGGATTTAATAATTTCATAGAACTAAATTATGGAACGGTTATTTCAATTATTTAAACAATTGGACAACTTACTGTTGCTCTTGTTGCAATCGTAAAAACATTTCCAGTTTTTTGAATATGTACAAAATTTGGTGGAGCCAATTGTGCTATTGCTTGACATTGTTGGATATTATTTATTTCACAGATGCATTTAAAGAAAGCTGATTCTGTGCATTGAAGTTGTCCCTGAAATTCATGAGCAAATTATAAGGGGAATTTGTTTCAACAATTGTTTTAACTTTGTTATATGTTGCAGGGACTTTGTTTGATTCTGGTAAAATACTTCGAAATACATTTAGCACATCATTGATTGTTGCATCACTTAAATGTTTTTCTCGAGCTAACGCCATAATTCCCATAGAAAATTCAACATCAGAAAGGATAGCATTATCATATAAAGGGGCCAAATTTGCACTTCCAGAAAAATTTTGTGCATCATCTTCCTCTTCAAAATCTTGTAAATCAATAACGTGTTCGTATTGACGAATATCGAGGAAATCATTATTATCTGGATTATCGAAATCATCCATAAAATCAATGTAATCTTCGGCTACAAAATTATCAGCTATTGAAAAATTATCATCATTAACAACTTGTTCAATATCCGAATCATTTTTATTTTTCATCAGTTCTTTAAATTCTTTTAAACGTTGTCTATTACTTTTGCCAAACATAATAAGGTAACAAAATTTAACACAAAAAAATAATGAATTACAGCCAAATATTATAGTATGACAGTATGCGCTTTTTAAATAAGCCTTTTTACGCCCAAAAAAATATACAGTCTAAAAATGTTGATGATTTAAAAATGGAAAATGTTAACGCAATGTATAAATTTAATATAAATCTTATTATTATTTTTTGTAACCAAAAATATTTGTCTTTAATTTTTGGCGCTTTCGATATTGGCAAAATGAGTCTCAGTGTTAACGACAATATTTAAAAATGAAAAATATTAATATCTTTGGAAAAAAATTAAAAACATTTCTTTTATTTAACATTTAATTACTGCTTATTTATTTTATTTTTATTATTATTTATCTTCATCAATATCAACATCAACGTTATTTATCAAAGTCAATGTTTATGGGAAAATATTTTATTTATGGCAATTTTTATATTTATACAAGATTTTGAAAGTTTTGGTAAGCATTTATTTTTTCGTAGCTTAGTTTGTTCTTTATCATTAAGTAAATGACTAAAGTATTCTTTATTGTTCCTTGTTGTTTAATAAAACGATCCTGTTAAAAGTCCAGGAGTTTTATCAATCAACAGCGAGCAATAGCTAATACAGTAGTTATTTAGTTGCTTTTAAAGAACTTTAAGATATAGCAGAGAAATAGATGTAGCTTCATTTGATCAAAAAACGATCCTGTTAAAAGTCCAGGAGTTTTTTGAACAATAGTTACATCTATCCTTTGCTTTATCTTTTAATTTTCTCAATTTTTGGTAAAAATGTTTAAGTGATCCTGTTAAAAGTCCAGGAACTTTTTCATTTTAACCAACGAATGAGAGAATTACTATAGCTTCTAATCTTTTTTACGTTTGTCGAATTCTTGTATAAATATGTCCCCATATTGACCTTGATTCGTAACGTTGATGGTATTGGTTAGAGACAAGGTACGTATAATTTTTCTATTTCTTATTATTACTTTTTTTTCAGCAATCCTATCTTGTATGTTGTAGGATTTTTCATTTATGTTTATATATCTGCCATTTTTAGGAACCCTTGTTGTGTATGTTGCAAGGTTTTTTCTATTACAAAATATCTTTCTTCCTCTTTTAATACCAATTTTTCAGATACCGTTCTGCAGTTCACCGTGATTGACCGTAAGTTTAGATTTTGCTTCTATGTTAATGTTATTTTCCTGTTTGTGTTAATCTGTTGGGGTTTTTTTTAGAGAATTCCTGTTTGGTATGTTGCAGGAATTCATTTTAACACTTTTTGTTGTGGGTTGTGTTGTCTATCTTTGTCTTTGTTTCTACGCTGCTGAAATCGAATATTACGTCTTTTGTGATCTTTTTATTGATACTACTGACTTTTATAATCAGTAGTGTTGATAAAAAGTGGTAAAAAAGGCAGAATATTCGATTTCAGCTGAATATCTGAAGTCGACGAAGAAAAAATATATTTATCTGCAAAGATTTTGCACTAAGTGCAAATTTAAAAGCACTAAGTGCGCATACAAAATGCATTTAGTGCGCAGGTTATTTGCACTGAGTGCGCAGTTAATTTCCTTAACTGTTTCGTTCATGCAAAATAACCTGCAAGCTAAATGCGCACAAAGTGCAACTGCTTTGCAGATAAGTCTGGGAGGAACGAATTCTGGCAAAATGTAACTGAACAAAACACTGCAACGACAAAAGAAAATTTTTGATAAAAATATTTCACAATTGTGCTTTCGTTTGCAAAAGAATTTAAAAGTGAATAAAGTTTCAATTTAAAAAATGCTTCCTTGATTTTTTATTTTCTTAATTTTCGACCTTCCTTTTTGCATGCATGGTCTTCTTTCCCTATCCATTTCTTCTATCGTTCCTTCTTTTAACCAAACCCCAAAAAAAATATGTTGTTTGCATCCTTTACTTACTCACCAACCAAAAAATGCAATGCTGTTTTTTCTCATTGCCTCGGTGGTCTCGGTTGCTTCCCTAAAAAAATTTTCTTTCGACAAGAAAAAAATTGAATGACTTTTTTCCCATCTTTTTTTTGTTGCTGCATTTTTTTGCTTATCATTTTTTATGCGCTCATTTTTTTGCTGTCGTTTTTTTAAAGATCTGTTTTAATTTAACTTTGTACGCTGATAATTTATTAATTTATTTACCAAATATTTATTTTTTAGGAATAATCATGGGATATTCTCGCTCTCGCAGTCCATCACCTCGTCGCTCTCGTGAAGCAGATCGTGATCGTCGATCATCTCCTCCACCACGTTATGAACGCAGGTAAATCAAAGTTTATATACATACATATTCATTCATTGTTGGTGAAAGATCAATGTTGAAAAATAAGATATTGATATCAAAAAGCTTTAAATGGGTATTTTTATATTCACTTTTGCACAATCCACAGACAGCGCCTCCTCAAACTTTGGGTCTCCCTGCATTGGGAGAGAATTTTATGAAAGATATTAAGTTTAAGAAACAGAGAGCTATAAGAATATATGTGAAAATTAGAGAACAGTGAAAATATGGCTTTGCAAATCATGCTTTGCATATCGTTATGAACTTTTATATGTATTTCAATAAGCAAAATTTTTTGTGGAAATATGGGAAGGTGTTGGCGGTAAAGTGAAAAAATGAATATCAGAGAAAGATAAAGTGAAGGTTGAAAGTCTTGAATAAAAGAAAAGTGAATATAGTCAAGCTAATGGAGAATACATGCTTTACCTTCCATTAAAGCAATCAAAAAACCTTACACATTTTATTAAATTGTGCGAAGTTCTTTTTTACTTTTTGTTAGACGTTTCATTAATCTTTTATTTTTAGCAGTCGTGGAGATTATCGTAATGGTGGAGATCGTGGTGGTGGTGATAGATATCGTGATTCTGGTCGTCGTGGTGGATATGATGATCGTCGGGGCGGTGGTGGTCCACGAAATAATGGTGCAAGAGAAAATCCTCGTCCATCAAATTGTCTTGGAGTCTTTGGAATGTCGAATAATACAACTGAACATGATCTTCGTGAAATTTTTGAACGTTATGGACGTGTTGATTCTGTTAAAGTTATTATGGATCGTGAAACTGGACGTTCAAGAGGTTTTGGTTTTGTTAATTTTGAAGAACGATCTGATGCAACTCGGGTAAGCTTTTGTTCTTTATTGGCTTTGAATTAATATTATTACTTTTTAGGCACGTGAAAAAATTTCTGATACAAATATAGATGGAATGAAAGTTCGTGTTGATTATGCAATTCAAAATCGTCGATCATCACCAACTCGTAATCGATCACCTGGAGCACGCCGCCGTTCACCACCACCTGCTCGACGTTATTCAAGAAGTCCATCTCGATAATTTCAAGTCAAATCCTCTGATGCTTGTGCTTTTTTCAATGTTATGATTCTTTTCAAATTTTTTTTTTGAACTATGTTTCTTGTACTGTTTTTTGATTCTTTTTTTATTGTGAACGATTGTGTTTTTTTTGTATAAAATATATTTACAAAGTTACTTTTGTTTTGGGGTACATTTGTTACAATTAAAGACATAAAAAGTTTTGTGAGTAAAAAATTTATGCAAGAACAAATGCATTTAAACAAGAAACCGTAAAATATTTTTATTTACATTATCTTCTGCTTTATCACTCTACAGTTTGCGTTATACATTTTGTTGGTGTTTACTGTAATTAATAACATATTGCCTTTTCAAATTTGATGCTGCTTTTATGCAATTTTTCTTTGAATATATGTACTGTATTTTTAAAAAAAGGTATATCATAAGATCGTATTTCATTTATATTTTTTAATAGAAGTAACACATTTATAAATGTTTATTTAGCATCAAAAAGCTGCAGAGATTGTTTTACCACGACTTCGTTTGACCAAATTATATCATATTACAGAAGGCTATAACGATGAACAAATTTTTTGATTTGTTTAGGTTGAAAATTCTTTTAATAAAAAATTTTAATATTTTTATTAATTTTGAAAATATTTTGAAAAAGCAAATTAATTAATAACAAGTGTCCAATTAATTATTGTTAAGTTTTTTGTTAGAAAAACTCACCAATTCTTTTTTAACAAAAGTTAAAATGGTTTTCACCATGTTAAAGTGTCTCCGGTGTGTATGGTAAAATGAATCTAAAAAAATTTCAAATACTTACAGACAATCTCATACAAGCATAGTCACCTAAAAATGAACCGCCTAAGATAACATTCAACAAAGAATCAAAAGAAACTTTGGAAAAACTCGAGGAACTTCTTGAAAAAATCAAAAGTGAGAAAATTTTATGTGTTTGACATGAGCTTTCTTTCTTGTTTACCTCCTCCACAAGCAAAATTTATGCAAAATAATTTTGAAAAATAAGTAAAATTAATATAGTGGAAACGACATTAAATGCATTACTTTTTTAAAAGGTTGCGTGCATCAATGATTCCTAAATGTGTATTGAATAAATTTATTTAAGATTTTCTTTTTACAAGATAAGTCAAATTTTTTTGATAGTTTTCTGCTGATCAAAAAACAATGCACCTTTTTTTACTTTTTTTGGTTGTATTTTTTCTTCCACAGATTTTTTTAGTATTTCCAAGGAAATAAATTTGTTATGGATAACTTACTTTTGTTTGTCTCATTTTCATTAATCAGCAGGGATGGGCAAACGCTACGCTAAAACATAACGGCAAACGCTTTGGGATCATCGATGACATCGAATTCGATATATCGAATCGATGTTGAGCATTTTTTATGCAGATTCCTCTTTTTGATACAAAAATTGCCAAATAATAAGGCGTCGATCTCCAATTTTTTGATGCGCGTTTTTTTGGCGACGTTTGCCAATCCCTGTTCTAAAATAAATAAAACAAAATGCAATTACGACCCTTTGTTGTTTTTGCGTTTTTTGGCTAATGTTTTTGTGAGAAACGAAAAAAGAGAAGTTAATGCGTTTTTTTTCATTCAAGCGAATGCAGGAAATGTCAAATATATGACACATATGATATGGGTGCTAATTTTTTTCAAAGGTCTATCGACGAAAGCAGCACATTTGAAAAAAAAACAAAAAAATGATCTTTGATAAAAAATGCACAAAAATAAAACCTTCAAAAAATATTTAATATTTTATTAAATTTCATTGTTCAAACATAATCAATGTAAATGATATACAAATCATCGAATTATTATCCATTAAATTTCTGTGTTTCTGTTGCACCATCTAATGTGCCACTACTTTTACTTATTTTTTTTGGACTTAGTAAATTCTGATATTCTACGTTCTTCAACGTTTTAAAGCTTATAACTAGCTACGTGCGCAGCAATGTACAACGCCAGTGTTCCCCTTCATTTTTTTTCAGTCAAAAAAAAAGAAAGAAAAAAAAAAGAAACAGCTCCTTAGGTATACTGTAAAAAATAAAACTTTTTTTTAAAAATTTAATTTTTATCCACCTAGATGTAAAAAAATACGGAGATTTCGAAAATCCAACTTTTGACTATCACTTTGATACAAATAATTAGGGAAAATCGGTTTTTTTGACCTGTATTCTGTCTTCCACCTTCTTCCTTTTTAAAACCAAGCCTATTCGACTCAGAATTTTTTTCTGCATCGAATAGTATTTTTAAAATTATCGCGAAACACAGCGGTCAAAAGTTTGCGTCTATGGCTCAGTGGGCGAAGCGCCGCCTATCAGTCCTTCGGTCACTGGTTCGACTCTAACAATCGTAAACTTTTTTAAAAAAAAGAACTGCTGTTATTTTTGGATTCTACATAGTCGAAAGCATATATGTACCAAAAATAAGCTCAATCGGAGATAAAAAATATTTTTGTGTCTCTGGTAGGGTTTGAACTTTTGAAAAAAAAACATTTTTTTTGATGCAAAAAAAATGTTGTTTGCGAACGCGACACGAAAATTTTTATAAAGAAAATGTGCTCCCCGGCTGAAAAAAAAACTTTTTTTCTATTTTTTAAAGTAATATTAAGCAGTAATATTACTTTTTTTTACTCATTTATTTTTTACTTTCCATTAATATTTTTACTGCGCATCTAATGATACCAAATTTATTGCATTTGGAGAACTTTTGAAAAACCTGTACACGTAGCTACCCAAAATCAAATAATAATTGAAAAAAATATTTTATTGCATGACAAAAACAGAAAGCAAAGTGAATAAAAATAACATAGTAAAAATTTATAATAAAGTCAGCCTTGTAATTCTTCGGAGTCATAATCTTGAGAATCATATTCATTTGAATCATTTTGTTCATATCCATGTGAATTAGGTTCCTGTTTAACAATAAACATTTGATGCTTTTCGCTTAATGCAGTTGTTAAAATCTTGAAACGAGATTCAAAATCAGCACGATTGCATTTATCATAAGCATGAGCTTCCTTTTCCCAATCATAAATTTCAATGCTTTGATTATAACGTTTGGACAATTTTTCCTCATTTTCTTTAACATATTTACGAAGCGCTTCATTCATTGCCATAATTTGATGCTTAAATGTCGTGGCAAATGGATGTGAATCAATAAAAGGAATTGTTAAAATAATCAATTTTGGAATTTGAATTGGTATTGAATCTGTTGACATTGATTTAAAACGTTTTGGACCAGAATCATCAAAAGCCGCACGAAGAACTTCAACAAAATTTCGGAGGAAATATAATAAATTCTAAAAAAAGACAAAGTTAAAACAAGCCCGTCTTAAATAGAAAAAAACCTTGATAGCATTTTCACTATTTGGTTCATAACAAAGCAAATCAAATCCCATTGAAAATATAACATTTTTAATAAAATAATCATTTTTCCTTACTGAAATTTCATTTTCCATTGCAGCAATAATTCCTCTAAAAAATGGTTTTAAATAAAAAAATGTTGTAGAAAAAAACATACTCCATTTTTTGAGGATATTTTGCATCGATTTCCAAGCATTGTTTGCATTTTTTTGTAAAGTTGGTAGGGAAAAGTAAAGAATCTTTGATAACAAGATGTAATTTAAGCTTTTGACTTTTATTTCGATAATTGTAACGAAATTGTTGCAAAATTTCAATAACATCTTCTTCAAATTCTTCATCAATGTTTCCATTCGTAACATTTCGTTGCCAATTTTCATAAACAATTCGCTAAAAACAAAAACATTTAAATACTATAAAAAAGGAAAAGGGGGAACTTACTGAAGGAGTTATGATTGGATTTGGTTGATTTGGAAAAGCTGCCATAGTATTAGAACATGAATTAACTACAAGACTTAATTTTTGATCAACCTAAAACATAGAATATCATGTTATTACAAAAAAAATTATAAACATACAGCAACATGTTCAGAAAGTGGAGTAGCAAGAGTAACAGTCGCAGCATCTGGATATTTTTCTCTTGTAGCTCCTTCATTATCTCGTGTACTATCATGGAAGCCAACTCTTTTTCTCTTGTTAACCTATAAAGTTTATACGATATAGTATTATTTAAAAGATATTGCTTACTGGTTGTCGCTGTTCTCCTTCTTCGTTTTCGCTTTCATCATCAAGCATACTATTAGTTCGTTTTTCATAAGGTGTTGGCGGAACATATGATCTTGAAGATGATGAAAAATCATCTCCAGTACCACCATGAGACCCAAAAGAAACATCATCAAATGAAACTGAAAAAATAATTTTAATGACATTAAAAAAAGGTCGATGTTATCTTTGGCAGTAATCATACAACTGCCAAAAAGTCCGAGGTTAAGAAAAGTAAACATACGCATCGCCGATGATTCCAAATCTGTTATTTCAACATTTGCTTTTTTATTTTCAAATCTTGCTTTGATTTCCTTTTTTTTATAAAAATCATGTGGGACACCATATTCAAAGCATAGAGCTAAAAATACCAGTCATAATAACAAAAAATTTTAAAATAGTCATATTGTACAAAATTTATTAGAAGTACGTATTCCGCATAAAACGGGAACGTTTGGCGCAGTAAAAATCTTATAGAGTTTATTGGGAGCGAAAAATGAAAACTATAATGAGCTTACCTCTTTTTTTAACTTCTCTTGGAGTTTGCTTTCGTATTGAATTCTTTTTTAACTTTTTAGCAATTGGAATACCAAATTCTGCAATCAAACATTTAATAAAGAAAAGAAAAGAAAAAACAAAAAAATACCATCGTCCAATGCAGCAACAATAATTTTTGCACGTTCGAAAAGCGAAAGTTCATGACGTTTCATAGCTAACAAGGGAACCTTTTCAGTTGACACCTGCGTTTTTTTCCTTAACTCACGACCCCAGGGTCGTGGATTTTTGACTTTAGAATCCTGTAACTTCTGTAAAACCCCGAAAAGGCACAAAAGCCTTAGGGGTTTTCAATACCTATAGGGGTACTATCGATTCCACATATGACCTAAGAAATCTGGGGTTTACATCTCAAAACGGTCCCTTGTAAATTATAAATACAAAAACAAGAAAGTATACAGCTCTAGAAATAAAGAATTTATACTACGCCAATTGGCTTTTCACGCGGGCGACCGACAGCCAAAGAGACACTCTCTCTCTCCATGCGTTTTTTTTTGTGTTTGCTTGAAAAAAAAATGTGCTTGATGCTTTTATATTTTTTAAAGACTTTCTTTTGGACTAGAATAAATAAACATGAATAAAGAAATAAAAAATATTGCAATTAATAAGAAATATTTGTGGTAAAAAAATTTCAGGACGGAAAAGTGTTGTGTTCAAAGTTGTTTAGTTTAGCTACGTGTACGGGTTTTTCAAAAGTTCTCCAAATGCAATAAATTTGGTATCATTAGATGCACAGTAAAAATATTGATGGAAAGAAAAAAAGAAATGAGTAAAAAAAAGTAATATTACTGCTTAATATTACTTTAAAAAATAGAAAAAAAGTTTTTTTTTCAGCCGGGGAGCACATTTTCTTTATAAAAATTTTCGTGTCGCGTTCGCAAACAACATTTTTTTTGCATCAAAAAAAATGTTTTTTTTTCAAAAGTTCAAACCCTACCAGAGACACAAAAATATTTTTTATCTCCGATTGAGCTTATTTTTGGTACATATATGCTTTCGACTATGGAAAATCCAAAAATAAAAGCAGTTCTTTTTTTTTTAAAGTTTACAATTGTTGGAGTCGAACCAATGACCGAAGGACTGATGCGCAGCGCTTCCCCCTCTGCGCCATAGACGCATATTTCGCGGTGTGGCCTTGTGCGATAATTTTAAAAACACTATTCGATGCAGAAAAAAATTCTGCATCGAACTGCGGTGGTTACAAAAACTGCCGTGAACTACCGCCGAACAACATTTTTCAAAAAACGTTAAAAAATCGGGTTTTTCCTGGCAAACTTCAGTTTTTTGTAAATAAATAGTATTTAAAAGTTGGATTTTCGGAATCTCCGTAATTTTTTTCATATAAAAGGATAAAAATCAAAATTTTAAAAAAAGTTTTAATTTCTACAGTATACCTCTCTTTACGTTTTTTTTGGCTGAAAAAAAAATGCGGGGAACACTGGCGTTTGAGTCGCGCGTACACGTAGCTCGTTTAGTTAAACAAAGAAAAGATCAAATTTATGTTTTGCTATATCTTTCCGATACATCAAAAAGCATTTTACGATTAACACAAAAGAGATTACATTCTTTAAAGGAATTAAAATAAAATCATTGCTAACATTTGTAAATTCAAAGAAAAAAGACTGATATTTTGTAAAAAAATAAGAAATTGCTCGAAGACCTGGTTCAAAATTTTGTGATGGAACAGGATCAAAGGCATTTACTATCATTTGAAATATCATTTGAAACCGATTTTAGCTTGTCAGGTGATAACAAAAAATCGTCCTTTGTTGTCATCTGAAAAACGGTTTTTTTAATTATTGAACGAACACTTTGCTGCTAAAAACTTGGGATAACAAGAATAGGACCCCATTTTTTCCCCCTTCAAATGACTCTTTTTTTCCCTTGAAAAACAGAGTCCCCTTGAGTTTGACTTTTTTTCCCCTTCAAAAAAAAGAGTCCCCTTGGAAACAATTTTTTCTGATTCAGATTCTGAAACATTTCGTAAATCTGTGGAATAAAAAATACCAAAAACTTCGTCTATAATTCCATTGCCAATACACATTAAAAATATGATATAAAAAATTTATTGATAACATAATAAAACGACATCAAATATACTATGCTTTAACTAAACCATCGATACCAAACTTTTTTTAAAAAAATTATAAAAATATTTCTAAGTTCAAAAAATTTGAATTTGCCGCTTTTTAGAGGTAAATTCTTTAAGTTTCCTTTAAGAACTCTTTGAGTAAGGGGAACTTAAAGAAAAATTAAAGTTTTCTTTAAGTTTGGCCTTATGGGATCCTTAAAGAAAAGTTTTGGGGAACTCAGGAGAAACCCATTTTCCTGTGAATGAGAAAAATGAAAATGGGTAAAAAAAGTCGGGTTAAGACTCGTTATTTTTTTGCTGCTGCATCTTATTATTAGCTCGGGAAGTATGTGGTGTTTTTATCGATAAAAAAGTTTTGGTTGATGAGTCTGTTCATCTTTAATGGAACTTAAGTTTTATGAACAGTGAGACGTGTGTTTGGGATGACCACTTTTTTAAGACAAATGCTTGAACCAAAATCTTTTCAACCAACGAGTTTTGGTCAAATATATTTTTAACTTGCTCAGACGCACATAATTGGGATTAAGTCAAGAAAATTTTTTTTATTGGTCTTTTCTCTCTCTTTTTTTCCAATGGGATTGTCTAGAAATTAATTTACCATTGCAGAGGTAGAAAAAAAATAAAAAACAATTATTCAAATAAAAACAGAAAACTTTTCTTTCATCAATTTCTTGAAAAGAATTTAGAGACTTTTTGCTCTTTAGCAAAAAAGGAATCTGAAGCTGGGAAAATGTTCAAAACAAAATGAACAGTCATAAATAGATCTTAAAATACAACATAGTATTGAAAAAAAATTTAAATCCAAACTAATTGTTTAATTTCAATAAAACATATCTGTGTTTCTTTGGGAATTTAATTTAGGTTTCATTACAACTAAATATTTTTATAAAAGTGTAATTACAAAATTATAAATTGTGTATTTCACCGCTATTTGTTTTAAAAGAAGCCGAAGAAAATCACCGATTATTTTAATTTTATCAATTGAACAGATTGTTTTGTTAATTCAATTGTCTAACATTTTTTAAATAATTTTTGATAAATGGAAATTTATAAAATTAGGCTATTATTTGCTTTTTTTTTATTTTCCCTGCTTTTATTGGATAAAATTATAAAAAAGCCATAAATGCCTTAAAAGAATCTTAAGAGGTCGCAGATCCATTCAGTCATGGATCCCGTTGAGATGAACGTAAATAATAGAAATTGAAGTCTTTAAAAATATTGGCAAATAATATTCTAATACCTCCAAGGCTTTTCTTCAAAAGTAATAATTTTTTATTATTAAAAATTCAATAATTTAAGTGCACCAAATTTAAGTTTTTTCCAATATTTTTGTAACTTGAGTAAACGAATATTTTTTGGTCAAATCATAAACAAAAAAATTTTGCCTCCCAATAATTTTGTTCGATTTACAAAACGCAAATCGTTAGTTTCTCACTTTTCTTTTTTCAAAAATATTTTTTCCTCTATTTGTAATTAAATTTTAAATTGCAATAATTTAGGTTTCCTTCATCATTTGTTCATCATATTTATCAAAAATGTCTTTTCGTGGATATATTCCTTTTATTAATGCAGCTGCAAGTGGAATACTTTTTGGTACAACCGCTGGAACAGTATTGCTTATGCGATTCGAACTTAAAGATTACATTGAACGTGATGAAAAATCAAATAAAGTTCTAATTAATTTAATGAAATCTATTCAATATGATCTTAGACGTATGTCCTATGAAAAAACATCTCGAATTCATTCTGATTGAATTGGATATATCTCAATAATATAACAATCCACGTTTTTCTGTCAAAACCCATTGAAAGGGTTACAAAATTTATTTGAAATTTAGCCTTCATTAAAAATTTGAAAATATTTGCCTCTTTTTTTGTTTGTTTACTTTTTTTTGATATAAACTAAAGATAATAAGGTTGTGGTAAAGTCAGGAAATAATTTTTTGGTCAATCTTTTGAAAGAAATACGGGTGTATTTTGCAAAAATACTGTCGTTTTTGTTATTGTGGACGGAAATATGGAAAATTGGGAACTTTGTTTTTGGCTACTTTTCTGGGGACAACAAAAAAAGCGTAGGGATGGGAAATTTTGGGAAATAACTTTTGGGAATTTTGATGCCAGAATCCTTAAAATTTTGTTGTTTAAAAGATATTGTTATGGAATCTCCACGTGCACATATTCTGAGAAAAGTATCCCCAAAATCTCCGAATTTTCCGTTCCATATATTTTCGTCTTCATATTTCTCCTTTCAAAAAATTGTCCTCAAACGAATATTTCCAAAAATCTCTCCTCAATAAAAATCTGGGCGGTCTACAATTTCCGGAAAGTAGAAAAAGCATACTTTCCGGAAATTGTGACTTTTTTTTTGACATTATTATACATTTTGCCAATAAAGATTAAATTTTAAAAAATCATTTAATTTTTTGATAATAAAAGTTGTTAATAATTGTAAAGCATTAAATTAAATAATAAATAAGTTGTAGTTTTTTTATGATGAATCTCTTTTAAAATCTGTTTTGCTTACTTTTTTTCCTCCGAACTTTTAAACATGCATTAAATATCTACTTTTTCAGGGTAAATAATTTTTTATAATGTTATCTAAACGGCTTATTAACCTTGGGCGGTCTACAATTTCCGGAAAGTAGAAAAAGCATACTTTCCGGAAATTGTGACTTTTTTTTTGACATTATTATACATTTTGCCAATAAAGATTAAATTTTAAAAAATCATTTAATTTTTTGATAATAAAAGTTGTTAATAATTGTAAAGCATTAAATTAAATAATAAATAAGTTGTAGTTTTTTTATGATGAATCTCTTTTAAAATCTGTTTTGCTTACTTTTTTTCCTCCGAACTTTTAAACATGCATTAAATATCTACTTTTTCAGGGTAAATAATTTTTTATAATGTTATCTAAACGGCTTATTAACCTTTGTCTTTCTCACAATAGTAAGTTCTTTTTAACTTGAATATGTCTTTCATAAAACATATATTTTAGAAGTAATTTCACCCTTTTTCTGGGAGATTTTATGCTGTTCCTGGAGGAAAAGCTGTATTTAAAAGAGATAAACCTCATTTAAATGTCGGGACCATTGGACATGTTGATCATGGTAAACTACTGTTACATCTGCTATTACTAAAGGTTTGTTGTTTTGAAGTATTATAGCCTTCCCATTTATGTCTCTTTTTTAGTACTTGCTACAAAGAAAGGAGCTTAATACCGCAAATATGAAGATATTGATAATGCACCTGAAGAAAAAGCTCGTGGTATTACTATCAATGCCTGTCATTTAGAATATCAAACACCTAATCGTCATTATGCACATATTGATTGTCCTGGTCATGCTGATTATATCAAAAACATGATTACTGGTGCTGCATAAATGGAAGGTGCTATTCTTGTTGTTGCTGCTACTGAAGGACCTATGCTTCAAGTATGTTTTTGGTTCATTTTTAAAAGTATGCAGATCTTGTGTTTTAGACTCGTAAACATCTTCTTGCTAAACAAGTTGGTATTCCTATTGAAAATGTTGCTGTATTATTGAATAAAGTTGATGAAGCTTCTGGCAAAGAATTGTTAGAACTTGTTGAGATGGAAGTTCGTGAATTGCTATCTTATTATGGATATCCAGGTGATACCGTTCCAATCGTTGCTGGCTCTTTGTGCTCTTGAAGATAAACAACCAGAAATCGGAGAAGCTAAAATTCGTGAATTGCTTGATGTTTTGGATAATAAATTTGTCATTCCTTACCGTAATGTTAATCAATAACCAATGTTTGCTGCTGAACAAGTTTATGCAATTAAAGGCTTTTTTGTAGTATTGTTTTCTTTAATATTGTTTATTCTCATTTGTTGGTTGATTTTATTTATGCTTTGAATTCGTGTAGTCATTTGTTTAAAAAAATAAACTATCCTCAATATAAATTTTCTATTTTTTTCTTATAATTGGTTATTTTTATAGCCGTTGTTAAAACACAGGATGTATGCTATCGAAAATTATTGATTGATTCCCAGACAATTATTCGATCAAAACGTCGTGGAAGACTTTTTCGTCAAGCAAAAGAAAGAGCTTTACAATTGGCTGTTTCACCCGATGAAACAGTAATTTGTTTACTTGGTGGTGATGTTATTATGGATATGTTTCGAGTTTATGATAATGATAAAGCTAAAAAGCTTCGAAAAGCTAAACAAAAATTGGAAATTAAAGATGATGATGAAGAAGAAAAGGTTACAGAAGAAGAAATTTCAAAAGATGTTACAATTTATAGTTTTCGAATTGGTGAATTTCAAAGTGAATCAAAGGTTTAATGGATTGATTATACAGGAAAATTTAGCAAAAAAGATGAAAATGGAAGACAATATCGTGTAAGTTTTTTGTTTCTTTAATGATTGTTGTATGCTGTAGTTATTTTAAGATCTATGGAATGCAAAGTAGTAATACTTTTTCTTGGTATTACTGTGACGGTTGACTTCAAAACCAATTAAGTACAAAGTGAATCTTTGGCAAATTTGAATAAACGTGGTCATCGAAGTGGTGTTCGCTGTTTTGCAGTAGCTGAAAACAATAGAATATTTGTATGAAGCTGATTGTAGAATTTTTTGGGATTTGAATTCTTGTAATTGTCTCGTAATATTTCTGCGACTCCAATTTATAGTTTGTTTTGGAATATGTTATTTTGCAGTATTGTTTATGATGAATAAATTTTTTTGAGTTTCAGATAGTATACTGTATTGGATTTATTGGCATTATATTAATACATTGCCAGAAAAAAGCTCAGTTTTAAAAATTGATTGCCACATTGGCAATTTTGGTTTTAATTTGTAATAAATGTTTGATAATGTTTTTTGCATAAAAAAAGTGGTAAAATTTGTGTTTTTTCTTGTTTTTTTCGTATTAAGTAATGACTAAGAGGACGATGGATTGGGTATTGTTTTAAAAATTTTTATTAAAATAAGAGAAAAATATAAGAATATTTACAAAACACATACAAATTATTAGAGTTTTTTCAAACTTATAATCGGCTCAAAGTGATTTGTCCTTCAAATACTGTATCGATGTCTTCGAGCCAATCTGAATCATATTCAACATCATCAATTGTTCCATTCATAATTTTATCAAAAATTTTTGACATTTCCATATCATGTAAATCTTCAATTTCTTCTTCGCCATCATTATTTGCATCAACATCTTCATCATTTGGTAATGCAATTGATTCTTCTTCTAATACAGATTTATTAATTAAATCTTTTTGTTGTTCAAAAGTAAGGGGTATTTGTTTTTTAGCCTTTTTGACATTTGCACTTTTACCAGATTTTACAGTTTTTGTTGATTTATTTCTGATGTCATGTAAAAGTTTAGAAACTTTTCGCAAATGTAATCGAAGTGAACGGCTACGTTCTTCTTCATTATTTGCCTGTAAAAGAGGGCATATTAATATTAATTTTTAAAAGTTTAATGAGATACTGTACCTCTTCAAAAGCTTCTAAGTAATCTTCTTCAAATGACTGCAGAAGGTTATCAAGTCTTTCATACTTTGCAATTCTCCCTCTTGGTTTATCTCCAATAGCTAATTGGGCAATTCGGGTTTCACATTGAGCATAAAATGCTCGTTGTTCATAAGCGAATACCTTGTATTTTGGTCGTCTGGAAAAATGTTTCTTTCCAAAACTATGAAACGATTCTGCCCGATTGGTGTTTCTGACCCGTTTTAAGCCAAAAAAGCACCAAGTATTGTCACTTCTGCTAATCCATGTATTCGCAATATAATCACGAAATTTTAATAAATCATTTTCAGGCGGCCAGGAATCATCACCATCAATATTTTCAGGAGGATTTTTTAAAACATTATCCCAATACCACTGAATGTCTTCCTTTCTTAATAAAGGTAACGCCAAAATATCACGAATCCATTGTCGAATACGGTAATGAGGATGACCTCTTCTTTTTCCATCCATATAATGGCGGAACAATTTGCAGTCCACAACAGCTCTGTAAATAGCTTGTGAAGAATGGAAATGGCAACCATAAACTTTATCAGCCGTGTCAAGCAATTTCATCGCATTCATTAAACCTTGTTCATAATCACAATGAATGCGGCCAAAGGTGGGTTCAACTCCTAATTCGTGCCATTTTTCTTTAATAGCATTTACAACAGCTTCATATTGTTCTTGTTCATGTGAAGAAAGCACGGCCATAGCGACTGGAACCCATTCTTCTCCATTTTCTCCAGCAACTAATGCGTGAATGGTCAAAATCTAAATTGAATTGTTATTAATTTTTAGGACTTAAAGGAACTATCTTACTTGTCCCTTTTCAACTTCCGCTGGTCGAATTGAAAATGTTCCATCAACCACAAGCACAGATGCAGAGGCCATTGTTCGGAGCATGTTATCGGTGGCAAATATTGCAAATTCAGGTGTTTCTTTCAACAACCACCGAACATGTGTATTTGGAAAAAAACAGTATTCTCCCGCTGTTTGCCCAAGTGTACTGTCGGCCAACTTTTTGCCATAAATGCGAGATAGCTGTTTTCTCATTTGAAAGAATGCTTTGTAATACACTTCGCATCCATTTTTAACACATTCAGCATAATGAATATCATATGCATCTTGTGATTTTACACCTTTGCTCACAAGAAGTTTTGCTCGACGTTCAGCTTGATCAGCTTCTGCCTTTTCTTTGATTTTTAACTGGCATGTGTCCAAATGGGGAGAAGCCCAAAGATCACCATCTCCATATAAAACAGCGGTGGCGTTGCATTGATTACAAAATAAATACTTTGTACCATTCTTCACAGTGTCTGGACAATATTCAGCAACATGATCACCAACTGTTACATGAATCAACTTTTCTTCTAATCTTTCATTTAACACAGTTTTATAATTCTAAAAACAGGTAAGTATTTTCATTATTGGGAGGGGGTCTAAAATTACCGTAATTCTTTCTTTTCCTTTAACTTGTCGCTTTCTTTTCTTCTTTAAAGGACTGTAATGAATTTTAGAAATTTCAGAAAACCATTCAGCTTTATCAACGTCATCCCAACCATTATCCTTAAAATATCGCAAATATTGTACTGTATTTAAAAAATGGCTCTTACAAAGTCTCCGTCTTGGTCATTATTACCCGATAAAGGTTCCACGTAATGTTCAGAAAATGATGGAGCAGGATTATCCAAATCAACAGGGCGGCAAGAATCAATTATTGCTTCAAATTCTTTTTTTAAATTTTCAAGTGCAACACTTTGTTGATTTTGATATCTGTTCAACAAACCATTTACAAGATGGTTAACATTATTTTTGTCAGCACTTGGTGGTGTCACTCGTTTAAGAAACAACTAAAAATTTGTGGTTAAACTGCCTGGTTACGGTAAATACAATTCTTACTTCATCTTGCTTTTTAGGTCCAGATGCAACCAAAGATGTAATCTTGTCACCAAGTGTTTGCCTCGGAACTTCTCCCATGTATGGCTTCAAAAGATTTGCAACATCAGAAGCATTTTTAGGAATTTTTTGGTTAACATGTTGCCAGAGAATTCTTTGTACCTCAGGTTGTTCCCAATTATGTTTTTTTCTGAAAAGGCATTTTGTTTTTATATTATACTTTTTCTTATATTTTAGTGCCCCAAATACAAATTTTAGATGAAAAATATCCGGAAGCTGCTTTGAAGGAAGTTTATTTCCTTTAAAACTCAGCCTCTTTTGTTTCAACGCATTACAAAGAAAAATGTTCTTCATGAAGCATCTAAATTTTTTTCCGTCAAAACAGTTAAAGTCAGATTTTTAAAATAAACACGGCAAAAGTGGTACTAATTTTACTTTACCGTTTACAGTATCCTATTATATAATTGTTAATTCTAGATTTGTTAATTTTAGGAGCGATTTTTTTGATGCAAAACAATGTTAATTTTCATTGTGAAAACTTTTGGGTAAAATATTTTTAGGATTTTTGGTAACAATTATTATTTTATTAATTTTTACAAAAGTAGTAAAACTGCCGCAAGGTAAAGCTACTTCATACTTAACAGGACTCCACTGAAGAGGCCCGCCTGATTTGTATCTTTAGAAAATTGTACAAAAAATTTTAATTATTTTTAAAAATAGTCTGGAGTTTAGGGCCGAAACTATTGACAGAAACTTTCGATATTTTATTTCAAATTCAATTTTTTGCCTCTTGTTTTTGAAATACCATTTTTGAAAATACCATTATTTTCCAAGTTTAAGTGCAAAAATTCTACTATTCTACTTGCAAGTTGTCTACTTTTTTTCTATATAAAAACAATTTTTACTTACCGCTTTCTCGTTTTTTTTGGAGAACCTGCATCTTCTGATGAGTTATGATCTAATAATCTTTGCGTTGCTTTGAATTGCATCACTTCTGGTTCTGGTGTTACATTACCATTTTGTTGACGAGGAATCTCAAAGGGTATCTAAAAATTAAAATAAAAGCAAAATTAGTCATAAATATTTATCTTAATTTACTTTCATAGATGATGATGATAATACAGATTTCCATTTTGTCTTGCCACCCTGAAATTACATGAATATTTTATTTTAAAATTTAATTTAAAATTTTTATATCCGTACTTTTTTCATTTTCAATTTATTGCTAATATCACTTATATCATCATAATTAACAGCTGGAGTTATTTTTTCATAAGTTGAAATGTGTAAAGATAATTTAGATCCTGTCGGAACTTTGCCACTATCTTGTTTCCATCGATGTTTAGGTTTTTCGAAATTATAATCTCGAAGATATTTCAACTTTTCGTCCTGATCATTCTTGCTAAATGGATCATAACGGCAATTCCGTGAGTTTTCAATTTCTTTTCCAAAGTTATATCCTTTTGCTTGAGTAAATGCTGCAATCCCTTTTTCAAACTTTTAATATTTATATTCAGTTAAAATGAAATAAAACACATTTTTACATGAAAGAAATTTATATTTTTTACGGAATACGGTATGAAGTCGAAAAAACAAATAACAAAATTTTATTAATCGAAAATTTCACAAAAAAAAAGAATGATTAATTTCATCTTATTCTGTTTTGTAAAAAATAGTTTTAGAAACTCAAGAGCTACGGTATTCTATTTAACATTATTTTTAACGTCATCTTTAAAAACTTTAACAGAAAATTTCTCTAAATATTTTTAATTTTGTGATTTTGGGATTATATTATAAAACTAGATAAAAGTATTAATCAAAGTAAAACTGTACTTTCCAGTCTCATATTAGAGGATCTTCGTTAAAACACAAGTTATCCCAATTTTTACGTATGCCATAAATTACATAAATTGTATTTCAACAACAATTTTTTTGATTCAACATTCTTGGTCCAACTTTAGTTTTGACAAAGTTCTTTAAAGAGATATATTTCCTTCGGTTTTTAGCTTTAAATTTAAACAAAAATTCGAATTCTATATTAAAAGCATAAAGAAATACTTTTAAAAAATTCTTAAATTTAGAGGTACCGCAAAAATGATTTAAATTACACAACTTTGTGTCAAAAATTACAGTTTTTCTTAAAAACATCTGGAATTTTCTAGTAAAAGGGATTGCAGCCTGTATTATACCGTTACTGTAATTATCATTATTTGATAACTTTTTTTCAGATAACGCAGAATAAAAATCTGAACGTTTGTTATTTGAATTTAAATTGATATTATTATATGTCGAAGACTGAAAAGCAGGAGTACGGCTATCATAAGTTTCTTCATTGAATTTTGACAAACAACGTTCTTTGAATGACATACCTAACAAAAGAAAATGCAGTAAACAGTTGAAAATGATATGTGAAACTATTTTAGATGTTACACGACAGTATTATTTCTTATCATTAAAATTATGCTACTTATTCAAATACACCATACCGCGATATATTATAATCATTTTTGAAACGTGTTTGATATTCAATAAATGCTGATAAACTATTTCTTTGGTTTACCCATAAATTTTTCAACAAAAGCAAGAAAAACAAGAGAATACGAATACGAGATTACAATCATTAAAATCTGCTTTTTAAATTTTTTCTGTGCTTTTTAGTCTAACAAGAATCTGAATTTTTTTATTTATTTATTTCTTGTTCACTCCAGAAAAAAGACTGAGGGGGCAAAGAATAAGAGAATAAAAGCAAAACAATAATAATAAATTAATCTAGATTTATGAGAAAAGCAGAAAAATCCACAGATTTAAGATGCTGTAGAAGAGCTTTTGGGTTACTGTAGTCCCAATAATTGATAAATCTTTTATACAATAAAGACCAATTATATTTTTTATAATATCCCAAACGAGTTTTAATCTCACTTTTAAAATAAGTTTCCCAATGAAACAAAAAACAATTACAGTATTGTTATCCGAAAAAAAGCATTTGAAATAAAAAAGGAGACAAAGAAAGAGGAGAACTCAAAAAAAATTTCAAAGTTTAAAGCACAGAGAGCACAATAAAATGAAAAAAACTTCAATGGACAACCAAAGGAAAGATTAAAAGGATAACCAACTGAATATTCCAGCTCAAAATGCTGATGCTTCTACAGCATTTTCTTTTTTTCAGTATCTATTTATACTGTCTAGAAGTTGTACATCTTGCATTAGCTTATGTAAAATTTTGTTATACGGAAGTGTGTCTTTGGTCCGCCTCTTTGTGTTTAACACTAATGTTATAAACTGCAGATTAATATTTTTGGTACTCTGCCTTTGTCTAGACTGCTTTTTGCTTGGCAAAGTTCTGTTGAACTTCCTTTTTAGGCATACATTTTGATTGCTTTTTCAAGGAAGCAATATAATCAAACGCCTTGCTCCACCTTCTTTTCTTTCTTCGAACGATGGGTCTAGACTTTTATCTAAAAATCTTTCTTTCACAGCTATCCTTTTTTGGGAAAAAAGCAATATCCATTTTTGGCTCACTTTCGACTGTAGAACACAAAGAACGAGCAATCAAATAAACCATCATCCACAATAGTGAAACAAAACTTTTTCAACGACAGATATACTTCATAAACGCTTTAGTTTTTATAAAATTACAGTATATCTCCACTTTTAAAAAACTGACAATATAATTGACTTCATTAAACATAAACAAATTCCCTCATTCATTATTAAAGCTAACACAAAGAGAAATTCTTTTCATAGAAAGATAGTTAACTGTAAGCCAAAAATCAGTAAATCATTTACTGTATAAAAAGAACTTTTAAAAAATTTATTCAGAGAGTCAGACACGAAAAACATTTTCGATTTCCATTTTCTGTGTATTTCTATTTTCAGCGGAGTTAAAATCATTTTACTGTTAGATTTGTATGTGTAACTGTATCTTTTTTTTATTACAAAAAAATAATTTTTGGTAAACGGCACTGTATAATCACATTCAGTCAACAAAATATATCATTAAAATTTATTGCTACTTTAAATAACAGCAAAAAATATTATAAACTATTTAAATAATACAAGATTATCATTAAACACGTTGAATTTTGTGCAAGCTGGTGGATTTATTTTATCTAAAAACAAATATATTGCATTGTAAATCTGTAAAAAAGTATTTATAATAACATTCAACAGCAATAATTATGCTATAATTAGTGACTCATTATAACATAAAAAGGAACGCAAAGTTAAACTGTTTATATCGCTTTTAATATGTAACCAAGTTTTACGTTAATTAGTTTATTTTTAAAGCAAAGACGAACTAATGATTCAATTATTTATTATCATAATGTATATGAGATACATAAATCTTTAAACAACACAGATATAAATATTATTAATTTATTAAAAGTATTCACATTGATGTCTTTTTGCATTGAATAATTATTAAAAATGTTTGGCAAAATGTCACCCAAGTTTCCGGAAAGTTTAACCGGCGGCCGCCGGTTGCAACCGGCAATGCCGGTTAGACTTTCCGGAAGTTGTATTTCACCCAAAAATCTCTTTCAAGGAAGTTACGGTACAAAGCAATTTAATATTCTTATAAAATCTGAATTACAAAGTTAAAAATTGTAGATTTCACCATTATTTCTTTTACACGAATGCGAAGAAGAAGCGCTCTAAATTTTAATTTAAAAAAGTCAATTGAACACAATTTTATATAATCCTGACATTAGTACTACAGTAATTCAAAGTTAAAATGTCGGACATTTCTAATCTCCTTAAAAATTAATTAATCATCTCTTAACTTCCATTTTAGAGTTCATTAAACCCAAAAACGTGAAGAAAAAATTCGAAGACATAAAAAAATCAAAGAAAAAAAGCTTTATTCGGTCGGTCAAAAAAAAAGACGGTCTTGTTTTTCCCTTTTTTCCTTTTTTTGTTTCGATTCAATTTCATTTTTAATCCAATAATCTTTGCGTCTTACGTGAAAGCTTAGCTTCTCTTTTATCCCCTTCTCCCTTTTTTGCTTCGCATCGATCTATTGTCTTTTCGATGCTGCTGTTGCCGCTGTTTGTTACTGCTGCTGAAAAAGGAATGGGGAATGAATAATAAATCGCAAATTTTTTATATTATTATTTATTCAAAGCTCAGATTGCAGTTTACAAATTTTATATATTTTTGTTTGGCCAAAAATTATACATTTAAAAAACTTTGATTTTCTATTTTTAATTAAAAGTTCTCTTAAATCGACTTTTGGTTAAAAGCGTGGTAAAATTTAATTTTGGCATTTGTGCCAAAGACGGAAGTTTTGTTTTTAAATTTGTAATTTTAGAAGCAGCGTTTTTTATACATATATTTTTTTAATTTTATAATAATACATTAGAAAACAAAAACTTACCTGTAAAAATTTGTCAAACTTTGATTTATGTTTTTACAACAATTTATTTCTCATTTTCCTCCAACTGTTATCTTTGAATTACCGAAACTCTTTTTTAGTTGATGTTTAGAAAAGTGACCACCTCCAGCCTTACCCATTTCTGTTTTTGTAAAAATCCCAAATTATTATGTTTGTTTTTTTTCTTTGCAACAAACGTTTTTTTTTTGCTGTCATTTCTTTCTTTTTTTCTGTGTCCTGAATTAGCCTCAAAAAAAGGGACAACAACGACAAGACACGGGTCACGCAAAATCTCAAGTGGAGGCCTTGTCGGGGAACAATCACCACAAAAAGTGAAGAAGCATTCTTTCTCTCACAGACATTCTTGTTCTTTTTCGTTGATTTATTAAATGACTAAGCAATGAAAAGAAATACTGGATGTGAAAAAGAAAGAGAAACGAGTGACCAATCCTAATAATAATGAAATCCCTGAAAATCATCAGAAATCAAAAATATTATGTTTTACAAGAGAGATAAAAAAAAGAAGAAAAAAATGAATTTTTTAAGAGTAACAAATTGTTATTTTATTTAATTTACTTCAAATGTAACCTTTTGAAGTCTTGGATCAAGTGGATGTTGTATGTATTTGTTTGAGTACGTAAGATAAGAGTTGTGATTACTTTTTTTGAAACACGAATCATTGACTTTTTTTTGACGTTGTTCTATTATTGTCTCAGGAGAATGAATTTTTATAGATTTAGAAAAAATGGGTGGAGATTTTATTTTGAGTTTTCAAATTAATAATAAACCCTTTTCGAATCAAAACAAACTATTATTCATTTTATTAGAGTTTAAGAGAATTTGGTTTAAACCTTTCATTTTTATAATGGAATTGGATTTATATTTTTTGAGTTTATTTATTGAGTTTATTTTATTTTTCAATAAATTTTTATTGTCTTAAATAATTACTTTTATGGCTTTTCAATCCATCAAAAGTTAAAACTTATCTATTTTCTATTTGATTTTATTAAATTTTTAAATTCAAACTTCAAAAAAAGATTTTCCCAACTCTTTGATAAAAACTATTTAACCAAAAAAATAAATGTTGAAAATGGATACATTTTCTCATCAAATCTTTCTTGACCGGTTACAAAACCATATCCTTGAATAAGTAAACTTTCTATGGGATATCCGATATCTGATCCAATCTTCTGTCTCAAGAAGTTGTTTTTAAACCCTTTTTTCTTTCAAGAAAACCAAAACACAATCCCAAAAAACAAGTCTTCCCTTTTTTTCTTAAAAAATCAAAGCTTGTTTTGTTCCCAAAAATAAAATAACTGTTTCAACAAAAAAGTATTACTCCATCTTTTTTCATATTGTTTATTTTAAATCGGATCTTTTACATAACTTATTTTTTATATTTTTATCCAAATCTTTTTTCAAGCTTACTTACTTATTTACTCCTGAATTACCATTATTCAATTTCGAAAGTCTTTAAAAAAAGGGATTTCATCTCAAATTACTCTCTTTCCTTTTTTTCGCTCTTTTTTTTTAAAGTTTGAAAAGATTTTATCCTTGAAAATTTGAATGATTTTCGAATTGCTTTCTTGTTTGTTTACTTTTACTTTGGTTGGATTGCTTCAACTTGATTTCTACTTTTTGTTCAAAAGTGGGTTTGCACTTTTTTCTTGACCATCTGAAGCTTACCTTTTTTAGCCAAAAAAAATAAATCTGGGTAATTTTTTTGAGGGATACGGTAATTGGCTTATTTTTTCTTTAAAACCCTTCTTTTTTTTTTTTTTGCAACGTTTTCGTGTGCATTTTTGCTAAATTTGATTGCATCATTTTTATGTTTTTCCAAACAAAGCATGAACGAATCAATTCTAAAAATTTCTTTCTTTTGACATGGATTTCCTTCTTCGCTGAATCTAAACCTTTTTTCCATTTTACTCTTGACTGATCATCATCTCCATCTTCGCTTTTTTACCTAAAAAAGTAAAAAATGATTATTATTACTCGTGCAAGAAAAATATTTAAAAAAACTTTCGGTATGTATTTTTTTTTGCTGTCTGAAGTGATTTTGACTCGGATTCATTCACATTATATTACTGTTTTTCCTTTTCCCCCCTCATTTTTGTTATTATTACACAAACAAGGACGTTACGTTTCGTGATCCCCTCTTCATTCACTTATCCGCATCATCTCATTTTCATTTTCATCATCATTTTCGACACTTATATGGGGGATATCGATGACGATGATGATCTCTTATCCCTCAATATTCTGAATTTTTTAAAACAAGTTAAACATTTTTTTTCTTGCTGCCGTGAGAAAAAAAAAAACGTTAAAAAAATTTTTTTTGGGAACGAGACGTTCACTTTTTTTGGGTTATTTTTCTTTTTAAATTGCCTCCCTCAAGTGAGCTCAGAGATGACCGCCGTCCATTTACTACTACATTTTTTTCAAAGCCAAAAAAAGAAAAGAAAGTAAGCAAGTAAAAGAGAGAGAGAGAGACTCCACTTGAGATCTTTCTTCTTCTTCTTTCTTCATCGGTCATCAGCGGTCAGTTTTTGGCGCTCCTTCTTCTTTTGATCGCGAAGCTTTCCCTTTTTTTTTGCGCAGTCATCAACGGAGAAATCTTTTTTCTATCTCTGATTCCTTTTTTGTCTTTGTACTCTCTTAATCTTTTCTTATCTTTCTTTTGTCAACACTTTTTATATCCCTCAAGGCTTACTTGCTTGCTTACCCTTTTGAACTACGATCAGCAATAATTGACTTTGCTTCTCTCTCCCTCGATTTTTGAAATGTCGAGATTTATGAAAGCTTTTGCTTAAGCTTTTTTTCAAAAATTGAAAGAGAGAGAGAAACAATAACCAATTTCGGAGATTTACTTTTTTTACTGTTTTCTTTTTTATTCTTTTTTTTGTAAGAAAAAATTGAAATTAATTTATAAGTGCGGATAAAACTCCTTGAATCAATTTTATATCTTTTTTTTGTAAAGTGTATATTGAATTTATTATATCCTTCTTCCTTACAGTATTTTTTCCTGAATTATCCGGATTTTTGTTGTTGGAAAATTAAGCTTATCAAATTTTGACATTTTTTTTCTCTTGATGAATCTGCCATATATTTTATGGGCATTTTTTAATCAATGTTTTGCTTCCAAAATTTCATCTTCTATAAATTTGTCTTTGACAGATTTTTTTAATCTTAACCTATTTTAAAGTACTAATTTGATCTTTTATTCATGATTTTCTTTTTTTTAAATCATTCATTCTGGAAACTTTTTTTTAAAAAAATTTCAAAGTGGTTTATTTTTTTCCCACTTTTGGAGTTAATCATACTTTTGACCCGCCGATTTTTAAGGATCTATCCATCTGTTTTACCCGAAACTTTTTTACTTTAACCAAAGCTTTCAAGTGTTTTGAAACAAGTGTATTCTCATGTTTTCTTCTTTCTCAAAGAGCTAGATGTTTTTTTTTTCAAAGCCTTCTTGAACTTTCTTTTTTTCATCATGAATGTGCTTAAAATATTAATGGAGTTTTAGGCTCCTACTTAATTTAAAGGTCTAATCTTGTCTTGAATTTTGAAATCATAAACTGATTCATTTATGTTTTAAAGTCTTTTAACTTTGTTAAATCTGTTTTTAATTAAATTCCATTTCTGATTTTTGTTCGTTTTTATCTTCAACATTTTTATCATTAAAAATCAAAGATAAATAATTTTTTGATATAATTTTTTTTATCTATTTACATTAAACTTTCTATAATTACCATTTAACTAGTTTAAATCTGCTTTTTTGAAACAAACAAATTTGAAACGATTTCTATCTTTTTTTTTGCTTCCGTTTTTTTCATCGGATAACTTTTGACATAAAGAAGGGCCGAGATAAAACCAGATATAGCTTCTGTCATCGTTCAAGGGGGGATTTTTCTCATGTCAAATTTTAGTTGCTTTCCATTTTTTTAAATATCTTATTTTTTTAAACCATTTTTGCTTTTGATCTTTTTTTAAAAAAAGCCTTTATAAAAAAAGAAGACAAATATTGAACAGAGAAAAAACTTTGAAATTTATGCTATATAAAATTGCATACTTTTTGAAATTTCAGTAATATCGAATTTTACTGTTTTATCAAATTTTGCCTTTGAGAATTTTTTTTCAAATATTGATACCGTGAAACTTTTTTTTATGATTAATTAATTAAAGAGTTAAGCATTGGATTTGGCTAATCTTTTATCTCTCATTTTCAGCACACAAGTACCAAAGATAAAAGCCATCCAAAAAAGAAAAACATCCATAAGGCTTTAACTCAAATTTTTTATATTTATTTTAATTAAATTATTTTTATTATTTTATGATCTACAGTATCTTACATAAATACATAATATAAAAAATACACAATGAAAAATAGAAGTAAAATGCGCCTTTTGGTGGCGCAAATTTTATGGGCGTTAATAGCTTTTGATTCTGTAAAAGGTTCGTAATGTTTCATTAACTTTGAAATAAATGTTTCTTCCAAATTTTTTTTAATATTTAAATTTTAGGATTAATTGTTCAACAGAATCAACCATGTAATAAAGACAGAGATATTTTATTAGCTGAAGATCCAACTGGTGATAAACAAGCATTTTTAAGATGTGTTGGAGTTGGAGTGGGGTAAGAATTTTAAAATGTTGTTAAAAATAGCAATAAAATCGTATTTGTAAAATCAGTGAAAATTTAATGGTAACGATTAATTTTAACGGTAGTGAAAAAATAGAGTTACTATCACTAAGATAGTAACAAATTTTAACGATATACCAGAAAACAAGTTACTATCATAAAATGTTGCTACAACACTTCCAAAGATAGTAAAAAATTTTAACGATAGTTGAAAATAAAAGTTACTTTCAAACATTTGCAACCTCTTTCAAAAAATAAAAATTTCGATTTTTCAGGACAATAGGATTTTGGGAGAGAAGATTTTGTCCAAATGATATGACTTTTGATTTTGTAAATCAACAATGTAAAACTCCAATTGCAAATCAAATTGTAAATATATTTTCTGGACAATCAAATAGCTTAATTCCAGATCACAATGATCACCAAAACAACAACAATAATAATATTCCTGCATTTGCAATTTTAAATGGCACATGTTCAAAAGGTGAACAATGCATTGGCGGAACTGTTTGTGATTTAGAAATCTTTCGATGCCTTTGTCCAATAGGAACAATTACAAATTTGGAAACTTTATCATGTGTTCAAACGGATACTTATGGAATTCCATCATCATCAAATCATGACAATAATGGATTTCCACAAGCTAAAATATATCCTGCTCCACCGCAAATGAATGGTGGAATAACACCATCATATTTTAATGGAAATCAAAATAATCAATTTGGAAGCGGATCTCAACAAAGTGGTGGACAAACTTTTAATTCATATGGTTCTGGTTCATATGGTTCAAACAATAATAACAATAACAACAATTATGGAAGTAATCAAAATACTTTTGGAAATCAACAACCAAGAAACAGTTTAGGAAATAATAATAATAATAATAATAATCAAAATTACAATAATAACAATAATAACAACAATTATGCAAACAATCAAAATCAACAAAATAGCGGATTTAGTAATTTTATTCCAAAAGCAATTATTGATACTTTTCTACCACCAAAAAATAATAACAACAATCAAAATTCTGGGGTATTCTTGCCAGAACCATCTCCAATTGAACCGGTTTCAGTTTTGGGTATGTTTGAAATTTTTTTTTGAAAAATTTAAATGGTATTTTATAAATCTTTTTTGCTGCTTTGCAATACTTTATTTTGGGGTTACAATTTTGAAAAAACTTTTTGCACAACTTTTTTGCTTTCAAAAACACAAGTATCTACCATTTTAAAATTACAGTTTAAGCTTTTGGCATACTTAAAAGCTTAGCTTAAAACATTTTTTGGGAAAATATTTGCTATCAACACTCTTTAAAATCTTTTTGCACATCTATTTTCTTTTTTTTCATTATAGTAAAGCCCGGTGGCTCATGTGCAAATGGTGAACAATGTGGCGGGGGTTCACTTTGCACAAATCCAATGAAGCTATGTCTTTGTCCTGGAGAATTAGAAGATCATGGTGGACAATGTGTACTTCCACTTCCACAAAGTGGTGGAAGAAATAATTATCCAACAACAACTCCACTCCCAACACTTTTACCATCAAATATTCAACCAATTCAACCTTTGCCACCAGTTATCATCACTCAACCCCCACCACCACCACCATCAACAACAATTACAACAACAACTCCACCACAAATTATTAAAGGTAAGTTTGTAAACTTTGGCTAGAAAAAAAAGATTTTAATATTGGTTACTAAAAATTGGTTTAATTTGGAATCTCATTTTATTTCATTTTCCTTGTTTTAATATAACTAACATATTTTTTGTTGCTTCAAATTTTGCAAATTTGCATACACTTAATTTTTATAGTTGGAATTGGAGCATATTGTAATCAATTCGCAGAATGTGATTATGATTCAACATGTATTTTATCTCGATGTCAATGTGTTGAACCTTTAATTGAACATAATGGTAAATGTGTGCTTAAATTAGCTCCAGTTGAAGTTGGTAAGTTGCTTATGCTTGTTGATTGTGCACATACCTTAAAAATATATCCATACCCCTTTATCCAATGTGATTAAAAAAAATTTTGAAAAAAAAATTATGAAATTTTCGTAATATGGAAATTTAGGACCTGGTGAATTATGTGATAATGGTGAAATATGTGGTAAAGGATCTGTTTGTGATTCGGTGATACCAGTTTGTGTTTGCCCTGCTGGAACAGATTTAAATGATGGAGTTTGTGTTCGAATTCAACAAACATATCCCCCATCCCCCCAAACTCTTCCACCAAATTATCCTCAACCAACCGCATATCAAACTTATCAAACATTACCTCCAACAATGACATATCGTAAGCTATAGTAGCAGTTGATAACAGATAAAATTATTGTTATTTTTTAGCTTCATCAGCTCGTCCATCACAACCACCACAGCCACAACAAGGCTCTTCACAAGTTGTTCCACAAGTATATAATAATCTTGGAACTGCCCCACCACCAGCTCCACCATCATATCCAACTCGTCCACCAACTGCTCCACCAACATATCCCCCAACAACATCAAAATCAAATTATATGAAAATTCAATTGGGTGGAAGTAAACAAGCAGGAGTTGGAGTTCGATGTTCACTAAATACTGATTGCATGATTGGAGCATATTGTAATGGAAATACACATCCACCAACATGTCAATGCCTTTCAACCCATGTCAATGTTAATGGAAGATGTGAAAAGGGTAAGCAAAAAAACTATTTTTTTTGTTTGTGATTATCTTTAATGGGTTTCTTTCTGTTCTATTTTTCTCTCTTTCTTTTTAGTAATCTATCCAGGACAAATTGGTTGTGAACATGATTTACAATGTACAACCGCATATGCAGGTACAACATGCCAAAATCGGCAATGTGTTTGTCCTGAAGGTTCAAAAGCTATCGAGCAAACTTGTGTATCAGGTGGGAATCAAACTTTTCTATCTATATTGTTTTCCCTTTTTTTTCTTTTTCATCAAAGGTTACGGTAGTAAATTTAAAGTTCACATTTGAAAAAAATTTTCAACAAAATCTTTTTTAAAATCAACTTACAAGGGAACCTTTTCAGTTGACACCTGCGTTTTTTTCCTTAACTCACGACCCCCGGGTCGTGGAATTTTGACTTCAGAATCCCGTAACTTCTGTAAACCCCCGAAAGGGCAGCTAGTACTTGGGGGTTTTTCATACCTATAGGGGTACTATCGATTCCACATATGACCTAAGAAATCTGGGGTTTACATCTGAAAACGGTCCCTTGTTAAAAATTTATTTTAAATTTTGGAATTCAATTTTCCCACCAAAATTTCGATAACCTCAAATTTTATTCTGCCGTAACCTTTTATAACAATTTGTTGCCCATTGTTTGTGTGTGTGTTTTTAACTCTATCCCATTTTCCCTATCTTTTTTAGAATTTAGTTCCCCTGGCGGATCATGTAATCGTGAAAAAATTTCTAACACAACCGTTTGGGTTCCTGTTTGTTTAGGTGGATCAATATGTCGATCAAAAAGATGTGAATGTCCTGAACCTTTAATTATCGTTGGAAAACAATGTGTAAATTCAACAAAATATTTGCTAGAAAAAAAAAATTTAAAAGATATTAAAACTTCTGAAAAGAAATCCAAAGCTGCTGAAAAAGTGCCAACAAGAAGAAAGAGAAGAGAAACAACTGCTGTAACTAAAAAAACATCTGTACAAAAGCGATCACTTGAATGTTATCCAGATCAAAAATTATGTGCTGATGGAAAAGGTGTTTGTATCCAACAACTCTGCCAATGTTTACATAATTTAGTTTATTCAAATGGAAAATGTATAAGTGAAATTTTGCCACTTGGTGCATTTTGTGATGAAAATGTTGAATCTCCAACTTGCATAACAAATTCAAAATGCATAAATGGGGCTTGTGTTTGTATGCCAGGAAAAGAATGCCATGCCAAAGAAATAAAGCGATCACCTGTAAATGTAAAAGCATATTCAGAATCCTGCAATTCTGGAGATGTTTGTTTGAATGGAACAATTTGTATTGAAGGATTTTGTGGATGTCCAAGTGGATATATTTTTGAAGATGAAAGTTGTACAAGATCATCTGGAACTTTTCGATCCATTAATAGTCAATGCCTTGGAAATGATCGATGCTCTGGTGGTTCAGTATGTACAAATTCAATTTGTTCATGTGTTGATGGATCCGTTGAAGCACAAGGGAGATGCCGACAACGACCTGGTGGTCGATGTTCATATGGTCAATCATGTGCTGGAGGATCAATTTGTCAACTTGGACTTTGTCAATGTCCAGCCGGAAAACGACTGTTAAATCATCAATGCACAGTTTCCATTGCAAAACCAGGTGAATCATGTCAATCTGGACAAAAATGTATAAATGGTGGAGTCTGTCGATTTGGAATTTGTATGTGTATGGCGGAACATTTTATGAATGATGGAAAATGTGAAAAGCAGGGATCAAAGCATACTTTGAATAAACATATTGATACTAAAGCAGTTGGTAATGTTAAACAACCTGCTGCACATCAACCTCCAAAAGTTGAATCTACAACTTCATCAGCAAAAGTTTTCATTTCACATGGAAAACTTATTCATGCAAAGCCTGGGCAACTATGTTTAGATGGTGAAATTTGTACTGGAAAATCCCAATGTAAAGATGGATACTGCATTTGTCGAGAAGAAGAAATAATAATCGATGATAAATGTGTTGGAAACGATAAAGAAGCACTAAAAGTGATATCAGAGATCAAAAAATCTGCTCCTGGACAATATTGTGCAGATGAAACAGCATGCACAGGAAATAGTGTTTGTATTGGAAATGTTTGTGTTTGTCCTGCTGGAACTGAACTACTACAAAATGAATGCCAAGATTCACATTCTTCTGTTTCAATTGCACCAACCCAAACTCCACCATCAGCTCGATCTCCAGGTTTTCCAGGACAAAAAATCGAAACTCGACAACCTGGTTCACATTGTCAGCTAACCCTACATTGCCCATATCGAACTGAATGCATTCGAGGAGTTTGTCGATGTAAAAAGGGTGAAACAATTGTTGCTGGAACTTGCCGAAAAGCAAATCATGAATCACTTCCTGGAGGGCATTGTGATCCTAAAAAAGGCCTTGATTGTGTTGGAGAATCTCAATGCTACTATGGTATTTGTGTCTGTCTTTATGGGCTAATAAATAATGGAAAAGAATGTGAATCTCCTGAAGCACATATGTATAATATCCCACCAGGTGGAGAATGTTCCGCTCAAGCACTCTGTAGCGAAAATAGTTATTGCAGCAGTGGAATCTGTAGATGTAATGATAATTTTGTTGTTGATGTAAATCAAAAATGTGTCCCAAAATCTTCGACTGTACCATTTTATGCATATCCAATTGGAAGGCCGCCAACAGTAATGAAAGGAACAAAACTTGTTTATGGTCCCGGGACTCCGTCAATTCTGCCACATTCAGAAGATGGAAAGTTTCATCAAATTTTAACTGCAAATCAAATGAGTATTAATGTTGTGGATCAAGAAACTTTAAAAGCATTACTTTTGAGAGAACTTGGAAGAGCACCAATTTTGAATGAACCATGTGAAGATGTATGTGGAGGTGGAGCAAAACGTATTAATTCAAGATGTCAATGTGAACAGGGATATCAAGCATATGATGAAAAATGCTTCCATATGGCTTCATATCCAACAACAAAGCCATCAACAGCTCCGCAGCAACAAACTGCAACTTATTCATCTTTGCCATCTATCCCTTCGATGCCTTCTAAACCCCTACCACCATCATCTGAACCAACATGGAAAACACAAGGCCAACCTGGAAGACCGTGTGCTCCAGCAGGAATATGCTTCAATTCTGCTGTATGCATACAGAATCAATGTGTTTGTCGACCTGGATATCGAGCAGCAAACGGCTACTGTGAAATTGCAAAAGTTCCACTCGGTCAAATTTGTTACATGAATGAACAATGCATTGAAGGCTTATGCGAACACGGTAGATGCAGTTGTGGTGGACATGGCCATTCACGATGCCCTCAACGTGGTGCATCTGTCCGTCCTGGAGAAGATTGTACTCGGAATCAAATGTGCAGTTATAATTCAGTTTGTGGAAGCTTTAGTGGAGTTTGTGAATGCCCGGTTGGAATGGAAACATTCTTTCAGGCTGGTGAATGTCGGGCTGCAACTCGCTCCAAAGGTCCTGCATGCTTTTCATCTGCAAATTGCCATAAATTTAGTTATTGCGATAATGGATATTGTTTATGCAAATCAGGTTATACTCCTGTTAATGGATATTGCTTGCCTCCAGCAACTCCGTTAACTCCTGGAAATTCAAGGCTTGATTTATCAGAAACAAGAATCTATGAAAAAGAAATCTCATCCACCAATAATGGTGGAAATCCTGGTGCAGCAATTGGTGAAATTGTTGGAAGAGGAAGTGGATATGGAGTAAATTTGGGGACATTAATTGGAAAGGGAATGCTATCAGCTGAAGAATCAGGAAGGCTAAAGTCGAAGTTGATGCTTGTCGATGAACAAACAAAACAACAAAATTTGAATACAATGACTGCTGCGGCAGCTGGAGTTTCAAATCAGCCAATTCCACCATCGCTAAATTCCAATCCTCGAGGTTATGGTAGTATTCCAAATAATTATGGACAAAATCCACGTCCATCATTAAATATGGAAAATTATCAGCGACTTATCAGTACCATGGCTGGCAACAATAATCTTCCTCGAATTCCATCAACAAATCCAAATCTTCAAGCATTTCAAAAATTCGAAGGTGGATATGGTTCAAATGTTAGACCTCAAATGCCAACACCACAAATTTCATTAAAATCCCAAAAAGAATGGCAAGAACCGTCAGCATCAAATCCTTCACCCCAACAACCATTTGGTCAAACTTTTGGTTCTTTCAACAGCAAAAATTTACCAGATAGCATGGCAGAATATGGTCCGAATTGGCAAAAATTAGATAGTCAAGGATTCTGGAACCGAGAAAATAATAATATTTCCACTGGATTTAATAATGGGCCCAATTCAAATCAATGGCCCAATAGAAATAATATTCAACAACCGTCAAATTTGTATGGACAAACGACGCCACAATTTCCAAGGGTTGAAGATCCTGAATATCCGGATATGACTACGCAAAGTGAATATTATTCAACAATAACAACAGCAATCCCGCCGTCACTGTTTAACAATAATTACAATAACCAACAACAACAAAATTTTAATGGTTATGGAAACGGATTACCATTATCAATTATTAATTCTAAACTACCAAATGAATCTGAACGACCATTTTATGTTGTAAATCCAGATTCAAATGCTCCACCGCCCCAACAAGGACAATTATATCAAATGAATCAATTTGGACAATATTCACCTTATAATAATAATAATAATCAAATACCACAAACAAATCCATTTTATCCATCTGCTATACCACAATTTCCAAATCAAATGCCAATGAGCGGATTTTCGGGCTATAACGGATATCCACAATTTTCACCTACTGCAAAAGGTTCAAAAATAATGGATTTATCAAATCCGTATTTAACAAAAATGCAGCATCCATCTAAAAAGAGTGAAATGGAATTTTCAATGCCTGGAGAATTTTGTGGAAATGGAAATTCAAAATGTTTAGGAAATTCAATTTGTACAAAAGGATGGTGCCGATGCCCTGATGGAGTTGCAGTTGAGAATGGCATTTGTGCATATCCTTCGCCATCAGAATTTCAACGAACAATGCCAAAAATTCGTCGATCTCAACATTCACCAACTGAAAATGAATACGAAAATAATACCGCAAAACCGTTACAAAGTTGTGCCAATGAAGAAATTTGTGCCGATGATTCAATTTGTAAAGAACTAAAAACTCTTGGAAAAGTTTGTTTATGTCCTCAGGGCACCGTATATCTTGATGGGGGGTGTGTTGCAAAAGGAACATGGAAGACAACAAGAATTGGTGGAAATTGTTCAGAATCTGATGTTTGCGAAAATGGCGGATATTGTTTAAATCAAACTTGTCATTGCCAAAACAAAATGCGTGCCATTGATGGAATATGTGTTAAAATTTCAAAACCTGGTGAATCATGTAACTTTGGGGAATTTTGTATAAATAATTCAATATGTTCAAAAGAAACAAAAAGTTGTATTTGTTCTTTGGAAATGACTTTAAGGCAAGGATATTGTATTAACAAACATGTACCAAATACCAAAATGGATAAGCCAAAATCTCTACCTGGACAATATTGTGATTTTCATACAGAATGTGAAAATGGTTCATATTGTTCTTCATTAGGTGTTTGTGAATGTGCCGAAGGGCAAGCAATGGCACATAATCAATGTGTTGATGAATCTTTGATAAAACTTCCTGGAGATTATTGTAATATTTATGCAGATTTTTGTTCAAAGGGTTCAGAATGCAGTGAAAAAGATGGAATATGTGTTTGTTCAAATGGCGCTGAACCAAAGGATAATGAATGCCCACAAAATTCACATTTAAAGATTCAGAAGCTCGGTGAAACTTGTACAGACAATGATGAATGCCCTAAAGGAACATATTGCCAATCTGGTGAATGTTATTGTAATTTGCATATGGTTAAAGCTATCAAAGACCGAAAATCCTGTGATCAAGATAATGATTGCGAAGTTGGGCTTACATGTGGAGAAGAAAAGTTTTGCGAATGTCGATTAGCTGATTCTTCTGGAGAATTTATTCTTCCAATGCCAAAAGGAATTCGAAAGGCAAAACGTACAAGTGGAGAAGAAGCAGCAGAAGAAGATGTAGAGCAAGAAAGAGAAAGCTTTCCAATAACTCAAGATAAAGATTACAGTCGACAAGCTGCAATTCATTTACCATTAGCTGCAAGAAAATTAAAGGATAAAAAAATAACTCTTGGAACTGCAATTCTTCAAAATGATGGAATTATTGAAGCAATAAAATCTTGTAATTTCTCAAATGAATGTGAACCAAATTTTACATGTTTTGAAAACGAATGTGTTTGTTTGGAGCCGAATAAAGATTGTTCGGCGAAAGTACATTTGACAAAACGAAACATCCCAACTGTGGCAGAAAAGGGTGAAAAAATTTAAATAAAAAGCAAATTTTTTTGTTGCTTTTTTTGAAAGGTGCAGCTTTTTTCTGTTTTGCTGGGTTTTTTTTTTTAATTTTCAAACCTAATCTCTGCTTATTTGCCCAAGTTTACTAACCCCATATATTAATTGCTTGCTTATCACTTTTTTTTAAATTATACAAAAATTTATTTTCATATTTTAGCTGATGAAAAAATTCGTTCCCCACCTGGTGGAAGTTGTTCAGAAGAGGAAGAATGTTCAGGGGGAAGTGTCTGCAGAGAGGGTTGGTGCGTTTGCCCTGATCCATCAATGATTGTTACCCGTGGACTTTGTGTTCAAACTCAACCTCGTCCAACTGTTCCACCTCCACAAACTACTGTAAGCAATCTAAAAAATAATCCCCAAAAACATTTCATATTTAAGCGCGCTCAATCTGGCACAAATCGACCAATTCAACAATCTTCAGTACTTCCATCAGCCCGTAAAGCTGCTCCTGGCACTTCATGTGGACCATTAGATATTTGTGTTGGAGGTTCAACTTGTATTGATAGTACTTGTTTATGCCCAGCTGGAATGCAACCTAATCAACAAACAGCCAGATGTGAAAAACCTGAAGCAAATAAATCTTCAACAACTCGAACAGCAGGAGCTACTTCAGGAAATGGTGAGTAATTAATTTATTATCGGATATTGTAGTTTATAGTTGCTAATAATAACATTTGCTTATAATCTTGCTTGCTACCTTTAACAAAAATTTGCATATTTTAAGTAATTTTTGATGAAAATTGCGTTTAGTGTAAAAATTGTGCCTAAATTTGTAATTTAACAGCTTTTAATTACCTTTTGCTATTTTGTACTTTTTTCAATTTAGCGTTTTTTAAAAAAAGTTTTTTTATTAAAAATTTGCCTATTTGTTAGCTAAATTTGCCTTTACGCTTGCTTTGCTTTTTTTGAAATTTGCTTCTAACATGCTTTTATTCTTTGCCATTTGACAGAATATCTAACACATTCAACTCGACAACCATTACGTCCTCGACCTCGTCCAGTAACAGTTATCTCAGAACCATATTATCCAAATAATGAAAGATTTGATAATCGACAAGCTTCATCCTCATCCTCATCCACATCCTCACAACAATCAACATCCCAACCAAAACATCCACAACCACCACTTTCACCACCAACTCGTCGACCAACTGTAATCAATAATAGCAATAATTATATTGTAACAGAAGATTTGGAAAATATTGAAAATGGATCAGATTTAACTCCGGTAATTGGAATTGAATCAGGTGGTGGTTCAGAAAATGGGGAAGAGTTAGATGAATGTGCAAAAGCTGGATTATATTGTCGTGGTGGAACACAATGTATTGATTTAACATGTCAATGTCCACCTTCATATATTTTACATAATGATCAATGCATTCCACCAATAACTCCTCGAAAAGTTATAAATAAACGTAAAGGAAAGCCATCATATCGTGGTACAAAAATATTTTTTGAATTTTTTTGCTTGGCTTTGGCTTTTTTATTTTTAACTAACATTATTTACTAATTTCGAAATAATTAACAAAAATTGGGATAAGTTTGTTTTCAAATTCAATTAAAATTCGTTTTAGGACCACGATATGCAAATCCTCGTGAATCATGTTCAAATGGTGAAATTTGTACTGGTGGCGCAATTTGCCAAGGAAAACAGGTAGACAATGCATTTGGTGATATAAGTGTGATATTTTCTAACATTAAGGTCTGTCTGCTTACTTAACAACCCCTTTTAACGCTTTTTAATAAGGTTTAAAAATATCTTTATCTTTTTTTGATTAACGTTAAAGACACAATAATATGGCTCTTTTAAAAATTGTTGAACCAAGATTTAAATTTTCGTTATTAACTACCATTTCTGGTATTTTGGTATTAAATTTAAAAATTTTTTGTATTATTAACTACCAGAAAAAACGGATTTAAAATTTGACAATTGCCAAAAGCATAAAATATTAAAAACGTAAAAAAACGTATATTTTTTCAAAAAAATTAAAAAAGCAAACTAATGCTTTTATGCTTTCATTTTTGAGATAAAATCGATTTTGTTTTTATTTCATAAAATGAAAAAATTTTGTGTAATAAAATGCTTGCTTTTTTATTTTCAAATCTATTTGGAAGTCAAAACTTTAATTTTTTTTTTCAATACTGATTCTTCAACAAGAAGACAGGCAGGAGAATTTTTAGAAACATAAGAAAATTTATATTCTAATCTTTGAAACTCAATTTGAAAACATTAAAAAATTACAAAAATAAATGAAATATTTAAAAACAGAAACATGCAAATAAATGGGTGCATTGAGCAATGTTTTTGTCAAAAAATTTTCTTTTGCTTTTTACGATTGCACAAAAAATAAATCATTAAGTTTTTTTGGTGAAAACTGCAACGCTCCTTTTAACAAAAAGGCATTAAAATGATGCATTTTTTTCATATATCCATCCTTGGACAAATCTTTCTTCAACGTATTTTTTTCTTTCTTTTTACCAGACAAAATGGAAAGGGCATTGATCCTTTTTTCGGTTTGTGTGTGTGTATGTGAAAGACTGAAAGATGCAATAAAAAAAAGTGGTTGTTTCTCTTGCTTTTTGCTAGATTCACGAAAATGTGTTGAAATTATAGCAAAAAAATTAACTTTAATCATTCACTTTTAAATAACAACAAAATATTTTTAAGCTATTTTGAAAGCAAAAAAAACATCTTTTTAATAAGATCAAAATTTTATAAACGTTTAGAGTTATACAGTTTAGAGTTTTAAAAGAAGTCAAAAATTAAAATTGTTTTTTGTAGAAAAATTTTAAAAAAATATAATTTTCATTTTAAAAGAGTAAAATGTTTCAAGGTTATTTTTTTTCTTTTTTATGACATGTTTTTATGAGAAGTAAAAGGTCAATTTTTTTATTATTGACGATTTCATTATTATTAAAAATATACTATGCTTTCAATTTGGTTGCAAGTTTTTAATATTTTAAGTTAAAAACTGTTATTAATATGTTTTTTAACATACAAGTTTAATTAAAGACGAGATGGTCCAGGCTCATCAGTCTTTTCTTACTGACGTCGTGCAGCCCGTGATGCACGTTCAGCAAATTTCTGATATCTGATATTTTAAGTTAAAAACTGTTATAAATTTTTTTTATAAAATTGTTTTTAATTTTTCATTTATATTTTTTATTTAGCTGCAAAATATTTATTAAATATTCAAAAAAAGAAAAAAAAGAGAGGCAACTCTTTCGGCATAATTGCCGAATAGTGGATGAATTTTTTTAAAGTATTTTTTCCTGTATTTTATGCAAATTTTACTATTGAAAAAAAAAATCCATCAACTATTCGGCAATTGTTCCACTCTTTCCAATATTAAACGGCAATGAAACTAAAAATCTTTCTTCGACTTTTTTTTCTTTTTTTTTTCTGTTGAAAAAACAAAAGGGCAATCAATTTTTTTCTGTTAGTGTGTGTGTAAAAGATTGAACGAAGCGATAGGGAAAAAAATTTGTGGTTTCCTGCTTTTCTTTTGTTACACAAAAGTGTGTTGAAATAATGGAAAAAACAAATTAATTAAGATCAACTTTTTTCACTTTTATTTTAAAAGTAAAAGAGCTTCTTTTTTTAACATACAATTTTAATTATGTTAAAGTTAAACAATTTTGAAACCTAAAAGCATCTTTTAGAATTTTGATAAAATTGGGATATTTAAAAATATTTTTTAAGTGAAATTCCAGTGGCAATGAATTTGTTTTAAGTTTACATATATGGCATTTTATGAGTTTCAGATTCTTTTTATATTTTTAATGTATTGACAAGATGCTCTGCTTGAATACAAAGATTTTTTTCATAAAAGCTAATGTCTTTAATGTTTTTATTTTTATTGATACTTTCAAAGGAATTAAAAACTTGTAGAATATTTAAAAAAATGTAATAGACTAAAATTGATGAAAAAACTTTTTTTCTTAAAAGCGCAGTTTTGACGGAAAAAAATTAAGAGAGCAGCGAAAAAAAAACAAAAAATTGCAACATTTGATCTATCAAAAGAATGAATTTTTCTTTTAAAATGTCAACTGTGTAAAAATAGTAGCTTTTATTTCGAATGAATTTAGGAAAAACACAAAGTGTAGTTTTCCGATTTTTAATGTGCAACAAAATGTTATAACAAAAATTTAACAGCAAATTTTAAAATCTTTGTTTAAGAAAAGCCAAAAATTCTAAAAATAAGTTAATATTATACGTTACAAAATTTTAACAGAGAAAATGCTAATGTTCAGCTTTCAAAATTAATTATAACATAGTGACAAAAATTAGAATAAACATATTTTTTAATAATGTTGCGTTGATTTTTTGGCTTTTTTCAAAGTAAAAGCTGATCATTTTTTAACATAATAAAATTGTTTCTAACATTTTATTTTATTAACTGCAATAAATTTTAGTTAAAATATTAAAAAAAGAAGAAATAGAAAATTCAGAAAAAATGCACAACATAGCTTTTTAGCTTTTTATTTTTTAGGGTCTTTGTAAAAAAGGGGACAGTTTTTATGACTGGGTTAAAGATCAATCTATTCAATAAAAATGTGTTCAAAATAAGGAACTAAAATTTTATTAGCAAATTTTACCTTTTTTTTTATGCAAAAAAATCATGATTTAACATTTTTTGTTTTTATACCCAGATCTTAAAAATTTAACAAATAAAATCCTATAAATATTGAGAACTTTTTTTACACTTTTAAATTTTGATGAAGAAAATAATTACGAATTTCCTTTTTTATCTATGGCAAAGTTTGATATTCAAATTTTATTAATACTGCGCAAAATTTGATCAAGTGGTGTTTACGACGTAAACTTTACGTTTTAGCTTTTTAAAAAATGAATCATATTTTTACAGGGTAATATTGTTTTTAATACTTTCGTTTTCTTTGACTTTGATAAAAAAATTTTTAAATATTCAAAGCAAAATAATAGCGACAGAGCGTTTCAAAAATAAAATGAACAAACTCGCTGTTCAGTTTTTTTTTCCGATTTTTCTAAAAAAGGAGCAGGTTTGTGCCTGCGATCAGAGATCAATTTCTTTGACTCAGACAAATATTTTCAAATATTCAAAAGAAAAATATTAGAGATTTTCAGAAAATAAAATGAGCAAAATAGTTTTTTATCTTTCGACAGAAATATAGGGCAATGTATTATTCTGGTTGAAAAAAAAACCAAACGACGGGAAAAAATGTAATAAAATTTTAATAATTTAAAATTAATTTTTTAACTTTTTACTGCTTACTAAGCTAACTCATAATAAATATGTTTCGTATTGATTTTAACAAATTAAAAGGTTTTTTCATAATATTTTTCTAATAATGCTTACTTTTTTTTGCTTGGATGTGTTTCAAATAACTTAAAAATTTTAACTTTTAATCCTTCAACATTTTTAAAAAACAATTTTTAAAACAAATTATTTTTTAGACATGTGTATGTCCAGTAGATAAACCAATTCTTCGATTAAATACATGCATTGCATCAAATGAAAAACCAATGCAAAAGCCGCAACTTGCTGGACCTGGTGAAGAATGCAGCAGTGAAACACAATGCACCGAACAATCAATTTGTTATCAAGGAATGTGTAGGTGTCAAGCAGGCTTTATTGCAATTAGTGGAAAATGTGTTAAACTTCCAACCCAAAATCCTTCCCCTTCAATGACAACAACTCCATCAACTCAAACAACAAAGCTTTCGATTATTGTCGCACCAAATGAATATTGTGGAAGTGGAAGGCAATGTGGTGGTGGATCATATTGTTTCAATGGAATTTGTAAATGTCCAGTTGGATTTGTTGATAATTCTGGAAAATGTGTCCGACCTGCAACGGTTCCAACAACATCCGTTTCAATTGGAAGCAATAATAATAACAATAATAATAATGGAAATGAATTTGCTAGAAGGAGTAAGTTGTAGAAAAGGGGTTTTTAGTTTCATATGAGTTAAGAAATGAAATAAAATATTTTTGAAAATTTAACGATAAATTAGAAAATGGGATTACTATCGCTATGCTAGCAATGCAAGAAAAGGAGAAATGCGAAAAAAATTTTACTATCACAAAAATTAGGCATCTGTCAAAATTTAAAGACGTTTTTGACATGTTTTTCATTTTTAACAATTTTTTCAAAATGGCATGAGCCGATCAGGGAGAAGAACAAAAAGATTTCCTGATTGTCAAGGTCATGCATTTGGAAAAAAATGTCAAAAGCAAAAAGTGTATTCAAAACGTTCTCTTCCTTTAAAATATTTTTAATTAAATTTTTTTTGATATAACAAAAAAACATGGACTTGATTTGTCACTCAAAATCAATAAACTTGTTTAGAAGCTCATTTGCAGCTTTGTATTTTTTTCTTTTAAAAAATAGAAAAAACAAACAAAATTTTGGTAAACAAACACGATTACAAAAATTTTTTATTATTTTATTTGCTGCTTGAAAAAATTGCAAAATCACGGATTTTCTAAAAGATTAACAATTCGCGGAAGAAATGACCATCAAAAAAATATAAGCAAAGATCGCAAAAGATCATCTTTCTCTCTTAATTTTTCTACTAAACCCGTTTGTTCCGCTTTTTGCAAGCCTTAAATCATGCTTTTAGTTTTTTTTATGCTCAAGAAAAAAAGAGGGTGTTCCATAATTTATATTTATAAAGTTAGAAAAATTTCACTCCATTAAAGTCAGTTTTTAAAAATCATGAAAAGTGAAGTTTGTTTTATTTTATTTTTATCTGTTGTTTTAACGATTGTAAAATCAGCTGCGATTGAACAACAGCAAAAAAGTGGTTAGACATTTTTTTTTTCATTAATGTATACGACACTGTACTCCGATAAGCGTACCATAGAAAACTAAATAAGTGTCAAATAAAAAAATTTTATTCATTAAATTTTGATTACCAAAAAATTAATATTTGGTTAAATAATTTTAAAATTTTTAACTTTTTAGATGTTGGATCTGATTGCAGTGATGACACACAATGTGGAAATAATGCCATTTGTGTTGTAAATAAATGTAAATGCAAAACAGGATACAAAGAAGAAAATGGTGAATGTTCACCAATGGAAGGTAAGCTCTTTAAAATTTATTTATTTTAGCCAAAAAGGCTCAACTTTAAAATGACTGAAGTGATTTTTGTTTGCATTTTGATTTTTGTGGTTTTTTGAAATTCTATCGTTCTTCTTCTCTATTTTTTTTCTAACTTTAACAAAACTTTAGATCTTGCATTTGAACGGGCATATTCATCCAATACAAATACAAATCCAAAGCCTCGAATTGTTGGACCACCAATTCGTCGGCCAAAACCTAAAAAGGCAACTCCACCCCCGCAAATTGCTTCAGGAAGAGCAAATGGAAAAGGATATTGCCCAGTTGGAAATGATCCAACCCTAGATGATGAAGGAAAAATTATGATTTGTAATGGCTTTAAACCAAAATGCCCACCTCGATCATATTGTTATGTCACAGGGGCGGCATCAGAAGAATATAATTGTTGTAAATCTTTCTAAAATTAAACAACCTCAAAGAAAGAAAATGTGTTATTTGTAATTAATTAATTATAATTTAACACTGCTGGATTTTTTACAGTAATAATCTTATTTTTGTTTCAACTTAAAACAACTTAAAAAGCAATAGCGTGACTTTTTTTTTAATATTCTTTGATTTTTTAAAAATGGCCGCAAAAAATTGTGGCGAATGAAAAATTTCGACAAAGGCCTCGAATGGAAAATTTATTGTACAAAATATTCGAAAATTTTCCTTTCATGACTCATGGTCAAAATTTTTTATTTGTATCAATTTTTAAGCCTTTTTTAAAATTAATTTTTTGCTCAAAAAGATATGTTTTTTTGTAAATTTTGTTTTTTCTAAATATTTAAATTTAATCCCAGTCTTTCTATTTTTTCTCTCTGATTTTAGTCATAGACTCTCAAACAACATTTAAAATAATTTTTCTTCTCTTTTTTCTGATAAAAAAAAACAAAACTTGCCTTTTAAAATCTCGTTTGTGTTTTGTTTTTTTCTTTAAAATTTAATACCAAAATTTTGCAGTCATACTTTCATCGAAACATATTTTATGCATGTGTATTTAGTCTTTCAACATAAATCTAATCTCTTTTTTTTAATAATACTTTTTTTTGATTGTGTTTTTCTCTTTTTTTCGTGTTGTGTTTTTTTTGTAAATTAAGAAATTTTAATAAATAATAATAATTTTAAAAAAATGGATTACTGTATTTCAACAGAATTTCGTAATGTTTGTGTGAAAAACAAATTTTTTCAAAGTGTGGATTATCAAAATGTTTTAAACTACAATATATCGCATATTTATGTAGTGTATACTGTAGTTCTATTAAAGACTATGAAGAAAAGTTTATAAATTTTTAGAACAATATATCGTTCGGCGATACGGTCAAACATGTAATAGTCAAAGAGATGTTTGTGCACAAAATTCAAAGTGTATTGATGGAATTTGTAAATGTTCTCCAGGACTTACATTTGCACATTTAAAACAAGTGTGTGAACTACAAACAATTCATATTCCAAACAATCCAATGCCGCCAGCATCAACACTACAAACATATCCCCCATTGGCACCAGCAGTGCAACCGACATATTCACCTATGCAACCAGTAGTACAACAACAACAAACATATCCTCCAGTACCACCTGCAGTACAAGCAGCAACATATCCACCTGTGCAAGTACCAATACAGCCAACATATCCACCACCTATGCCACCATCAGCAATACATCAACAAACATATCCAACTTTATCGCCATCAGTCGAATTAAAATATAATGAAATAATTACCCAATCTCCACGGATCTCAATCCCATATAATAATTTTGAACAACGTGAAACAATAACAACAACAACAGAAATAGCAAATATTGCTGGAAAACGAATTCCATTAGGTGGACGGTGTGTTGTTGGATATGATTTATGCCCACAAAATGCACATTGTTTAATGGGACTTTGTGTTTGTCAACCAGGAAAAATGTTTAGAGATGGAAAATGTTTTAATCGTAAGTTTATTTAAATTGCTTATTTTTTTAAACAACAGTATCCTTTTACAATTTTAGCAAATGAACCCCTTCCAATTTCGACAAATTCAAATCCAATTATATCTGGAATAAAACCTGAACCAATCCCATATGCACCAGCAAATCGTCCAATGATTCGTCATACAATTGGTGAAAGTTGTGATGAGCCAGAAGATTGTTTGTATGGTTCTGCATGTCAAGGTGGAATGTGTGTATGCCCTGTTTCAACTGTTGAACAAGAAGGTAAATGTATAAAAACTGCATATGCACATGGCATTGCACAACCTGGTGAATCATGTGAAAATGGTGAACTTTGTTCAGGTGGTGCACTTTGTGATTCAGGAATGAAAAAATGTATTTGTGCTGCAGGGCATGATGGGACAAGGGGAACTTGTATTAGATGTAAGTTGTCAAAAAAAGGGGAGACTCAAAAATGAATAATATGTTTTTCAGCTGGTTCATGGGCTGCATTACCAGGTGAATCATGTCGAAATAAAAATACTGAATGTGTTGGAGGATCATCATGTGCCAATAACACTTGCACGTGTGATGGAAATCATTATGCCGTTGATGGATATTGTCGTCCATTGGCATCTCCAAATATTAATGTTGAATACCTTCCAGCTACTGGACTTCGATTTAGTTCAAATCCAACAAAGCCAAAAAAGCGTGCAACTCGATGTGATCCAGAAAAATGTCATCTTCCAACATGCTTCTGTTCAATGGATGGCCGGCAACCTCCTGGAAATCTAGATCCAACACAAATCCCTCAATTTATTGTTTTAACTTTTGATGATGCAATTAATGGCAAAACTGCACCAGATTACAAAGAACTTTTTGAAACACCAAAATATAAAAATCCAAATGGTTGTCCAATAAAGGCAACATTCTTTGTTTCACATGAATGGACAAATTATGATGAAGTACAATGGATTGCAAAAGGTGGACATGAACTTGCAAGTAATTCAATAAGTCATTCAAATCTACAAGGTGCATCCCCTACAACATGGCTAAATGAAATGGATGGAATGAGAAGGATTATGGCAAAATTTGGTAATGTTCCAGAAGAAGAAATTGTTGGAATTCGTGCTCCACAGCTAGCACCAGGTGGAGATAAACAATTTGAAATGATGCAAAGATCTGGATTTTTATATGATAATAGTATAAGTGCCAATCCTGGACAAGCAAATGAACCATTTTGGCCACAAACATTGGATCATAAATTAAGTTGGCCATGTATGGAAGATAATTGTCCAAAAAGGTAATTCTTTTGTATACTGTAGCATTTTTTAATTTGCTTTCAAAAATTTTTTACACAAAATAAAAAAAGTTAAAGGGGGCAAACGGGGGCAAACGGGTTGATATATTTTTCAAAATTGCATCTATTGCTATTCAAAGGAGCAGTCGGTTTGATAACTTTTTCGTTTTAATTTTTTTTTTCGAAATGGCAAGAATCTGATGATCAGGCATAGGATTCTTGCCATTTCGTGAAGTTCACATTATTTCGAAAAAAAAACGTTAAAATGAAAAATCAATTACATTCGCTCATTTGCGACAAACACCTAATTTTAGTGATAGTAAAAACATTTTTTGTGTTTCTCTTTTTCTTGCATTACTTTCAAAGCGATAGTAATCACATTTTAAAATTTATCGTTAAATTTTGGAAAAATTTTTTTGTTTTAAAGTTTATTACAGCAATAGCAAAACTACCGTACACTTTTTGTTTCGATTAAATTTGAAAATTTTTTCAACATTTTATTTTAAAAAAATTTTTCCAAATCTACAGTAAGACAATAATGATATACTTAAAAAAATTTTAAATAATTTTCCCCCCAATTTAAATCCTTTCTTCTTTTTTTAGCTCATTTCCTGGTATTTGGGAAGTTCCAATGAATCAATTCTATGGAACATATCTTTCACAAATTCAAACATATAAAAGATCTTCAATGCTTCGAGCAGCTGTTGAATTAAATTCAACTGTTGAAGAACTTGTAAATATTTTAACAACAAATTTTGAACGATCATATACAAATAATAAGGCTCCATTTGTTTTATCGCTGAATGCAGATTTTATGCAATTGGGTTAGCCAGATTTTATGCAAAAAAAAGTTTGATGTAATTATTTTTTTAGGCGGACAAAGCAAGGGGATGTTAGCTTTACAACAATTTATATATAATATGGAACAAAATAAAGATGTATATTTTATTACAATGAAATCTTTGATAAGTTGGATGCAAAATCCAAAACCATTGAATCGAATTCACGAAGTAAGTTTTATTTTAAAGGATTACAGTAATCTCCATTAATAATTTTTTAGTTTCCTGATTTGCAATGCCCTCTTCGAATGTCATCATATTCATCTCCAGATTCAATACGAACATGCGAAACACCAAATAAATGTATCTTCCCTACTCCTACTTTAAGCAGTCCGGAGCATCAATTCCTTACATGCAATCCGTGTCCTTCAATGTTCCCTTGGTATTTTCAGTTTATGATTTCAAAAACAAGTTTTACATTAAATTTTTTTAGGTTAATGAATCCAACAGGAAATTTGGATTTTTAAAGATGAACTCAATTTTTTTATTAAAACTGTTATTAGCTGAAGCACATTGTTTTTGTTCTCTACTTAATAATTTATACTTTAATTTATCAAAAAAGATCAATAAAAACTGGATAAATAAACCCTTCCCCTTCCATGCTTACAAGCCTATTGTTATTTTTTAAATTTTTATTAAACAACAAAATCAAAAACAAACAAAACGAAATATATTTTCATTATTATAAAAAAAATAAAACGAGAGAAGAAAGAAAATATAACAAACTCAACAATGCTGAACACAACAGCTAACAAAAAAATATATCAATAACCATGTTAATCATCAAATTTGATTCGTTTATTTTGTGGTGTATTATTTTCACTGTTATTACCATATCGTTTTTGACCACCAAATCCATTTCCGCCACCACGATTACCACGATCATTGAAACCTCCTCTTCCGGAGCCCCGACCACCACGATCATTGAAACCACCGCCTCGGCCGCCGCTACCTCGACCTCCCCGATCTCCAAATCCACCACGACGATCACCACCACGTCCACCGCCTCTTCCACCACGATCACCAAAACCTCGACCGCCACCTCGTCCTCCGGAACCTTAAAAGGTTATTATTATTATTATGAAAGCAAAGAAGAACCAAAAAATACAAACCTCGATCACCGCCTCTACCTCGAGGACCACCACGACCCCGGCCACCAGCACTTGGATTTGTAAATCGTTCAACGGGTAAAAGTTTTGCAGGATCAATATATACTTTTTGGTCTTTTTTGAATGATTTTGTTTTTAGTCCATCGTTGAGTTTGACAGTAAAACCCTATAAATTTGTAATTCTACGATTGTTAAAAATTATAAAATAAAGATTTTACATTTTCTGCTGGACCACCAAAAATTTCATCTACTTTTCCAATAGGTTCAATATTCTCAAAATAAATATTTGCATTGAAAAATGGAATTTTTCCAGATGTTGACCATACAACTAAATCATTTTCACATGGATGAGAGAAGTAGCCAGCTTCTAAAAAAAATGTATTTAAAGGTAAAAAACAAGTGAATAAAATAAGCTTACCGATAACTTCAGATGGTGGTCCATTATCAAAACCACGGCCACCTCCGCCACCACCACGGCCACCACCAAAACCGCCACGGCCTCCGCCTCCACGGCCACCACCGCCTCGGCCGCCACCAAAGCCACCGCCTCTTCCACCGCCACCGCGTCCGCCTCTAAATGACATTGAGATCTATAAAAATTTAAATAATCAAGCAACTAAATTATAAGGAATCTAAAAATTAAAACAGCAAATTTTTTGGAAAAAAGAAACGAGGAAAAAAATTTGAAGACGAGGTTCTTTTTTCGTGTCGAGAATTTTTATAGATAAAAAACAAAGTTGGATTTTTTCCAAATTCGAGTCTTCGATTTGAAGAAGAGATAAAATAACTTTTTTAAAGCTTTATTAATTTATAAATATTTAATAGTACAATGATTTGAACGTATTTATAAAAATGTCACTGCGATAGCGGTGATTTTAAAGAAAACTTTTAAAGTTATACTGCAAACTTGCAACGTTCAACAGTCATACGGTAGTTGACATTTATTTTGTTGAATAAGAAAATATACATCTGAACACTCTAATGTTCTTAATTTAAATTATTTGGAAAGTGTCAATTCTTCATTGTAATACTTTTTTTGTATTCTGTAAAAATTAAAAAACACTATATTTTGTATTCTTGAGTTTGTTAAGATTTTAAAAAACTCTAAAGATTATTGCTGAAGAGTCCAGTCGATCCCATAAAAATCATTTTTTTCTATCCAATGACATACAAACTAACGGACAAAGTGTCAAAGGATTATATTATATATGAGATTTTTTAGTTCAACATGAATCTTTTTTCTTCGTTGTTCTTTATTTACTTGTAGATGACGAATTTTGTTGCTGGTTAAAAATATGCAGGTAAATTTCGCAGCTGTACCATTCATTTTGTATATTAGTAGCGTATCCTGATCACTTTGTCCAAAGCCCCTAAAGGAAAGCACTTGAGTGCACTTGAGTGAGTAGTTTGGACAATTATCATCATCATAATAATTCAAAGTTTCAAGTCGAGGAAGCCAAAAATTAGTGTAGTATTGTTTAAATTTTTGAAAATCTTGATATAAATTTTGTGAAAGTTCAATATCCAAATCAAGCATATGTCGAACCAATTCATTTTGTAGATTTCTTGGAAGATGTGATGCTCCAGTTATAGTTCTTAAAAAAAAACAATATTAAAAATATAAAAAGTTAAAAAGTTAAATTAAAATTACCGTAACCATTTTCGAAAATTTCCATCACGATAATGATGAGAAATCTTTTCCACGAACATTTTCTTTAATTTTTAAAAAATTATTGCACTTATTATTCTTTTTTTAAAACTTTCAATTTAATAAAATTAAAAAATTAACTTTGAAAAACTTTTTGTTTAAGTTTTTCGTTTTTCTCTCAAGCGCCACTCAAGTGTCTTTCTCTGGAGGCTTTGGACAAAGTGATCATGCAACCGTGTTGATGAATAGGGAAGGAAAGGCATGTATTCTTCAAAACACCTGAAAAATGCCTTTCCTTCCACTAATAAAATATAGCAGTCCCATTTTTGTATTGACATTCATTCATTATATTTTTCAGTGGATGCGGTTTAACGTATAATTTTTGAATATTTTGTCTATATTTTTTTATTACAACTTGCGTTTATGTGAAACTTTAAAATTGCTTCACAAGGAAAAAAATTTATCATCTTGGTAACACGTGGGATTTTTGAAAATAAAAAATTTGCTGATTTTTTCATGATAAAAACACAAGAAAAAATTCAACTCTCGTTTTGTTAAAAAAAAGCCTGCATTTTCACCTTTTTCTTTTTGAAAAGAATGTCGACTCTCGCTTTTTTGACAAAAACAACTAAATCCACTCTCGGTTATTTTTTAGCTTGAAAAAAATGAGCAAATTTTTCATTTGTTCAATTTTGGCACTCCCACAGTGATGCAACTAGACATCACTTACCTTCTCCTTTTAAGTGAAGCACTTTTAAATGTTGACACTAATGCAACAATTCCTTCTAATATTTATTTGTTTATATTTGTTTTTATATTCACAAATATTAATTTATCACCAATTTTTGAAATTATTTTCTTCATTCTTTTTACCATTTTTCGTCTTTTCCAAGAGACTCACTTTTTTCTAACGAATTAAATAACATTTTTCGTGACTAATTCTTTTTATCCCAATGGCCCTCTTTAGGGCCGCAAAAAAATGAAGTTCAGTCTTTCAGTATTTTTGTGGCCTTTTTGTTACTTAATTCCAAAAAAGTACATTTTCAGAATCATCTCAGGAACATAACTCAGTGAATTTGAAAGATATTGACTAGTGGTGACTTTTATCATGTATATCTATACTATAAGAGTTATCCCGGCAAGTTTCAACACCCCCGGATCAGATTTCGTAATTTCTCGTCAAGATATAGTTTCAAAAATTAGCAACATTAGGTATATCCAGAAAATGGTGTTAAAATCGAGGTTTTCAATTAAAATAGATTAGTTTGCATTATAAAAATGTTAAACACATACTAAAATAATAAAATTTACCATTAAACACGATATTTGTGGTAATTTGGATTTTTTAGAGTTTTTTGAAAAAAAGTACAAAAATTCGAAAAAACTGACTTTTTCAAAAGTATTCAAATGTTCGTTTTTTATGTTCTCTTTGTCGAATACGATAAAATTAGCCATGATAAATTTTTTAAAAACATATTCACCTATGTTACTAAAGCAAAATCTTGGTTTTTTAAAAAAAAATCTGTAAAAAATACCATTATTTTTAAAAATTCCCCATATAGCAGATATTGACTCCATATCTGTGAAACTTCTCCCAAAAATCTTCAACATGTTTATTTTTGTCATGAAAGCCTAAAACTTGTCATATCTTCCCATATTTCGTTAATTATGTCATCTTGAAAATGGACTAAATTCCACACTTTTTTCAAAAAACTCTAAAAAATCCAAATTACCACAAATATCGTGTTTAATGGTAAATTTTATTATTTTAGTATGTGTTTAACATTTTTATAATGCAAACTAATCTATTTTAATTGAAAACCTCGATTTCAACACCATTTTCTGGATATACCTAATGTTGCTAATTTTTGAAACTATATCTTGACGAGAAATTACGAAATCTGATCCGGGGGTGTTGAAACTTGCCGGGATAACTCTTATAGTATAGATATACATGATAAAAGTCACCACTAGTCAATATCTTTCAAATTCACTGAGTTATGCCCCTGAGATGATGCTGAAAATGTACTTTTTTGGATTTAGAGTGATATTTGAAAATGATGTGCGCCATTTAAATTCATGAAATTGACTTATATGATGCAGAATTAAATGGGAAACAATATGCAATGTTCCATATAGACGACAGTAATACTCAAAAAAAGTTTTAATAGGGTCAACTTAAATGCTCTAACTTCAAATACATTTTTAACATGTAAAATTTTGTCATAGACATATAAACCTTTATTAAAAAAGTTGTATCTCATCAAGACGCATCGAATGATATATGACTTGTAGCAAAAAAATTTTTTTTCGATTTTTGGTGATTTTAGGGGTACCATCTATGGTAGATAAAAAATTTGCATAAAAATGAGAAATTTGGAATTTAAATTCGTGATCAGCGACCTCAAATTAGTCTACCCCCCAATTTTCAGCCTCATTTTTCAAGATTTGAAATCCGTAAAATCTTGAAAAATGGTCGAAAATTACAAAAAATGGCTTTATAAACACATATCGAATGTATAAACAATTTATTATTGCGTTATTAATTCAATTTACAGTTCCATTTTTATTTATTCTTTTTCCAATTGCATTTGCAATGTATGCAATTTTAATGAAAATGGAAAATAGCAAAGGTAAAAAAAAGTTCATATTTATTTTTTATTTAAAAATTGTTAAAGTTTTTCCAATTCTTGAAACTCTAATGATGCCGATTAAAACCCTTTTTTCCAACTTCGAACAAAAACGGAAAAAATTCATGATTAAAAGAAAATTCAGTTTTTCCTTTAATCATAGCAAAAGTGTGATCGCTCCTTTTCAATTTTTTTGTTATTTCAATGCAAAAATTCATTATTTTTTAGTTTTTGTGATAAATGCCTTTCAAGGATTATCCTTTCATTCAGCTGTAAATTCTTTAAGTGTAATTTTGGTTATTAAAGTTTATCGGCAAGCCGTTATTGGAATTTTAATGAAACCTTAAAAATTTTTGAAAAAGACACAAAATTCTGTTGAAAGTCAACAACCAAGTGCTGCAACAAGTATATATTAATTTTATTTAATTTTTTTTAGTTTAATATGTTTGTAAAATTAAAGTAAATTATATACAAATATTTTCCTCGAAAATGATAGTTTAATTGAAATTTTTAAAAAATTCGGTGTACTTTTGACTGTTTAAAAAAATACATGTTCGGTTGATAACAGAACTTTATACCTTAATATCGCAGCTTATGAAAATTTGAATACAGATGAAAAAAAATATTTCAACAGTTTTTTTTGCGTTTTTTTGTCCTACTTTTTTTTAAATTCGATCACATTTTTTTAAATTTTAAAAAAAAGAAAAAAATTTGGCCGCTGACCAGACAACCCACCAATGGTGAACATCCGGTCTAAAGTTTCGACCCGACGTTCATATTAATTCAACCAGCCTGGTTGAATGTGCTTATCCGTACATAGCGGCTACCTTCAACTCCCTTCCATAGAAGTTTCAGGCGTGGCATGAGAGACCTCAATCAACACCACTGCGCTATCGGTGCACAAATTTAAATGCTTATTTTTTGTATAGGACTCAAATTCTGTCATACACAAAGTTTTAAAAAAAAACAAGTGATAAAAAATGAGTAAAACACATTGTTATAATATTATCATTTATTGTAATTCCTAGTTTACTACTCAAAAAAAATATTTTACATCTGGAAATCTTTTTTATTTTATTTTTGCTAGCATTAATTATTTGTGATTTATTTTGTCTTTTGCAACCCTTTTTCGAATTTTGTTCTCTCCATTTAAAAAATTCACTTTTTTGTCTCTTTTCTTTTGCTTCTTCATTGTCTGGACAGAAACTAGCCCCAAAAGTTTGCTGCAGTGCAACTCTTTTTTGGCTTAAAAAAATTCCAAAAAAATTTTATTATTATTTATCGAAACATTTCATATCAAGCATAACAAACACAAATATGACAACAATTCAGTTTTTCAGCTATTTCTTTACTAGATTTCATTAAAAATATGAATGTCACAATTTTGTGAAGCATGAAAGGAGGAATAACAGAAAAAACACGAGATTTTTTAAACAAAATCAATTTTGAACTTTTCAGTCAAAAAAATGGAAAAACTTTTTGGTAAGCAAAGATGAATATTTTAAAAGAGGCCAGTGGTTTTCGATAAAGCCTTAAAAGCATTGTTTTCTAAAGTTTGGACAATCCTTTAAAGGCCCTACTACATGTCATGGGAAAAAATTGCACGAATTTTAAACAATTCTTTATTTACAAGCAATATTTAACTTCTGGTACTTGAAAATTGATTTGAATGTATTATTCACTTAAAGTTAGATGATTTGATGATTTTATTTGAAAAATTAATATGTTATATCAATCAGTTATACATGTTGATATTATTATGTCAATTTTAAATTAAATATTCAAAGGTATACTTCAATAAAAACGAGTGGAAAAAAGAGAAATTTCATACACACAAAAAATTGTTTATTTGTTATCAGTAAAAAATCAAAAAATTGATTATTTCGATTAAAATAGATTTTTTGGAAAGTAAAGGGTTACATTCAAAATAAATTTAAGTAAAACATTTGTTTGATTGAACAATGATTGCGAATTATTAAAATCGTTGTTTATTTTAAATGGCTTATTTCTCTCATAAATGCCTTTGATCGTATCATAATTAAAACAATCTTTAGGCTTTCAACATTTTAACTGGTTTTATTTTATTCCCTAAATATCTTCAATTAAACCCATAGTTTTTTCTATGTATTTTTTTTTGACTTTAAAAATTTAGTGGCAGATAAACAAATATAACAACAATTCTTTTTTTCGGCTATTTTTTACGAGATTCATCAGAAGAATAAACATTGCAGTTTTGTGAAACATGAAAGAAGGATTTACAGAAGAAACAAGACATTTTTAAGAAAAATATTGTAATTTTCAGTGAAAAACAAATTTATTTTTTGTTCTGCAAAGTAAATGCAGTGATCTCGGACAAGCCTTAAAAACTTTTCACAAATCAATAATAATAAAAGTTCTATAATCCCTTAAGGTGTCACTTAAAGAATGGATCTCCCTTCTTTAGCAAAATTTCATAAAAAAAGATTTTTTGCCAAAAACACCAAAATTATCTTCAAATCATTTTTATTGCAAGTATCACAATTTCAACACTATATTTACAAGACAAATTTTAAAAGTGATTAGTTTTTAGAATTTAAAATTTCAAAAACTAAAAAAGGCAAAATAAAGCTTTTCGTTTTAAAGGCTTTCATAAATTTACAGAAATATATGTTGCATATTTGATATTTAATTTTTCTTTGCAGCAGCAGCAGCTTTACCTTTATTGGATCCAATTAAATATGCGGCTCTTGCAAATGGAGCAAAAGCTGGAACTAAAGCTGGTGCCGCAGCAATCACAGGTCTTGGAATTACTGGAGCTGCAAAGACTGGAGCAGCGGCAACAATTGGGGGTGGTGGTGGAAGGAATACAGGAGCGGCAGCAACAACGGGTCGAATTATTGGGGCTGCAAAAACTGGTGGTGGTGGAGGTGGTGGTGGTGCAGCAAGTACAACTGGAGCAGGTTGAAAGAATCGAGGTGGATAAACTCCTGGTAAAACATATTGTCCATTCAATGATACAATAAGGATTGCAAAGAAACTAAAAAAAAGGGTTTTAAAATTGATTAAACTTTGAAAATGAGAAATACTACAAGAAAATTCAATTTTTAAATTTTGGAAAATTGAATTGGGAAATTCGAAAAAACTCAGGATTACTGTAAATTACAAAAATTAAACTATTAAAGTAATTTTTATTAGAGCTATGATTTTTAAAATTTTCAAGATATCCAAATCCCCATAAAATTTAAAAACTTACACAGCAACGACCTTCATTTTTTTCCAATAAGCTTTTTTTAATAAAACTAAGTAAGAGAAAAGAGAAGATAAAAATCGAGAGTGAAGAATTTGTTAACACATTTTCATCCTTTTGTACATTTTCTTATTCCTATATAAAAAAGTTTAAAAAAAAGAACAATGTTTGCGATATATAAAAAACTTATACCTCTCTTTTTTTAATCTCTCTCTTTTTCGCAAACACTTGGACTCAATTCACTTGGATTTCTTTTTACGGTGCAGAAAAAAATGTCCTTCACTTTTGATTTTTATTTTAGCACCGGAAACAAGTCCAGTTTCAAAGCTGCTGTTGCATTTTTTTGTTTCTTTCGTTTTTCAAAAATCGCTGCAAATATTTGTTTTTTCTACATTTCAAGAAAAAATGAGTGACTCGTTTTTTTGCTCGTCATCAATGGTCAAAAAAAAGTGTTAAAGAAAGAGAGATAAGCAATAAAAAAAAACTAAAAAGGTAATATTTACTTGCGTTTTCGTCGTCGTTTGATGACTTACTTATAACATTTTTTTTTCAATGGTAGCTTGCAAAAAGTAGACAAGTAAAAAAAGAAACTAGAAAAGTGCTTATTCTTCAATGATTTCTCTTTGTGCTCTAACAAATGTTTGTGAAATATGATTGTTTATTTTAACGTTTTTTAATAATGGACATATCATTTTTTGATCAAGGTTTCTTGTAAGTTATATCACGAAAAAATAAATCAAATATTACAAATTATTACAGCATTTTTTATGTTTTATCAAAAAAAAAATCTAATTACAGTGCATTTTTGCAGAAAAAATAAAACTCTAAAAAGATACTGTTGATTTTTTTAATATAAAAGAATTTGCACGAGTTTTTATTTATGTATTTTTAAACTGAATCAATAAAAAATTTTCAGATGATTCAAAAAAATAAGTAATTTTTCAATCAAAAAAGCTTTTAAAAATTTCTCGGAAAAGAGAACAAAAAGCGTTTTTTTCGCTCTCAAAATTTTATTTTTTGCTGCCAAAACTTTTTTATTTATCAAAAACTTTTATTCACTGTTGAAATTCAATTAAAATGATGCCACAGAAAATCTTTATAATTTTCAAATGGAAAGATTTAAAATTTTTCAATTGCAAGATTACGATTCTGGAGAATAAGTAAATTTGAAAACACTGTTTCTATTTATTAGCTCATTTTTTAAACAAAATAAATCAACAAAAAAAGAAAAAGCCTAATTAAAACTAAAAAATCCACAAATAAAAAGTTTTCAACGACGTTTCCAAATCCATTTTGCACGTGCACCAGGTTGATTAATTTTGCTTCTTTCTTTTCTTCGTGGTTCCATTGTAAGCATATCCACTAAAATAAAAAGATATAAAAAATCTTTGATAAAAAGTACTGTAAAATCTTACTATCTCGTAATTTGTCTTTTGTTTCTGGGAATAATGCTGCAATTCCCAATGAAACACCATGTCGAACAGCTCTTGGAACAATTGATAAACCATATTGTTCATTTAAAACTTTTGCTTCAATATCAACACGTCCAAACATTTCAGTAACAATTAAAGGAGCAATTAAGTTTTCTCTAAAACAGTCAAAACTTATTACTGCAGTTGTAAAAACAAAACACAAACCTTGCCATCAGCGAACGAAATACATCATAATGATGTCCATCAATTGTATATTTTCCTGTTCCATTATCTTTTACAGTAACTTCAACATCAAGAGATTTTGCTTTTGTTTGAACTGTAGCAAATCGACGACTATTTTCTGCATCAATTTGTACTTGTGGAATTGGTGGACCCCATATAACATCATGTCCACGACTTGCCATTATTCGTACACGAAATGATTCAATAAAATCTTTCTCCAATGAAGCCAAAGGAAGACTTTGAAGATAATCCAATGCAATAATTAATTGAGCATACTGTAATAAATGATATAAAAAAAGATAAAATGCAAAAAAAATTACCATTTCATCAGAAAGTTTATCACCAACAATTTTACTAATATCTGCTTGATTCTTCCATACAGTTCCTTCAAGGGAAAGTGGTTCAGTATTTTCTGGAAGTGTACCACGATTAAGTAGGTCATCATGATGTCGAACCAAGTGTTGAGTCTTTTGACCAATTTCCTACAATAAGAAAGCATATACAATAAGAAAGCATTATTGCCTATCAACAACTATGGAACAAAAGCTTACCGAAAGTGAAGAATAAAATTTTGGTTTAAGTGTAAAAAATAAAGTATCTTTTGGTCGCCCCTCTTTATCAAATTCAAATTTATGAAATTTTGGTAAAATTTCCTCTGGTGGTTTCATAACTGGACGAGCTTTTAAATCACTTAATCCAGATGGAAAAAGATATTCAATTGAAGCATCAATATCTTGTTGAGTAATATTCATTGGATCCAAGCCCATAATATTTGCAAGATATCGTTTACCAAGTTCAAATTCTGCACGCTCTTTTGCCATCATCTTTTCATAATTTCGAACATTTTTTAAATAACTATCAATTGCTTTTCCAACAGATTTTAGTTGAAATGCTTCAGGTGGAGTTTGTGGAGGTGTTGATGAATCGTTTGGTGTTGGTTCAGGTGTTGAATAATCTGAAAAGGATAAAGTGATTAAAAGCTGTCAAAAAATGTGTTAAACATACTTCGAGTTGAATGTTTTGGGAGAGATGTAGCAAGTCGAAGAAGATTAAATTGCGATGGAAGAAGTAAAAGCGAAGGTTTAATCACAGAATTTGGCGACATTGCTGAAATAGAAATGATTAGCATGCTTGAAAGGTGGTGGATATATTAAAAGAAAAGCAAATGTTTAAAGTAAAAAATTAAGGTAAAAAGTTTAAAGGATTTTTAATTAAAACACAAAAAATTTTCAGCAGTTGTATTTTTTTCAACTTTGCTTTCTCTGTTAATTAATTACAGCTGAAAACTGTTTGCAGCGTGCAACGCAGAAAAAACCGGGTGAATAAAAATTTGAAAACAATGTTTCTTCTAAAAAAGTTTGGCGGGAAATTTTACCGCTTGTTTTTTTTGCATTTCTATTTTCAACAGTAATTTTATCTAAAAAAACGTTATTAATTATTTACTTTTTTATTTAAACACCAAGTTTCCACCTGAATCATTCCCATTTTTAGACTAACTGCTAGCAACAATGGATCAACTTCAAGTTGCAACTCGTCAAGTGAAGGATGAAGATGCAATTCGAATTCAAAAAATGTTCTCTGATTTTCTTATTGAGTATGTTTATCATTTGCCAGCATTATTATACCTCCTTTTAGATTCACTGAAGATGGAGAAGTAATTTATAAAGAAGAAATTGGAGAACTTGCTGTACCTGAACGTAATACAATACAAGTATCTTTTCGACATCTTCATGAATATGATCAAACTTTATCTGGTGCTCTATTAGCTCGGTTCTTTCGGTTTGCACATTGACATCTTGTTTCTCCACTATATTGCAATTATTTCAGATTTTATCCATACATTTGTGATGCAGTCCGAGATATTGCCCTTGAATCTACTGAAGATGAAGAAGCAAAAGCTTTGTTACGAAAGAAGCAAATTTTTGTTAGCTTTAAAGATGTTCCAAATAAAGAAGCCGTTCGAGAATTACATTCATACAAAGTTGGTGCACTTGTACGAATTTCTGGACAAGTCGTTCGTACCCATCCTGTACATCCTGAATTATGGCGTGGTACATTTGTTTGTGAAGAATGTGGTGTAACAATTCGTGGTGTTGTTCAACATTTTCGTTATACTCCTGTAAGCTTACTGTATATAACTTTATAATATTTTACTTATGCAATTTTAGCCAAATCAATGTACGAATCAACAATGCCAAAATCGTACTCGTTATAATTTGGATATCTATGAATCAGAATTTGTTGACTTTCAACGTGTTAGAATCCAAGAGATCCAAGAAGAGCTCCCACGTGGTTGTATTCCACGAAATGTTGATGTAATTCTTCGCGGAGAAGCTGTTGAAAAAGTTCAACCTGGTGATCATTGTGATTTTACGGGAATGCTTATTACTATCCCTGATGTCTCTGTATTATCAGCACCTGGAATTCGAGCTGAACCAAAGAATATGCGAAAAGGAAAAGGTGGCGGTAGTGGTGATGCTGGTGGATTATCTGGTTTGAAATCTCTTGGTGTTCGAGAATTAAATTATAAACTTGCTTTTCTTTGTACTGGTGTTCAACCAACAATTCAAATGGTAATACTTTTGTTTAAGATTACTGTACAAATGCTCTCGTGTTTAGTTTGATGAAATAACTTTAAAACCTGATACATCAGATTTTACTGAAACTTGGGCATCTCTTTCTGCAGCAGATCGTAAAACATTAATGGATATGTCAGCTGATAAAGAATTAATCAAACATATGAGAGATTCACTTTTCCCTAATATTTATGGTAATGATGATGTAAAACTTGGGATACTTTTAATGCTTTGTGGTGGTGTACAAAAGCATCGTCCTGGAACAACTCTTCGTGGTGATATTAATGTCTTACTTGTTGGTGATCCAAGTTGTGCAAAATCACAATTTTTGAAGTAAGTTTTTTATTTTTCTTACTGCTGCTAAAGTATGTTTTTTAGAGCTGTTGAAAACTTTTCACCTCGTGCAGTTTATACTTCTGGTAAAGCTTCTTCTGCTGCTGGTTTAACTGCTGCTGTTGTTCGAGATGAGGAATCAATGGATTTTGTTATTGAAGCTGGTGCTTTAATGTTAGCAGATAATGTTAGTGCTTAATTTTTAGCTTCCTTTTTTAATATCCGTTTTTTCAGGGTGTTTGTTGTATTGATGAATTTGATAAGATGGATCTTAAGGATCAAGTTGCAATCCATGAAGCAATGGAACAACAAACTATTTCAATTACAAAGGCTGGTGTAAAAGCAACCTTAAATGCAAGAGCATCTATTCTTGCTGCAGCAAATCCTGTTGGAGGTCGATATGATAAATCTCGCCCACTTCGTCATAATATTCAATTAAGTGAACCTATTATGTCTCGATTTGATTTATTCTTTGTTCTTACAGATGAATGTAATGATGTAAGTTTTTCAAGTTGTTAAATTTATTTAACTGTATTTTTTTAGACCCTTGATTATGCAATTGCTAAACGAATTGTTGATAATGCAATGGATGGCTACGTTGAAGTTCCTCGACAAACAAAATACACCGTAAATGATATTCGAAAATATGTTTCATTTGTTAAACATATCAAACCTAAAGTCTGTATTTATTTCGTTGACTACCGTAATCTTATGAAACATTTTTTAGATTACTGATGAAGCTGCTGAACGCTTAAAGGAAGAATATAAGAAACTTCGGATTGGAACTGGTAATACTATGGTTGAAATGTCTTCACGTTCAACAGTTCGTCAACTTGAATCTTTGATCCGTTTATCAGAAGCTTTGGCACGTATTGAATGTGTTACAGAAATTAAGAAAGAACATGTTGAAAATGCAACAAAATTGTTAACAAAATGCTTTGTTCGTATTGATCAACCTGAAGTAGAATTGGAAGATAGTTTTAATAATGTTTGTTTTATTTTTTGATTTATTCATGTCACTGTTGTCCATTTATAGGATCTCTCATTCAATGAAAGTGCAATGGATACTGATGAAAATGCGGCACCACAAGATCAAGATATCTCTTCAGATGTTATTACAAAAGCAACAGGTGTTACACAACCAACTCAAGAATCTGTCAAAATCAATTATGATTCATACATTAAAATGCGTGAACTTTTTGTACTTCATATTCGTCGAGATGAAAGTCGTGAAATTGATGAAAACTGGAAAGGTGTTAAACGAAATGATCTTGTTGAATGGTATCTTAATGTTATTGAAGATGAACTGGAATCTGTTGAAGATTTGGAAAAACAAAAGAAGGTTGCACTTTTGGTTATTAAACGGCTTACTGATACTGAAAATGTTTTAATTGAAATGGGTCAAGCTGAAGATGATAATGAACCATATTTGATTGATAATCCAGATTTTGATGTTTAAAATTTTCTTTGTATTTCTGTTTTATTGTTGTATTTTGACAATATTTTTCACTTTTTTCATTTTGTATGATTTTTAATAAATTGGTTTTTTTGAAAGTTTTGTATTTTGGAGAAGAAGGGAAAACTTGTATACTGTAGCCGAGATTGATTTTTTGCATTTGCATTAAAAGACTTCATAAATCAAAGTTGTATTCAATATTGAAAAATTTTGTTCACGGAATAAAATTATTTTTAAAACCCTGTTGAAACATTTTGAAAGCATAAATTATTCATAACTTTCAATTTTAAACAATGGTCAAAAAAACGAGAGCAGACATTTTCAAACTGTTTTAAAAAATCAATTTGAAAATTTTTTGAACGAATTTTTTTTGTTTATTTTATTTGCTGGAACTTTTTATTTAAATGACCGTAACCTATACCCGTTGTGTTTCAACTTCAACATTTTGGGGAATTCAAAAGCTTTTACTTCGTTGGAAAGGATCCCTATGGAAATCAATTTGGGCAGATTTGTTAATTTGGTTAACCACATATTTTTCAATCAGTATTATCTATCGATTTTATCTTACATCAGATCAGAAAAAACCTTTGAAGATATTAGTTTATTCTTTTATTCATATGCAGATTTGTAAGTTTATTTGATTCCTTCTTGGGGTTACTGTAGCAAAAATTGTTTTTAAAGTATTCCATTAACATTTATTCTTGGATTTTATGTTTCAACAGTTTTTGGAAGATGGAGTCAACAGATGGAACATTTAGCATGGGTTGACACTCCTGCTCTATTAGTTGCTACACATATCGATGGGAATGATAACAAAAGTATTATGTTAAGAAGGAATATTGTTAGATATATGGTACTTTTACAAGCGATGGTATTTAGAAATATTAGTGTTACGGTTAACAAAAGATTTCCAACAATGGAACATTTGGTTGAAGCTGGTAAGAGCTTTTTTTGTTAGCAAAAAAATGTACGCTGATTGTTAGTGATAGTAAATCCATATTTTTCTTGTTTGCTATCTTTTGGATAATAATACAAAAATAAACGTATCGTTAAAAACAAATACTATCATTAAAATTGTCTTCAAATTTAAGGGTCAGTTTTTTTGGTAAAATATCAAAAATTGATATTTTGTGGGTTAATAAGCTTGCATAAATTTGTAATTTTTTATGGGTTAAATAACGACAATAAACGTTAAGTTTTGCAACTATTCTTGTAAGCGAAAAATGTATGCTGACTTTCAGTGATAATAATTGGATTTTTTCCATTTCAATTTTTTTGATTATTATCTTTTGGATAGTAGCACAAAGATTAGAGTATCGTTGAATTCGTTAGCTATCTTTAATTTTTTTGTTTTTACTTCAGCTTTATTTTTGATTTAAAAAAGCATAAAACAGGTCATATTTAGTGAATAAAACATTGTTAATTTCGTTTAATTTTCTAATTTATTAGAATTTTGTAATAAAATTTCAGAAGATTTTATGTTTATAACAGTTTTTTTAAGGTTTAATGACCCCAAATGAATTAGAAGTTTATGATTCAATTGTAATGCCACAACTAAAATATTGGGTAATAATGTCATGGATTCTCGGGCTTTTACGAGAAGCAAAAAATAAAAATTTAATAAAAGATAGCATAATTTATACACAAATTTTGGAGAAAATGATGGATTTTCGTGGAACTGTTTTAAAGCTATCAATTTATGATTGGATTCCAATTCCACTTGTAAGATTTATATTATTGGATATCTGATATATCCTTTTTTTGCAGGTATATACACAAGTTGTTGGACTTACAGTACGAGCATATTTTGTTGTTGCATTATTTGGGCGGCAATATTTACAAAATGAAGAAATTGTAAAAACTAATAAAAATTTGAGCAAAGTTTGTTTTTAAGTTTAAGCTTTCAAATTTGCAAATATAAAATTAATTTTTAGGTGGATATGTTTTTACCAATTATGACAATAATTGAATTTTTGCTTTATATGGGATTAGCAAAAGTCGCAGAAGTTATGCTAAATCCCTTTGGATCCGATGATGAAGATTTTGAATGTAATTGGTTAATTGATAGAAATTTACAGGTTTTAACTTTTTTTTTGAAATGCCAATAAAAAAGTGTGGTTATAGGTTGGAAGAGCAATTGTTGACAGCTATTGTAAATTTCCAATTCTTGAAAAAGATGTATTTTGGGATGAACCAATTCCTGAGCCACTTTATACAGCCGAAACAGCAGCAAGACCACATAATCCAATGATTGGGTCATGCAATCAGCTGTAATCCGATAATTTCTTAATGTAATCAAATTAAAATAATTTTTTAGAGATGATTTTGAAGCATCCTGGTTACAACCACATAAAGATAAATTAATGCCATCAAAGAATAAAGAAAATGAAGCGGTTATTGGTAATACATAATAACGCTTAAATAATGATGACTAAAAATGTTTTTAAAGGTTTAAATCATTTCCCTCGAAGACGATCTTCACAAGGGATAACACAAAATCCACATTTATCCTTTCCTGAAAATGATAGTGGAAGAAAAACTTCATCTTCACAAACTGCAGATTTTACAGAACGACTTCATCCAAATAGGTATTTTTACTGATAGCAATTTTTTACCAATATAATATTTATAAGGGGGACAAGACATAATAGTCTTCAACCAACACTGAATATTCCAAATCCAAATCAATTTAACATTTTTGATGAAGTTAGTTTAAATCTATTTAAAATTTATCACTTTTAATAATTTAAGACAAATGAATCAAAAACTCCAAGCCCTCCAACATTTTTTGTTCCGCATCGACGGCATTCACTTTTGGGGCATCATGAAAATCTTCCAATTATTCGAGAAGAATCTAAAGTCAGTGATATTATAGCTGAAACTGTTTCAAGGAGCTCCATCTCTGATCCAAAGCTTTCATTAATGGATGAAATTGGAGATGAAGTGAAAACGAATGATAAAAAATCTTGAAATTTTGAATTTTTTTTTGTTAGAAAATAAAAATTTAAGATCTCTATTTTATAACTGAATTCTTTTGAAAAAAAATAATTGGAATTTAAGAATTTTAATTGTCAAACAATGGTTTTTTTAATCAGAAAAATTTATATTTTTCACTAATCACCTGTTTCCATTTTTATTGGGAAAAATTATTTTTATGTTTTATTTTTTTTAATAAAAAGGAACGTAAAAAGTTTTTTTCAGCCCACTTTTAAAAAATCACCTGTTAAATTTATTTTACTTTGGAAAAAAAAAGTATTTTGGAAACTTACATACTTGAAATTTGATAATTTCAAGAAAATATAAAAAATTACTATTAATTAAATTTTAATTTTATTTTTTTAACACTTCAAGTATTGTTGAAAACATAAAAAGTAACAACTTTGTGTTTTTTATGTGAAAAAGAAAAAAACTAATAGTCAATGGTCGCTTGGCACTTTCCTGTAGCTTTTTTTCTGACACATTTGTGTGTGTGAAAACGTGTAATTTTATTTTTACCAGCTTTTAGGTCATATTCGTTGTTTTAAAACATCATTTAAAAAAACTTTTTTTGCTCGAAAATTACAAATTTTTCTTTACGAAAATAATGTCAGAAATTCCGAAATTTAAAGGCACCGAAATTTACAATGTTTCATTTATGGCAATTTTGGTGCCATTGTTTGAAACAGTTTCATTTATTACAGTAATTTTTACAATTTTATTAATATTTATTATTATAAAAGCAACTCCACCAACAATGAAATCTTTCAAGTTTTATTTACTTCAATATGCCGTGTTTACGTTGTTGTTGGAATTTGTGTTGTTAATTACAACACCAATAATGTTACATCCATTCTTTTATTTTTATCCTGCTGGAATTGGAAGACTTTTTCATCCAAATATTTCATTTGCAATTTTAGTTTTTGGATTGTTTTCTGGAATTGCATTATTGGATTGTTGCATTGCAATGACGCTTAAAAGATATTTTGCAATGAATTCTACTTCGGCGGATAAATCGAAAATTCCAAGATATATTTATTGTTTTTTAACGGCGACAAATATTTTGGCATTGTTGTTCTTATTTGCCGTGGCATTTATTAAGCCTTTAAGTGACACTGCAAGGGTGGCACCCGAAAGCATTCAAACATTTATTTCTGCTGATATTGAAGGTCTCGAAAAGATTATTCCTGTTCAATCAATAATTATCATTGGTGCTTCAAAATTCAATTCCATTCCACTTTCATTAATCCTTCTAATCTCCTTTATCTTAATCCGACTTGGACTTGCTTTAACGGCACTTTTGTTAAATGTTAGAACTTCAAAATCCCTTAATCTCCATATTTCTCAATCTCTACAAAAACGTAATGAAATTTTACGTTTAGTAACAATAATTCAATTCTCTGGCTTTTTATGCTTATTAGGTTTTCCATTTACAATAATTATATCAGTATATTATTTTGCAAAAACTCCAACAACATTTTTTGTTACATTTTCACTTTTAATGATGAACTGCTTTGGATTATATGATACACTTTTAACCACAATTTTTATAAAACCTTATCGAAAATTCTTTTATCAAACATTTTTTGGAAGAAAAGAAGATTCAACAAATTATATACTTCCAGTTTTGGCATCAGATGCAAACTTTTCTGGGGGTAGCCGAAAATATTTAAATCGAAAAGTTAGCACTTTTTAATAATTTTTTTATTTATTTTATTTTTTTTAAATTGAAATATAAATAAATAAAATATTTGCTTAATAATTGGGAAAATACAAATTGAAAAATAGACATAAAAATATTACTACAGTAATTTTCATGTTTTTGATAAAAAAATATAAAAAATTAATTAAATGAAAATCAATGGTATTTTGATAATAGTAATTTTCAGAATGAAGGAAATAAATTATTGTTTTATCCCAAATCAAAAAAGCTCGAGAAGCCCAATCAAAAAAAGGGGCTCACAACCTCCGAAAAATATTTCTGCTGATGTCTTCAATCAATAATTTTTCTCAATTGATTAATTGGTTTTTTCTTTGAAAAAGTAAAATACTAACAGGCAAAAATATTTTTAATCTAACAACTTAAATTAACTTTGACCCTGAAAAAACTATAGATAGAAAAAGTGAACGTTTATTTAGTTTTTTCTTCTCTAAAAAGTAGCGGCTTTCATAATTATTTTTTTTGAATATTTTATAGATTTCTTTGTCACTTTAACTATATTTGATTTTAAATTTAAATTTTTATCTTTTCTCCATATCTTATTTATCGTAAATATTAATGTAACAACAAATATTAAAATTTACGGACAAAATTATTTCATTTCTGGAAGACTATTTTGTTTTAAGTTAAATGAGCACTGATGAATAAAATGATTTGTTTTTTATTACCAATTTTAAATAAAATATTATGATTAAAAAATCCCATGTCTTTTTTAGGAAATTTTATAAAAGTATTCTATATGATTTCAAAAGGTATGATATTTGATTTTTTTTTCTAAAAATAATAATCTTATTCTGTTTTAGCCTTGTAAAAACGATTATTTAGTATGAAAATATTGGAAACAAAATCTTTAGCTGCATTTTTTTAAACTGTCAATCAAATTTATGACATAAAACACGTATGTATGAACCATCAATTTAAGATAAAACTATTGCATCACGTTTTTCTAATTGCATAATCAAAGTAAAAAGTTATAATTTATATTTCATCAAAGAAAATTAGTAATTTCAAATTTCATTTTTACACTTATACACCGGCAAGGATCAAAAGTCGTTTTTAAATTAAGAAAATGTGATTAAAATGTTTTTGACTTTGCAATACTTTTTTTTCACCAGTTGTACTTAAAGCTAATTAAAATTATTTGCAAAAACATGTACCGCCCTTTGCCATGCTTTTCAACAAAAAAACATGTTGCACTTAATAAACTACAAAAATGAATTATTTATCAGTCAATTATAATTTGTTGAAATTCACAGAAAAGTTTTTACCATAATTGTACAAAAAAAAGTCGAAATTTTGTATTTCAAAATTGCAAAGTTTGTATAGCGGAGGACGTATTTCTAACTGCATTTGCTTAAAAATATTATAGAGCTATATAAAATATGAATCACTCTCTTAAAACATTTTAAACAAAAAAATTTTTCACAATAAATCCATCAAACTTTTTATTGCGTATAAATAAATCAAAGAACATGTTTTAAAATCTGTAGCATGTTATTTCCCTTTTTATAAAAATGTAATTTTATTAAAAAATTAAAAAACTTTTTGTATTTTACTTCTTTAGAATTACATGGTTTTTAAAAAGCAATAATTTTATTTTATTTAAAATTGTAGAAACAAATGTTATTCATTTTCACACACTTTTGTTTGAGCGAAAGTCAAAAAAATATTGTTTTTAATTAAAGAAAAAAATTCTTAAAATAATTTTTCGTTACTAATTTATCTTGAATCACCTGCTTTTTTACACCCAATTTCAATTAGTAATTTTTCCAATATAAAAATATAAAATTTTTTATAGTACAAAAACACTTAATTTTTCTTCATTTATATTTAAAAAGCATGACCTTTCAAGCTTCTGAAATTTTTGATGTTCCTTTGCTATCAGTATTAAATCCAATATTTGAAATTTTATCAGTGATAAATATTATTTTAACATTGGTGCTAATTTTTATTATAATTAAAGCAACTCCAAAATACATGAAAAGTTTTAAATTTTATTTGTTACAATATGCTTTTGCAACATTGATATTAGAATTGGTTTTGGCATGTTGCATGCCATTAATGTTACATCCATTCTTTTATGTTTATCCGGCAGGGATTTCAATATCCTTTCATCCAAATTTAACATTTTTAATTTTATTGATTGGATTTTGTGCCGCAATTTCTGCACTTGATTGTTGCATTGTAATGACTTTAAAGCGATATTTTGCTTTACAGGCGCATAAAATTGATTCAACAAATATTCCATTTTATGTATATTCCTTTTTAACATTTACAAATATTTGTGTTTTTATTGCAAGTCAGGGTGTAATCTTTTTAAGACCTATGGCAGAAGTGTTTCGAGTTTTACCTGAAAATGTTCCAACATTTATTTCAGCTGAAATTGAAGGTCTCGAAACGATTTTAAATATTCATTCAATAATTATATTTAAATCAACAGCTTTAAGTTCATTTCCAATTTTTATTGTTTGCGGAATTATTTTTGTTTTAATTCGATTAATTTTGGCACTGATTTCACTATTTTTAAATATTAAATCTTCAAAATCGATAAAAATCAAAATTTCGATTCCACTTCAAAAACGAAATGAAATTCTTCGTTTACTAACGTATATCCAATTTTCGGGGTTCTTTTTTCTTCTTTGTATTCCAATTGGAATAATAATTGGAATATATTATTTTATAAAACAACCCTGTAATGTTGTTACATTTTGTATAATTATTATGAACACTTTTGGAATGTATGACACAATTTTGACAACACTTTTTGTAAAACCATATCGAATGTATTTTATTCAAATTTTTCAAACATGTTTCAAAGGCAAAAGTCAAGTTACAGTATCCAGCGTTGCAAGGAATTCAATCAGAACTAATAGCTTAGTTAATTCGCTTTAAATTTAATTTACAGTATATTTTCTTGTTTTTTATAATTTAAAAAAATGCTGTTTTAAAAATTTTAGTTCCGTTACAACCAACATTTATTGGTACAATGTTTTACAGGTGCAAAATCAAAAAAAGTTAAAAATAACTTGTTATTATTTTAAAGTTTGTAAAATTATTATTAACCTACATATTTTGTACCCATTTAATCTTGGTGAAAGATTACATTTTTTCGATTTTTCACTACTTACTTTCGGTGACAGTAATTCGATAAAAATAATTTCAAAATTTTTTATTATTATCTTTTTGATAGTAACAAACTGTTTAAACTTTGCTTTTTTACAGATAGTTTCTTTTTGATAGTAATAAATTTTAAAATTGTTTTGCTAATTTCTTTTTTGCATTATAAAATTTGATTTTTTTAAAGGAATTAATGTTTCATTTTTACAGTGAAATTTTGTTGTTTATCAATTCAACTTTTTCAATGACAAACACATTTATTAAAAAATTAAACCAATAAAATGAAAACTAAAGCAGTGTCAATAATACCCGAATATATTTACAAAAAAGAAAATGGAAAAAAGGAAAAACAAAAGTTCATTGGTATTTTTTGAATTAAAACTATTGAAAGAAAAAACAAGTAAAGTAAAGAAGAGAAAAAATGCACCAAAAATAAAGAAAAAAGTGGCACTTTAAATGACCAGAATTGAAAGAGATAAAGAAGGATATTGTAATTTATACAGATAAAAGGAAACATATTTTTTATACAAATTAAAGCTATTAAAGAGAAAAAAATCTAATGACTAAAAAAATTTATTGCAACAAATCTTTGGTTTAAATTCGAGATATGGGTTTAAAAAAGACACACGATGCCATGGCATTTAAAAAAAGTTATGCCTTACCCAAAAATAATATCTTTGGTAATTTTAAAATTACACATAAAAAATAATATTGACTAATATTTTCCTTCTTCAACAGAAGTAGTTTCAGTTTCGGCACTATTTAAACTTCCACTTCCAGAAGATGTATCTTCTTCATATTCAATATCATTCAAATCATCAACTTCATTCAAAAACATTGTAAAACGAATCCCATTTGCAATTGAAAAATCTGTTTCAGAATTTTTTAAAGTTGATTCACCGCCAACAGTAAATTGTGGTTTTTTAGATGTTTCAGCATTTTCAGAGTTTACAGTTGAAATCATTTTTGTTGCATGTTTTTGTGAAGCCCATGGTTGACGATCTGCTGAACCCCAAATTGTAAAAAAGAATACTGGCAAAACCGCAACTACGGCAGAAATTTCAAATACTAGCGTCCATTCAGCAAGTGATCCATCTTTGACAATAACATTGGAAATAACTTTATTTAAAATTGAAAAAATTGCTACAAATCCAAAGGCAATGCCAGTAATAATTCCAGAATATGCTGGAGCTAATTGCAACAAAGCTGTTTGGACACCCGGAGTATGCATACCTGAAAAAAATTTGAATATTATTTTTTTTGATAGTAAAACGAAAAAAATGAATTTCAAATCTTTTTGTTACTATCCTTTTAATAGTAACTGCATTTTTCAAATATCGTTTCTTTGTGTTATTCCCATTTCTTATAATAAAGTAGGTATTTTTAAAATTTCTTTGGAAACAATTTTATTTAAAATTGCCTTTTTTCGTACTTACCAGCAAAAACATTAGCTAAACATAATAGAATAATTGCACCAGCTGAATGTCCTTGTCCATTCATGAGTGGAACAATTCCAATACAAATTCCAAGGCCAAGTGATGCAATACCATTAAAAATCTTAACAATTGCGGTTCGGGATAAAAGAAATCGGCCGCGTTTTCGACTTCCAATTACAGATGCTAAAGATGAAGATAAAGTTTTTGAAATAAATAATACAATAATTGGTAGGGCAGAAATAATTCCATTCATTTGTACACTAATTTTCAATACATCATCCATATATTTTGGTAGAAGCTAAAAAAATTGTGTAAGATGGATATTATATATATATATATATCTCGTTATCTTACCTGTAACATAATAACAAGTGGATATTCATGACAGATAAGTGCAGCAACTCCAGCATATAATGGCACACAAGTTGCAATCGATTTCCATGGCACAGATTTTCGTTCCTTTCTTTTTCCCAAATTTTCTTCTTGAATTTTTTCTTGAATAAAACTTTGTTCTTTTTTTGAAACACAAAAATGTTTTGCTGGTTTATCTGCAGAAAGTAGTAACCAAAAAATTAAAATCATTGCAACAATAAATGCCGAAATATAAAAGATTGATGGCCAACCACCCATAAATTGCTTTTTTTCACATAAAAATCCTGCTGTTGGTAAAATTAATAATGTTCCAATTTGTCGTCCACCAGTAATTATCCCAATGGCGAAAGTTCGTTCCTTTGGAGGAAACCACCTTGTAATCATGGAATTTGTTGATGGTTGTAAAAGGGCATCACTGAATCCCGTTAAAACTCGAGCGAATATTACAAGCCAAACTGAGATTTGACTGAAGGAAGGGATAACTGCATTGGAAAGAATTAAAAGGCAAAGTGAAAGAACAATACACCATTTTGAATTTAATCGATCCGCAAATGTTCCGGTGACAAGCATAAGTAAGGATCCAGCATTTTGGGCGGCAAATACAATACCTGGAATTTGGGGAGGTAATTATCGATTGAATTTCGAGAAGGTCATTGGGGTCAAAGGTTATTGTACCAATAAAATTGATGATTTTTTTAGCAGGGATATTTTTTTTTGTTAAAGTTTGTCAAAAACGGACAAAAAAGCTACTTCGAAAAACCGCTGTAATAATATTCATGATAGTAATCACAAAAACGATAACAAAAGGTTTTTGTTACTATCCTTTGTTGAAGAAATGTTTTTTCTTTAAATTTTAAAAAATTATAAACATGTAATTTTTTATTAAGTTTACAAAAAGTTGTACTAAAATTACAAACCTTGTTCAGTTCCACTCCATTCAACTAAAGATGCCCCGGCATGACAAGTTTTGACTTCAACTTTCATACCGTCTAAACCATTATTATTTTTAGCTTCAGCCGCTTCATTCATTGTTTCCAATAATTGTGGATTTGATTCAAATTCTATCGCTCTTTTTCTTAATCTTGCAAGTTGACATTTTGTTAATTTTGCAGTTGTTTCATTATTATTATTATTACTATTATTATTATTTAAATTATTATTTAATATTGTTAAATTAACAATTGCACCCAATTCTTGATCCAAAAATTCTTCAATTGCAGAATTATTTGTTGATCGTCGAATTCTTATTAAATCATTTACAATATTTTCTGGGATATCTGATTCTTTTTTTATCATGCAAACCATTGAAACTGATAAATTCGAGGTTGAAACTGCTAAAGCAATAAAACAAAACATTAACAAAATTGCCATAAAAAATCTCGTTGATGGAAATATTCGAGATTTTGAAGCTTTTATTTCTTTTATTGATTTAATCTTTTTTATTGGATTTGATTCATGTGGAATTATTGAGGGGACGCCTTGATCAAAATCATCAACAATACATCTCGTTGACGATGAATTATGCGAAATCCTTGGCATCCTAAAAACGAAAATAAATTTAAAATTATTGTAAAAAAATTTTAAAGCAGAAATTTTAACACGGAAATTAAATTTTTTTCATTATTAGTCACATTTTTAAAGAAACTGTTTCAATCTAAACAATATGACTCGAGGTGTCATTAATTATTATTTTGTCAATATTTTTTTAAACAATTTTATTATGATGGAGCTACGACAAATTGTGATAACAAAAATACAAAAATAATTTTTTTTTTGAGTTAAAAATAAACAGTACAAGTTTTTAAGGAAAGTGAAATGAGCTAGTTTTTTTTTCTCTCATAAGTCAAAGAACTGTATTTTCTCGATATCATTTAAAAAATATCAAATAATAATTTTTCTTGGAATTACGAAAAACAAAAATTTCTTTAGAAAGTTAAAGGTAAATAATAACAAATATTTTTTCATCAAGCAAAAATCAAATTTTTTTCAAGATTCTTATCTACAGTATTTGTTGAAGGCACTTTTAACACTATTTGAGAAAGAAAAAGTTGTAAAGAAAAATGTACTGAGAATGATCCCAAAAATAACAAAAATTTAATTGTTCAAAAAATATGGGACAAAAGTTGTAAAAAAAGAACTGAAGAAAAAAAATATAGAGGTCAGTTGAGAAGAGTTGCATAACACAAAAAAAAGATTTAAGAAAAAGATTAAGTACAAATAAAACTCATCCAACTTCTTTTGTTCATTCATGGTTGGGGTTTTGCCAACCAAAAAAAAGTTTAATGTCAATCAAAAAAATGAACGTCTAAATTTAGTATGAATTTTCAAAAATGATTAACCAAAAAATGAAATAATAAAAAGTGAATAAAAATGCATAAATGCGTATTATTTTTTAAAAAGCTGATCAAAAATCCAAGGACAAAAAGTTGTTGCGCCACTTTTGGTTTTAAAACAGCAGCATTACGTCCTTTTAAGTCCAGATAAAAGAAAACCCACTCAAAAAAAGGGAAAGCTTTTTTTAGTGAAATTTTTATTAAATGAAAGGGAATCTATGATTGCAAAAAAGAAAAAAACCAGTAGTCAGCAAAAAAATATTTGTAAACGTGTTTCACGCTTATATTTGTTTTTTTAATTCTATCATTAAATCTTTTTTGTGGACAATCAAAGAAGAGAAAATGCTTTTAAAAAAGGATAAAAAAAGTGGTTTCACTTTTCACCATCGTTGTCCCTTTAATCCAATAAAGAAAAAAGTATCAAAGATTCACTTTTTTTAGTTACCATCAAAAAAGAACTTATTCTTTTAGATGTATCCTCCTCTTAACCTCATATCATCAAACATGAATATCAATTCATACTTTCATGACATATAATAAAAAATGACCAAAAAAGGAAGCAATATATCTCATCCACTTCAACGGTCACGAAGGAGGAGGCAAATTCACGTAAAAAATTTTTTATCCCGGCGGAAAAAAAACTGATATTTGTTTTTTTATATACTTTCTAAAAGGAAGTGTGATGGTCAGTTGTTATTTACCGAAAAAAAAACGACAAAAAAAGTGAGACTTCACTTGAAAAATCACTTTTTATTTAAATCCCACTTCACACCCGCCAACGCTGATTTTCAATGAAAGTAACAAAAAAATTTATGAAATTTAAAAAATGCGTTACTATCAAAAAGAGAATAACAGTAAAAAATAAAAAATTGGAAAGATAGTAACAAAAAAGAGTTGAAATTTATTTTTTCGTGTTCCTATCATTGAAATTAAGCGCTAATAAATCGAGTTCTTTTTTTAACCTTCTAAAAAGATGATCCTTATCAAATACCTTTTTTTCAATGAATTAAATGAAAAAAGAAACTTGAACTTTTCCTTCCTTCATGCTTTCACCCCCCATCGCTTTTTTTGCAGTAGCAGCTTTTAGTCATCTGATCACTCATCTAAATATCTCATCATCTTTTTGCAGAACAAAAAACACAACTTCTGGAAATAATTTCTCCTTGACCTTCGAACGATGTCAAATCTTCTTCAAAACGGTTCTTTTAAATATCTTCAATGACAAAATGAAAAGAGGATCTTTTGCATGCATGGGGGATAATAATACAAAAACAATGAAAGTTTTTTCTCCTTCTTCGGCTGTCCCCCTTTCTTTTTTTTTACTTCAACAAAAACACGTGAAAGCAGATTTTGAAGGCCATCATCTTCATCGATGATGATGAGCGAGCGTATGCAATAAATCTTTCTTTGCTTGTTATTTCGGGTTGTTAGCTTCCGATTCAACTCTCTCCCTTTATCGGAAGGAAAGAAGAAGAAGATGAATCTAAACCAGTTCAGAATATATATTTGTAGACGAATAAACAAAATAAATATCGAAGGGAAAGAGGGAGATTATGTAATGTTTTCTTTTTTCATTGGGCTGATGTCGTTTTATTTAATTTTGATGTCCTCCTCATCTGCGATCTTTTACTTTTTCTCTTATTTCAGTGCAGCCTTAGGGTATCCCTCTCTTTCTATCCACAGAAAAGAAAGATTCATTTTGTTTTTCTAAAATATAACAACAACCTGATGGCCATTTTTAAAAAGGTTTTTAATTGATTTTTTTTTGCAAAAATAGAAAATATGCGATAGAAACAGTGTTGACAATAAAAAGGTTTAAAATAGGAGTTAAGGCAGAAAACGTGAAACAAGAAAAAACACTTTTAAAGACAGTCTTTTAATGGTGGTTAAAGTTCTAAGAATATATAAAAATTGTTTCGCCCAAAAAATACATAAAAAGGAATTGACAGTAATCAATTAGTGACGATAGCCCCAGAAAACAATTACTATCAAAAAGAAAGTCACAGAAAAAAAAGAGAAAAACATTTTTTCGTTTGCTATCACAAAAAATAAGCGGTCAACAACTTTTTTGTTGAAAAAGTGAAAACAGAACTAAAATTTTATTTCTAAAAAATTTCAATGAAACACTTTGAAACAATGCTTTTTGTTTCAAAAAATCTTTGTTTTTCAATGACCAGATGACCACTTTTAGACAGCTATTATTTTAGCGTCAAAACATATTTTTTATAATTTTACGTTTTTTATTGTAATAAAATAGCAGCATCAAAAACAATGACGTTTTCAATCCAAAAAAGTTTTAAATAAAACTTGCAGCAATCGTTCCTTTATAACCACTTCAGCCGACATTAGTTTCCACGAATGGAATAAAAAAGAGATTATATACAACTTTGTCCTTAAAATCTTGACACAAAAGAGGCACTAATGGAAAATAAAAAAATTATTAAAGAATAAAACACTTATGGATCTCGACTTTTTTGGACCTATTTTAAAAAGGCGGGAGCATTTTTTGTAAAACTATGTTCAGAGGAAAAAATTAAAAAAGACTAGTTACAACTTTTTTAAGTTGTACTCAAAAGAAGAAGTCCTAATCATTGGATACATAATATCCGGTTAAACTAGATATTATATAATGGAACATAAGATTATAAATGTAAGAGTTATAATTATTCCAAAATTGACTTTTAAATATGATATGATTCACAAATTATACAAGAAAAAAAATGCGTAAAACCAATAGAAAATTAAAAATTTTGATGACGACAAAAGTGTTAAATAACTGTGGGAATTTTAATAATTTACATCTAATGTGTGAAAACAAAGATTTTAAATTATTCAAATGTTTACAAAAACTAAATACATAAAAGTAAAAGTAAACGTATAAAACGAGAAATAATTTTTTATTTTTTTGTGGTCAAATACCCTACGGACATCCGAACACCTTCTTTTTTTCTTATCGTCGATAAAGCAAAAAAAAAAAAAACAAAAAGATTATCCATTTTTTGTTAACATTCGTGAGTCATTAAGAAAAATAAAAAATGACCAAAAACAAATGAGTTTTTCTTAATTCCGTGAAAAATGGACAAATTTCGAACCCTCGATTACAACAATGACCAACCAAAAAATAAAGAGGGTTAATATAAACAATAAGGTAGTAAAAGATAAAAAAATAAATAAAGGAAAAAAGTGCAAATCTCTTTTAATATTTTTATTCCTTGTTGTTGTTTAAGGGACATCAAAAAAAGGGATCAAAATGGGATTAAATGATGATTTGCGTCGAACACAAAAAAATGAGGGAGAAAAACGTGGTTATTAAAATTGTAATCTGGTTACCTCTTAAAAAACAATTACAAATAATGGACGCATTTTGTATAGACAGACTCGTTAAACAATGGAAGATTACTGTAATCTGATATTTAAAAAAAGAGCTGCATGAAAAATGAAACGGTTTGTCAATGAATTCTTCGAACAAAAATGCCACAAAAAGTTCAAGGTTGGGATTAACAAAATGGACAAAGATTACAGTAATTTAAAAAACAAAACAAATCATTTTTCCTGGATGAAATATAATATTTTTTTATTAGCAAAAAATGTTCAAATGAACTTCTATGGTGTGATGCTAAAGAAAAAAATCAAAATAAACAAGAGATTTATTTTTTATAGAGAATAATCAAATCTACAAAACTTAATAACTAAAATCTTTTGTTTTCACCTCCGTTTCTTTTGTATTGACTGAAAAAAAATATTTCAAATATTTTAAAAGTATGTATGATTTTAAAGTTTTTGAATAAACAAAAAATTTATATTACGCCCTTTTTACGCTTTTATTTACATTTTTTTGATCTTTTGCAATTATTGTAATTGAGATTGTTTCATTTTTTTCAATCGTAGCAAATTGTTGCAAAGAATTGCATCCTTCACTCATTTTTTTCACCACCTCCTACATCTTTTTTTGTCGCCCCCTAGTCTGGTTTTCAAAACGATCAAAAGAATTACTTTTAAACGGAATTTCATTTTTTTTTCAAAAATGACCCATTATTACTACTTCCACCACGTGGTAATTATTGGTGGGAATGGAATGTATCATAGATACTGAAAAAAATCTATTCTTGGTTAGCTCTTTTGACAACTTCAAATAAAGAAGATACTGTAATTCTATGTTGAAATAAAAGCTAAAAACTTAAAGCTTATTGTCCTTTTACTTTTTTTTTGCGATCGCTTTCAAAATAAACTATTGTTGCTTCTTTCAAAAATTGTTTTTGTTTAAACAATCTTTTTTTTCGCTCATTTGTGTTTTTCTCGAGAAATAACGAAAAAAATGAGTTTTCTAAAAAACATTTTTCTGCTGATCAGTTTTTACCCATTTGATCAAAAAAAAATTACAAAAGTGACGTAAATAAAAAAAGTTTTTTGTTTTGTTTTTCCCCACTCAAAAAAAGTCAAGAACAATAAAAAAAAAGAGACCAAGGGTGGTTTAAAAAGACGACAAAAAAAACTTTTGTTTGCATATCAAAATTTAATTTTTTAAAAAAAGTTTAAAATTAATCGCAAAATTTAACACATTTTAATTAGTCTTTAAAATTTGAGTAAACTATGTACAATTTTATTTGTAGAATAATTTAAAAGTTTCAATTAATTGATAAGAAACAATTATTTCGAAGTTATTTAAAGAAGAAAAAATTATTCAAAGTAATAAAAAAATCGAAAACAAGAAGAAACAGATTTATTAATGCTGTCATTTTTTGCTTTAAAGAAAAATTGAACTTTAATAAAAACACAAAATCAGTAGTAGATTAGCTGGCGACATATTAAAAAAAAGATTTTTAAGTGCACAAAAGAAACAAAAAAGCACGTAAAAGAAAGTTTATTTCCCACGGGAAAAATGAAGGAAAGTGGAAAAAAGATTAGTCAAAATGCAAACAACTGCAAAATCCTCAAAATAAAACAATAAGACAAAAATAATAATAATAGCAATAATAATTTGTACAAGTTCTTTACGTGAAAAATTCAATTTTATCAGAAAATACAATTTTTAAGAAACTACAGTAACCAAAACTGGTTATTTTTTGTTGTTTATAAATTTTATACGATTGAGTTTATGGGGTTTAAAATAATCGGGCGAAATAAAAGAAAAAATTAAAACTTACAAGGTTTTTGCCCAAAATTGGCTCCAAAAATTTGTCATCTCCGACAAAATAAAAAATGTGGCATTTTTTGGTTGTCTTTTTTCGCTTCTTGTTGATAATTTAATGTTTTCCTAAAAAAACATCATAATTCAAGGTTTTGTTTTTATTGAAAAGCAAATAACAACACCAACAAAGAACAATTCACAATAAACAATACTATTAAAAAATACAAACCTCTTGATTTTTACCAACATTATTATTATTATTATTAATTTTCTCCTGCTTCAAAAAAGTTGATTGAAATCGATTTGTGAATTGATCAATCAGGTAATTCATTACCAAATATATCAGCATTTAACGACATTTGGAAAAAATAATAAACATTTGGGAAAAAAATAATTTTGTTTGATTTTGGTTTGGTTTGTTTAAATTTTTGAGAGAGGGATAAACTCAGAAAGGGGGAATCTGAAACAACAACATAAACAACTTTTTTTATAATCTTTTGAATGGTCAAATATAAATATAAAAAAATCAAGCTTTTTTATTATATAAAATCCGAATATCAAGTGACCAAAAGTGAAAAAAATATATTCGCGAAAAAAATAACATATAATTTTAATGATTCAAAAATGGGCAGTAATTTTTCTTTCCTTTTTTGGAAGATTGACAACTTTTTAAAAAAATGGTTAAATCAAAAACAAAAGCAGGAAGAACGAGAAAAGAAAAGAGAGTAAAGAATGTTCAAAATTAGAAGTTTTGTTATTGATGGAATTTTTTTCTATAAAAACGCGTATAAAAAAATGGAAAAGAAAAACAGAACCGTTAAAGAAAAAACTGAAATTATTTGTTCAAGAAAAACAGAATTTTCTTTTGATCAGATAAATATTTTTTCCGGTATCTAAAGGTATATTGTATGGGTTTAAGAAAGGTGTAATAAAACGTCAAAACAAAAAGTAAATAAAAAATACACGTCTACAAAAAATTTGAAAAGTATCAATAATCATTTTCACTTTCAAAAAAAGAGAAAATTTCCTTATTTGCAAAAAGGTTGCGGTAGAAATGAAAAAACGGAGATTCGAAAAATTTCATTCAATGATTAATCGTTGTTTCAAAAAAGTTGTTTTGATATGAGTAAAAATGCCAAAAAAATTTATGAAAAGATTTTCTTCGAAGGACAAAGAAAGTTGTAAATCTTCAAAAAAGATTTTTCAAACAATAATTTTTACAAGCGAAACAATTCGTCACTTTATCTCAAAAATTGAAAAGTTCACAGTTGATAAAGGTTAACCATATCAAATTGTTGGCAAAAATGAAAACAAAAAGTTACTCATATTAGTCATAAAATTAGTCACTAGAAAAAAAGATAATCAACAACAAAAAATTGAAAAAGGTTACGGTAGAAATGAAAAAAACGGAGATTTAAAAAATTTCATTTCCTTCAAAGAAAATCGAATTTCATAAAAATTATGAACATCAATGTTCCTTAAAATAAAAATCACTTAAGTAAATGACAAAAATCAATTATCATGAGACAACTGTTCAAAAAAGTATCTGTCACCAGAAAATTTATAACAGCCAAAAAATAAGTATTTATTGCGCAATCAGAAAAAAAAAGAAACAGAAAAAAAGACAAGTATCATTGACATTGCCTCCGGGAAAAGAGGCGATAAATGAAAAAAGTTTGCATGTTTTTTCAAAAAAGAGAGATGTACATTATAAAAAGTAGAACATTTATCAACATTTATATAAACTTTTTATTCAAAAAATAAAATGTTTGTTGATTGAAAGCTAATTTCGTTCAAAATCGAAATTAACGTGCAAATAATTACATTTCCTAAAAAAAACGTGAAGATAAGCAAATGTTACATTTTCTTTGTGGCGGTTGGAAAATTTTTAAGCTTTCTATTTTTTTTCATGTTTCTGAGTCTTTGTTTGCTTGAGGGTTTTTCGTGTATTATGAATATTTTGTTGTAACAAAAGGATAAAAATAGAGAGACAATAACAACAAATGCATACAGAGAAAAAGTGTATGAATGAAACATAAGAAAAAACTTTACAAAAATGAATGATATCAAATAGTAACCAATCCTTTGATGGAAAATGATATTTAACGATAAAAGAAAAAAACTTCCGGCCATTTAAAAAAATTATAAATTGTCATTAAAATGGAGAAGATTAAGCTTTTTGATCTTTTCAAACATCACAAAAAAGATTGATTGGTATCCTATTTATTTATTCTTAAAGCGTAACAAAAAAGTTCATGATAGTAACAAATTCGAACGATAAATGAAAAGTGAAGTTACTATCGAAGGGAGAGCAATAAAAAAATTTGAAATTTAAAAATCACGTTTACTATCATCAAAAATAAGCACAGTAAAATTTGCATTTTTATTTTTCAAAAAATTGGAAATGAGTTTCACAAATATCCGATTTTTGAAAATTATAAAAAATATTTTATGAAGAAATGAAAGGTTGACAACAATGTAATTGAGACAAAGTTGAGTTGAAACAACTTGAACTTTTCTATTTAATTTTAACATGTCTCAAAAAATGGAAACGACAAAGAAAAAAACAACAAAGAAAATGTCGATTTCTGGGGATATCGAAAATGAGCAAAATCAAATAATTTGCAAAAACCAGAGAATCTTAAAATGAGATTTTTGCCAGAGAAAAAACAAGAAGTTAACACTAATTAACGATTTCCAAAAAGTGAATATTGAAAATAAAATGGATTACGTGATTTTTGCGTTAACAAGATTCTTTTATCCTTTCATCTCTTTGTTTTGATCATTGAATAAAAATGGATTTATAACTTCGTTAAAAACCAGATTTTGGATATGTTTTTTCCACAAATGAGCATCATTTGTTTATATAAAAAGAAAAAAAAGAGAATGACCAAAAGAATCAAAAATATTGCATAATTAAAAGATCGAAAAAAATTACTTTCACTTCGTTGGTCAAAAAAATAAGACAAAATTAATCATTAATGTAATAAAAGATAATTGTAATTAAGTAACAAACAAAAATAATTATTGATGAACAACCAAAGGAGAAAATAGGAAATGGAGAAAAAAATTTTTCTTATTAAAAACTGAGGGATTTTCATTAGCACAGATTATTTGGAAATCAAATCTTGAGTTTAATTAGTTTGAATAGCGACACTGTAAGCCAAAAGTACCGTATCCCAAAATGTGTGAATTTCCAACGATAAATGAAAAGCGAAGTTACTATCGGAGAGAGAGTAATAGAAAAACTAGAAAACCGAAAATCACGTTTACTATCATTAAAAATAAGAGCAGTTTTAAAAACTAAAAAATGTAAATCAAATTTTATTCTAATCGAAAGTTTTTCATTGTTTTTTATAAAAGATAATACTAAAATTTAACATGAAAAAATAAATTCGAGTTTACTCTCGCTCAACAACCTAAAAAGTAACAACTTTACAAAAACAATGATTTTCCCAAAAAAAAACTCATTGTTATGCAACATTTCTGTCAATCAAAATTACAACACCAAATTATTATTGGAAAAATTTGGTCATGACCCGGATCATATTTCCGTTCAATTTCATTCAACAATAAAAAAAAACAAGTCAAAAATCAGTTAAAAAATATGAGACTATTTTTGCAGAAAAAAAACTGGAATTTCCTTTTAAAGAACCCGATTTTTTTTGTTAAAATTGATCCCTTTTTCCGGATTCTTGAAAGTCATAATAAAAAAATGTTAACAAAAATTTAAACATTTTCAACAACGAAAAAGTATAACAATAAAAAAATTTTGTACAAGAAAGAAATAAAATGGTTGAAGTAAATAAAAAGATTTTTGTTTGATTTAATTTTTTTTTTTCGATCAAAGTTTTTACAGGAAAAAAACATAAGAAAAATAAATGGTGTCATTAACAGACAACAAAAAAAGTTACCCTGCTTTAATGTAAACTAATTTCGAATAAATAAAAATAAAAACAAAAAAGTTTTCGAAAAATAAGTAAAAAGAAAGAGAGAGAAAAGCTTTTTGTTGATGGAAAAAAACATATTACTTTCAAAAAAAGAGGTAATCCGAGTTCAGGGATGGATCATTGATGTGTAGCTTCTATCTATTTATCTATCTATCTATTGATGACATCGTTTAATCCGAGGGGGTGAAAAAACCATTAACGGATCAAATTTAAAGGAAGAGTTGAAGCGCTAATAAATCTTTTCTTTTGGACAAACCTGAAAATCAAGCATTCATTGGAGCGGTTTTATCGTGAAAAGCATCAAAAACCGCTCCAATAAATGCCTGATTTTCATGTTTGGCCAGAAAAAAAAAGTTCATGAGTCCTCCTTTAATTGTGCAAAAATGGCTAAAAATTGAAAAGCCGAATGTTTAAAAACTAAAACTTCTAAACCTAAAAATTTTGCAACTTGGAACTTTTAAACAAAAAACCAAAGAATTCCAAAACTAAACTAAACATGTTCTTTTTTCAGGGGAATTCCAGCCAACCCACAAAAACTTTATATAAATAAAATTCACTGACGACTTTAAAACATTATTTAAAAACGCATTTTCACGATTTAAATATGTAAGTTTATAACTCAAACAATGACTACGAAATAAAAGAAGTTAAAGATTGAATTCTTGTACTTTTCTTTATTACTATTTTTATTATACATTTTTTTTGATGTGTTAAAGTCGTCACTTTTTGTGTGAAAAATGTGTCAGTACTCCATAACACAAATGAACGGTATATCTCTCTTCCGATAAATTTTAACCAAGGGAGAAAAACGTGGTTATTAAAATTGTAATCTGGTTACCTCTTAAAAAACAATTACAAATAATGGACGCATTTTGTATAGACAGACTCGTTAAACAATGGAAGATTACTGTAATCTGATATTTAAAAAAAGAGCTGCATGAAAAATGAAACGGTTTGTCAATGAATTCTTCGAACAAAAATGCCACAAAAAGTTCAAGGTTGGGATTAACAAAATGGACAAAGATTACAGTAATTTAAAAAACAAAACAAATCATTTTTCCTGGATGAAATATAATATTTTTTTATTAGCAAAAAATGTTCAAATGAACTTCTATGGTGTGATGCTAAAGAAAAAAATCAAAATAAACAAGAGATTTATTTTTTATAGAGAATAATCAAATCTACAAAACTTAATAACTAAAATCTTTTGTTTTCACCTCCGTTTCTTTTGTATTGACTGAAAAAAAATATTTCAAATATTTTAAAAGTATGTATGATTTTAAAGTTTTTGAATAAACAAAAAATTTATATTACGCCCTTTTTACGCTTTTATTTACATTTTTTTGATCTTTTGCAATTATTGTAATTGAGATTGTTTCATTTTTTTCAATCGTAGCAAATTGTTGCAAAGAATTGCATCCTTCACTCATTTTTTTCACCACCTCCTACATCTTTTTTTGTCGCCCCCTAGTCTGGTTTGAAAACGATCAAAAGAATTACTTTTAAACGGAATTTCATTTTTTTTTCAAAAATGACCCATTATTACTACTTCCACCACGTGGTAATTATTGGTGGGAATGGAATGTATCATAGATACTGAAAAAAATCTATTCTTGGTTAGCTCTTTTGACAACTTCAAATAAAGAAGATACTGTAATTCTATGTTGAAATAAAAGCTAAAAACTTAAAGCTTATTGTCCTTTTACTTTTTTTTTGCGATCGCTTTCAAAATAAACTATTGTTGCTTCTTTCAAAAATTGTTTTTGTTTAAACAATCTTTTTTTTCGCTCATTTGTGTTTTTCTCGAGAAATAACGAAAAAAATGAGTTTTCTAAAAAACATTTTTCTGCTGATCAGTTTTTACCCATTTGATCAAAAAAAAATTACAAAAGTGACGTAAATAAAAAAAGTTTTTTGTTTTGTTTTTCCCCACTCAAAAAAAGTCAAGAACAATAAAAAAAAAGAGACCAAGGGTGGTTTAAAAAGACGACAAAAAAAACTTTTGTTTGCATATCAAAATTTAATTTTTTAAAAAAAGTTTAAAATTAATCGCAAAATTTAACACATTTTAATTAGTCTTTAAAATTTGAGTAAACTATGTACAATTTTATTTGTAGAATAATTTAAAAGTTTCAATTAATTGATAAGAAACAATTATTTCGAAGTTATTTAAAGAAGAAAAAATTATTCAAAGTAATAAAAAAATCGAAAACAAGAAGAAACAGATTTATTAATGCTGTCATTTTTTGCTTTAAAGAAAAATTGAACTTTAATAAAAACACAAAATCAGTAGTAGATTAGCTGGCGACATATTAAAAAAAAGATTTTTAAGTGCACAAAAGAAACAAAAAAGCACGTAAAAGAAAGTTTATTTCCCACGGGAAAAATGAAGGAAAGTGGAAAAAAGATTAGTCAAAATGCAAACAACTGCAAAATCCTCAAAATAAAACAATAAGACAAAAATAATAATAATAGCAATAATAATTTGTACAAGTTCTTTACGTGAAAAATTCAATTTTATCAGAAAATACAATTTTTAAGAAACTACAGTAACCAAAACTGGTTATTTTTTGTTGTTTATAAATTTTATACGATTGAGTTTATGGGGTTTAAAATAATCGGGCGAAATAAAAGAAAAAATTAAAACTTACAAGGTTTTTGCCCAAAATTGGCTCCAAAAATTTGTCATCTCCGACAAAATAAAAAATGTGGCATTTTTTGGTTGTCTTTTTTCGCTTCTTGTTGATAATTTAATGTTTTCCTAAAAAAACATCATAATTCAAGGTTTTGTTTTTATTGAAAAGCAAATAACAACACCAACAAAGAACAATTCACAATAAACAATACTATTAAAAAATACAAACCTCTTGATTTTTACCAACATTATTATTATTATTATTAATTTTCTCCTGCTTCAAAAAAGTTGATTGAAATCGATTTGTGAATTGATCAATCAGGTAATTCATTACCAAATATATCAGCATTTAACGACATTTGGAAAAAATAATAAACATTTGGGAAAAAAATAATTTTGTTTGATTTTGGTTTGGTTTGTTTAAATTTTTGAGAGAGGGATAAACTCAGAAAGGGGGAATCTGAAACAACAACATAAACAACTTTTTTTATAATCTTTTGAATGGTCAAATATAAATATAAAAAAATCAAGCTTTTTTATTATATAAAATCCGAATATCAAGTGACCAAAAGTGAAAAAAATATATTCGCGAAAAAAATAACATATAATTTTAATGATTCAAAAATGGGCAGTAATTTTTCTTTCCTTTTTTGGAAGATTGACAACTTTTTAAAAAAATGGTTAAATCAAAAACAAAAGCAGGAAGAACGAGAAAAGAAAAGAGAGTAAAGAATGTTCAAAATTAGAAGTTTTGTTATTGATGGAATTTTTTTCTATAAAAACGCGTATAAAAAAATGGAAAAGAAAAACAGAACCGTTAAAGAAAAAACTGAAATTATTTGTTCAAGAAAAACAGAATTTTCTTTTGATCAGATAAATATTTTTTCCGGTATCTAAAGGTATATTGTATGGGTTTAAGAAAGGTGTAATAAAACGTCAAAACAAAAAGTAAATAAAAAATACACGTCTACAAAAAATTTGAAAAGTATCAATAATCATTTTCACTTTCAAAAAAAGAGAAAATTTCCTTATTTGCAAAAAGGTTGCGGTAGAAATGAAAAAACGGAGATTCGAAAAATTTCATTCAATGATTAATCGTTGTTTCAAAAAAGTTGTTTTGATATGAGTAAAAATGCCAAAAAAATTTATGAAAAGATTTTCTTCGAAGGACAAAGAAAGTTGTAAATCTTCAAAAAAGATTTTTCAAACAATAATTTTTACAAGCGAAACAATTCGTCACTTTATCTCAAAAATTGAAAAGTTCACAGTTGATAAAGGTTAACCATATCAAATTGTTGGCAAAAATGAAAACAAAAAGTTACTCATATTAGTCATAAAATTAGTCACTAGAAAAAAAGATAATCAACAACAAAAAATTGAAAAAGGTTACGGTAGAAATGAAAAAAACGGAGATTTAAAAAATTTCATTTCCTTCAAAGAAAATCGAATTTCATAAAAATTATGAACATCAATGTTCCTTAAAATAAAAATCACTTAAGTAAATGACAAAAATCAATTATCATGAGACAACTGTTCAAAAAAGTATCTGTCACCAGAAAATTTATAACAGCCAAAAAATAAGTATTTATTGCGCAATCAGAAAAAAAAAGAAACAGAAAAAAAGACAAGTATCATTGACATTGCCTCCGGGAAAAGAGGCGATAAATGAAAAAAGTTTGCATGTTTTTTCAAAAAAGAGAGATGTACATTATAAAAAGTAGAACATTTATCAACATTTATATAAACTTTTTATTCAAAAAATAAAATGTTTGTTGATTGAAAGCTAATTTCGTTCAAAATCGAAATTAACGTGCAAATAATTACATTTCCTAAAAAAAACGTGAAGATAAGCAAATGTTACATTTTCTTTGTGGCGGTTGGAAAATTTTTAAGCTTTCTATTTTTTTTCATGTTTCTGAGTCTTTGTTTGCTTGAGGGTTTTTCGTGTATTATGAATATTTTGTTGTAACAAAAGGATAAAAATAGAGAGACAATAACAACAAATGCATACAGAGAAAAAGTGTATGAATGAAACATAAGAAAAAACTTTACAAAAATGAATGATATCAAATAGTAACCAATCCTTTGATGGAAAATGATATTTAACGATAAAAGAAAAAAACTTCCGGCCATTTAAAAAAATTATAAATTGTCATTAAAATGGAGAAGATTAAGCTTTTTGATCTTTTCAAACATCACAAAAAAGATTGATTGGTATCCTATTTATTTATTCTTAAAGCGTAACAAAAAAGTTCATGATAGTAACAAATTCGAACGATAAATGAAAAGTGAAGTTACTATCGAAGGGAGAGCAATAAAAAAATTTGAAATTTAAAAATCACGTTTACTATCATCAAAAATAAGCACAGTAAAATTTGCATTTTTATTTTTCAAAAAATTGGAAATGAGTTTCACAAATATCCGATTTTTGAAAATTATAAAAAATATTTTATGAAGAAATGAAAGGTTGACAACAATGTAATTGAGACAAAGTTGAGTTGAAACAACTTGAACTTTTCTATTTAATTTTAACATGTCTCAAAAAATGGAAACGACAAAGAAAAAAACAACAAAGAAAATGTCGATTTCTGGGGATATCGAAAATGAGCAAAATCAAATAATTTGCAAAAACCAGAGAATCTTAAAATGAGATTTTTGCCAGAGAAAAAACAAGAAGTTAACACTAATTAACGATTTCCAAAAAGTGAATATTGAAAATAAAATGGATTACGTGATTTTTGCGTTAACAAGATTCTTTTATCCTTTCATCTCTTTGTTTTGATCATTGAATAAAAATGGATTTATAACTTCGTTAAAAACCAGATTTTGGATATGTTTTTTCCACAAATGAGCATCATTTGTTTATATAAAAAGAAAAAAAAGAGAATGACCAAAAGAATCAAAAATATTGCATAATTAAAAGATCGAAAAAAATTACTTTCACTTCGTTGGTCAAAAAAATAAGACAAAATTAATCATTAATGTAATAAAAGATAATTGTAATTAAGTAACAAACAAAAATAATTATTGATGAACAACCAAAGGAGAAAATAGGAAATGGAGAAAAAAATTTTTCTTATTAAAAACTGAGGGATTTTCATTAGCACAGATTATTTGGAAATCAAATCTTGAGTTTAATTAGTTTGAATAGCGACACTGTAAGCCAAAAGTACCGTATCCCAAAATGTGTGAATTTCCAACGATAAATGAAAAGCGAAGTTACTATCGGAGAGAGAGTAATAGAAAAACTAGAAAACCGAAAATCACGTTTACTATCATTAAAAATAAGAGCAGTTTTAAAAACTAAAAAATGTAAATCAAATTTTATTCTAATCGAAAGTTTTTCATTGTTTTTTATAAAAGATAATACTAAAATTTAACATGAAAAAATAAATTCGAGTTTACTCTCGCTCAACAACCTAAAAAGTAACAACTTTACAAAAACAATGATTTTCCCAAAAAAAAACTCATTGTTATGCAACATTTCTGTCAATCAAAATTACAACACCAAATTATTATTGGAAAAATTTGGTCATGACCCGGATCATATTTCCGTTCAATTTCATTCAACAATAAAAAAAAACAAGTCAAAAATCAGTTAAAAAATATGAGACTATTTTTGCAGAAAAAAAACTGGAATTTCCTTTTAAAGAACCCGATTTTTTTTGTTAAAATTGATCCCTTTTTCCGGATTCTTGAAAGTCATAATAAAAAAATGTTAACAAAAATTTAAACATTTTCAACAACGAAAAAGTATAACAATAAAAAAATTTTGTACAAGAAAGAAATAAAATGGTTGAAGTAAATAAAAAGATTTTTGTTTGATTTAATTTTTTTTTTTCGATCAAAGTTTTTACAGGAAAAAAACATAAGAAAAATAAATGGTGTCATTAACAGACAACAAAAAAAGTTACCCTGCTTTAATGTAAACTAATTTCGAATAAATAAAAATAAAAACAAAAAAGTTTTCGAAAAATAAGTAAAAAGAAAGAGAGAGAAAAGCTTTTTGTTGATGGAAAAAAACATATTACTTTCAAAAAAAGAGGTAATCCGAGTTCAGGGATGGATCATTGATGTGTAGCTTCTATCTATTTATCTATCTATCTATTGATGACATCGTTTAATCCGAGGGGGTGAAAAAACCATTAACGGATCAAATTTAAAGGAAGAGTTGAAGCGCTAATAAATCTTTTCTTTTGGACAAACCTGAAAATCAAGCATTCATTGGAGCGGTTTTATCGTGAAAAGCATCAAAAACCGCTCCAATAAATGCCTGATTTTCATGTTTGGCCAGAAAAAAAAAGTTCATGAGTCCTCCTTTAATTGTGCAAAAATGGCTAAAAATTGAAAAGCCGAATGTTTAAAAACTAAAACTTCTAAACCTAAAAATTTTGCAACTTGGAACTTTTAAACAAAAAACCAAAGAATTCCAAAACTAAACTAAACATGTTCTTTTTTCAGGGGAATTCCAGCCAACCCACAAAAACTTTATATAAATAAAATTCACTGACGACTTTAAAACATTATTTAAAAACGCATTTTCACGATTTAAATATGTAAGTTTATAACTCAAACAATGACTACGAAATAAAAGAAGTTAAAGATTGAATTCTTGTACTTTTCTTTATTACTATTTTTATTATACATTTTTTTTGATGTGTTAAAGTCGTCACTTTTTGTGTGAAAAATGTGTCAGTACTCCATAACACAAATGAACGGTATATCTCTCTTCCGATAAATTTTAACCAACTTTTTTTATATTTGCTAAAAGTCTTTTAAAAAAAGTTATTTCAAGTTAGACTTTAAAAACCAACAAAAGATACAAACAAATCAGAGAAAGAAAGGATAAAAGAAAGTCAAAGATACAGTACAAAAAAGGATATATTTTTGATATGGTTGTTGTTGAAATTAACTGAAGAAAAATTTGCATATAAAAATTTTGATGGCAAAAAAAGTGGGAGAACGTGTGAAAAAAAAATGTGTCGAAGATTTTTTTGTTTGACACTTTCTTTATTTCTATTGTTCAGCTTTGTCGAACTTTGTGTGGTTTGCAAACATTTTTGTTGATGAAGCAAACGCAAAAATGTGTGTCGGCATTTTTTTGTTGTTGCAAAAAAATTTTTATTCGCGCACAAAAATGTTTGAACGGATAAGGTTTGCTTTTCATTTTTAACTCTCTCTCATTTTCTTCGGTTCATATTTGTTGTCTTTCGAACTCTCTCTCCCTTTTTTTTTGAACAATAATTTTTCTTGATTGAAATCTTCATGGACAAAATTTTTTGTTATTTTCAACATTCAATTTTGTGATGAAGGTTTGATAAAATCTCTCTCAATAAAAACGTAAACAACATCAAAAAGCAACAACAACAGTTTATTGATGATTCAAGCTTTTTTACATTACAATTTTATATATATTTCATTTTTATCCCTTGTAGACGTGTATCTTTTTACCGCTTTTATTTTTGTCCGCGTTTTTGTTGTTGTTGCTTTCTTCTTTTTCCTAGATTTTATTTCTTTCAAGCCTGCAACAGCAGCAACGGCAGACTATTAATCACTATGATTCACTTTTTGACCACTTTCTTTTTTTGCACCAAAATTTTGTTTTTGCTTTAATCATTGAGCATTTGCAGGAAACATATTTGCTATTTTTGGCTTTTAAAGATCGCAAAAAATGAACCGCCGTCCCTTTTTTTTGATTCAACGCTATCGAAATACAGCAAATTTAGTGTTTATAAAAGCATCTTTCTTTACACTTTTTATTCACTTTAGTCTTATGTGTTCAGTTTTTTCTTGCTGTTGTACTTTTAAATTTTTTTTTTCGTGATTGTAAACCTTTATCTTCGTGTTTTTATATGTCTGGGCTTGAATACGATGATAAAACTTAATGTTTTAAACATAATATGTCTTTTTTAACAGCTCAAACACAAACATCGAGATAAAAAAATTCGATTTAAAAATTGCGGCAAAACTTTTGGCAAAGAAAAAAAATCGTTTCGCGCCAAAAATTTTTTGTTGCTTTGCTTGATTGCCAAGGCTTCTCATGGAGTCTTGGCACGATCTTCAGCTCTATTTTTTCAACGTTCGAAGAAATATTTCGAAAACGCCATTTTTACAAATTTGCTCTCTTTGAATCAACACGCATTTTTTTCTCTCTTCCCTTTTTTGCTTGTCTATTTTTATTTTTTTTCTTCATTTTTTTACTTCATATCTTTTTTAGATTCTTGCTACACCATGACTCGTACTCGTCGCTATATCATTATGAAGGAAACGCAATATTTTCCTGATACTGAAGCTTATGATGATGTTCAAAAGGTAAGAGTTTTTATTGTTTCTACTAACTTTTCAAGTTTTTCTAACACTTTTTCAACTTTTTAGAAGAAAGCTGCTATGAAGTATAACTTGGTTAGTCTTTTGCATCCTCTTTTCCTTCTTGGTGTTGGTCTTCTTTTGCTTTGGCCTTTATTGGATTATCCTGATCGATATGGCATTCTTGAAAATTGCAATCGAACTGATACTCCTTGGAATCCTATGAATCAAACATGGTATGCAGCTGAAGAAGAAAAGGCATGGATGCCATACAAGCATTGGGCAAGAGTAAGTTGTTGTGTTCTTCGAGTATCTATAGCTTATTTGCCTTCTTTTTTTAGGCTTTTGATGATGTTTCTCAATTGGAAGCATGGTATCAACGTCGTAATGAATCAATGTTCAATGAAACTAATCTTGATAATGTTGTTTATGAAAGATATAATGATACTTACATTGTTGCTGCAAAAGCTGTCATTACACCAGCTATGAATGAAGCTTATGCTCAATGGTCACCCAAATATAAAGGTCTTCGGGATTGTGCAAAAGAATATGTTGCAACTGGTGATCGAGGCGTCTCAAATACTCTTGCTATTGGCTTTGTAATCATTTATTCTGTTATATTTCTTCTTAGTCTTGTTGCTCGTGAAATCTTTCTACATTACATGGTGGGTATCTTATAACTTACAGCTTTTGCAGCAGCAAAAAACCTGGGCATCGACAACATGTTGGACGCCCACATTTTTGATGATACTACAGCTGCTGCCACATCTGCTTTTTAAAAAAAATATGTTTCAGGTTAAGAAAGAATATACTGCTTCTGAATGGAAAAAAGAATCTCATAATAATATGTTCTGGATTTGCCTTTGGTTCTTTGTTAGTCTTCTCTACATTGCTTATCTTTATTGGATTCCTGCTCGTCGTGAAGCTTATCTCAATGGACTTCTTAGCCGTTACTGGGCTGTCTAATTTAATCTTTTTTAACTCTTTTGTTTTTCTTTTTTATCATATATAACCGTGTCATGTTAACCATTTTTTTGTCTGATGTTTTTATAATAAAATCTTTATTAATTAATATTTTTTGTGTTTGGAATGGGGAAAACATGAGCGACGGGTGGTGGGGATACATTCTTCATAAAGTACTTGCACAACAAACTTTATCGGTATTATATTCTGCGACTGAAGAGCATCATGGGACAAACCTTTAATTATGTTGTCTTTAACGACGTTATAACTTACAGTTACTGCATTAATAAGTAACTACAATGAAAATTTACTTGTTTAGCAAAAGCTAAAGTTGTCATATCTTCGGGAAAACGTTTGACAGGTAAAATATTAGTTGTCGTTTGCAAGCATGCATGATGTTGCAACTACAACAGCTGAATCTTATGTGTCTTGGTTAATCATTAAGAGAACTCATATATAACAAGATGTGAAATAACACACTAAAAATTTATCAATAACATTATGTTTAATAAATTTCTTTTTCATCAGTGTTTTTATTCATAGATAAAGACTATTATTGTAAGCGGAATGCATGATACACATTTAATGATATTCATCGAACTCATTTTCCTTCACAACGTTGCACCAAAAAAATTTTTATTTCTATTTTTACTTTTTTGAAGGTAGCTCCGCAGCTGCAATAAAATAATGTACTGCTCTTTTTAAAAATACCTTATTTTATTGCAAAGAAAGCTACAGTATCTTTCTTTGCTGTTTATGAAAAGCCTTTGCCAAAATTATGACTTTTTATTTATGGAAAGATCCAGTGCATTGATAATGAACGAATTGCTTTTTATGATATTATTTATGTTGTTGATCAGCAAAAAACATACAAAAGTTAGCCAACGGATTTTGCATATTTGTGCCTGAAAACAAAAAATTGTGGGAATTGTTTTTAAAAATATGTTGAAAATCAATTAAACAGTATTTAGTGTTAAATTAATTTATTAAAAAACATAACCAAAAACATATAAATTATTTATAACAATTTTTGATTCTTTTACAGCATCAACAGGCCAATAACAAGAAGATTTTTCTTTGCGAACTTCTTTTCCATCTTCAAGAGCTGGTTCATATACTTCGCAAAGCATTACAATAACATTGCATTGTTCTTGAAGTATAATCTTCCAAAAATCTTTCATTGATGCCTGTGTTGGTCCTTAAGGGACAAGGAATAATTTCTTGCCATCAGAATCTTTTAAAGCATTTCCATGAAAATATCCAACACCACCAACTTTAATACGTTCGAAATCATTAGATTCAAAAGATTTATATCTAAAAAATCAAAGTTTTAAACATTTTAACCAAAACCTATTTATCCAAAAGTTAAATTTGTAAAAAAACGTAAAACAATGACATTTTTTATGGTCAACAGTACAAAAATTTTTAATTTTATCTACAGTATACAATAGAAGAAATTATTATTATGTGTTAGGACAATTTTTCCTTACCTATTTTTACGAGGTGCAGATGGTTGTTTTGCTGCTTTTGTTTCTTCATCATCAAAAGCTTTTGATGGATATGTTTCAGGTTTTGCGAGTTTTTTGTTCCATTCAGCTTTTATAGCTTCAGGAGTTTTTTCACGTTCAACAGGATAATATTGAGCACTCTTTTCCTTCATAACAGGTTTGCTTCTTCAATAGTATTGCAAAGTGCAATAATAACAGCACATTTTTCATGGAGAATGACTTTCCAAAAATCTTTTACAGAAGCTTGAGTTGGGCCCTGCATTGCCATAAAAATTTTCTTTCCATCAGAATCACCAACGAAATTCCCATGGAAATATCCATTACCGCCAATCAAAATACGTTGAAAATCATTTAATTCAATTGAGCGATATCTAAAAATGTGAATTTTAGATTTTCAAAGATTTATACGTTCGAAATCATCGTTTTCTGTATTTTTGATATCAACACAATTCTATTACTGTACAGTCTTTTTAAGTAATACTGAAATTTAGCCCAGAATTTAAAAAAGATTTTTTTACTCTATTCTTTTCCTTAACCATTGGTGGGAGGGTTCAATTTAATATAAATAAATTTAGGCTTACCGATTTTTTCGAAGACGATCACGATATTTTGAAGCTCGTATTTCTTCTTGTTCAAAGGCAAGAGATGGAAATTTCTGTGGAATTTGGATTTCATTCCATTCCTTTATTGATTCACCACCTCGTTTTGTAGCAATAGCATTAATGAATTGATCTTGAGTTGATATAGTTATACGATGATTAGCTTAATTGTATGTTTATGTTCAAATAAAACATTAAAAGCAAATTTATAAAAAAGCATTGAACCAACCTCTAACAGCCATTATTGTAAAAGTTGTAATTATAAACGATATGAGTAAAAATATAAATATGACACGAAGAAACTGCTGCAACAACTTTTCATTCAAAAAGCAGACAATTCTCATTTTCTTAATTTATACATTGTAATTTATTGTGAAAATGAAATAAAATTTACCCAAGATTTATTCTCAGAAGCTTTATAACTATATTTTCTTAATCTACTGCATTACTGTAATTTTGGTTTTTATATCCTTTTTTGGGGTTGAAATGTTTATTTTAGCTTTTGTTACATTGGCTACAGTAATCACTAAAAAATACAAAACAGATCCTTCATGAGTCACTTTTTCTGCCTTTTTTATCTTGTAATTTTGCTAATCAAAAAATAGATAATCAAACATTTTAAAGATGAAAATAATTTATTTAAAATTTTTTGGATTACTGTACCTTTAGGTTATAATAAGTCCTGCAGCATTTAACATTTACTTCTGTTTTCATTCATTACTGATTTAACAGATACAAGTCGGCTTTTTTTAAATTGATTGTAAAAAATATATGATGCAATAAAGCAACCGGAGGCTTTCCTAATTCTAAAATTTCAGTAATCAAAAGGAAATTTTTTCATTTAATTTTATAAAATATTAAAATATTAAAAATTTTGTCGTTTTTGAAAAAATGATTCAACATATATTTTTTCGTATTTCAAAATCATGTCTTTTTAGCTTTTTTCTTTATTTTCTTTTTTTTAATGTTCGCAGTCTATTTTCAACAGATGGAAAGTGTCTCAACAGAAAGATCAAAAAAAGCCGAACCAAATCTATTTTCGTCAAAGCTTATATAATAATAATAGAGTATCAAAAATATTCAAAAGCAAAAACAGATGAGTGATAATACAAGGGGAATAATATTAAGACACATTCATTAATCCACAATTTTAGATTCTTAAAACATGCGATTTTTCATTTTTTTCAACAATTGAGCCTTGCAAAAAAGAAAATTATATCTTTAAAAAACGTTTGTTAAACAACCTTTTCGTAAATATAAAACTAGAAATTTGTGGAATCATCAAGAAAATCATCAAAAATGAAACAAAAAAACGGTTGTGAAAATAAAGTTTCAAAATTCCTTTCTATTTTTGTTTTTTTAAATAATTTATTTATCATACATGAATTGGGGGAAACATTAGTCATCCTTCCGTCAGACGGACCAGAAAGTGATATTCTGAAAAAATTATGTCGATTTTGGAGAATTTGAAGTTTTTCTTTAAATTCGTTGGAAATTCTTATCATCTCAAATTTTTTTGTTAATATTTTTTTACTACATTTATAAATAAAAATAAGTATCAAACATGACTTTGGTCAATCAATATAATTTTTTTTCATCATATGTAATCTAATTTTCTGAAATCTTTTTCTATTATTATTTATTGGAACATAGACAGATGATTTTTCTTTTCATAAAGTGTTTTAAGTTTTTTAGTGAATTCTCAAAATAATTCACAAAACATTACAATTCTATTAAATTTTTGCACTAAAATATTCAAAGATAATATTTAAAAGAAAGTTGCTTTTAGCGAAAATGGTTTTCATTGAAAATAGACATACAAAAATGTGTTACACTTTTACGAAATAAAAAAAAATAGCTTGTTTGCAAAATTTCTTTATGCACCATTAGAAATGAATTTTGTCAGAAAAAAGTTCGGAAAATGTATTTAGAATAAAAAAAGATATATTTATTTTATTTTATTTTATTTATCGCTCCCATACGTAGCGTGATATAATAAAAACAGTAATACAATAGAAAAAGAGGGAGTACAATAAAAAGAGGAAAATAGAACAAAATAAAAATTTAACAATGAAAGGTTAATAATAAAGTTAACAGAGTAAGACAATAAAAAACAAAAGAGATCAAAGATTACTTTTTATATTTGTTAGTAGAAGATGTAGTGATGCTGTTGAGTGGTCGGATAAGTTGATATATATATCTGAATTTATTTCTATTTCTGAGTTTTGAAAAAAAAATTCATTTTGTAATCAATTGCCTCTACAATCGATAATATCAACACTAACAATGAATGAGGTTATTTAATTCTTCTGCCTTTTTGTAATACAGGATATATACAAAATTTTTTTTGAAAAAATCCAACATTTGCCAAAAAAGTTACCTGGTAATTACAGCTTATTGCTTAATTACATGGTAATTACAGGCGTTTTTTCACAAAATAGATTATGACAAGCGAAGCCCCGGCGAAGCCGGTGCTTCTACTAATAACAACTACAATCATTTATTTTTTAACAGTCAAAAATAATTGTATCCATAATCATTAAAAAATCTTACAACAAAGTTGTTGATCAACTCATATCTATTGTCTGCAAAATTAATAACTAAATTATTTTTGTTGACTTATAACTTACGAAAAACTCATATCTTTCTATTTTAACCATAACAATTAAAATTTTTAAATATTTTATTAAAATTCACGTACAAATCATCAAATTATTACCCATTAAATTTCTTTGTTTTTGCATCTGTTGCATCATCTAATGGACCACTACTTTTACTTATTTTTTTGGACTTACTGATATTCTACGTTCTTCAACGTCTTAATGCGTTTAACGAAACAACATAGCTTTTTCTTATAAACCTTCTGTTTTGAAAATGTTGTTTGATAAAAACAATCCTACAGATATTTTTACAACACTCTATCTACCTTTTGACTTCTGTTTGTTTTTATAAAAAAATCCAAAAAACATAACTAAAAATGGTTTAAAACTGCCCATAATTTTGGCTTCTTCTATTTAAATTTAGAAAAATACGACCACGTCTTTTTTGAAAAAAGCTAATGTAATCAGGCACAGCTTCTTTTATAATACTGTAACTCTCAAAAATGGGGAATACTTCTTTAAGATTTACAAAGATATATAATATAAAACTCAATGCCATAGTCATTTTTAAACTTAAAAGCTCATTTCTTTAAAGCTCTCACATTGTAGATCTTAAAAGTGAATTAAAGTTTTTAAAAAACCAATATATTATTTTCCAACAGACAAACTTTTACATGTTTATGCCATTCCGAAACATCTTTTGATTAGATTTTAACTTTTTAGTTTCAATTGTACTATTAAAATTCATTAATTATATTTTGTTGAGGAGTTTTTTTTAGTTCCTTGTAGCAACAAATTATCCAGTCTCAATCGAACATCATTTTTGTTAAAATTTTTATCTCTGTCATGTTATTTTCACTTTGCATTTTATATAGCAAACCATCTTTGCTACTTTAGGACTTAATAAATTTTTATGTTGAAATCTAAACAACTCATTTATTATTCTGATATTCTACGTTCTTCAAAGTTTTACTGCTTTTAAGAAAACAAACATAGCTTTTCGTTATATTTCTTCTTTTTTGTAAATGTTGTTAAACAATACAGAAATTTTTAGAAACACTCTCTCTACCTTCTTTACTTTTCTATGACTTCTGTATTAAAAACCATCCAAAAAACAAAACTAAAAAATGGTTTTAAAAAATTCCCATAATTTTGAGTTCTCCTTTCTGAACTCAAAAAAATACGACTACATCTTTTTTTAAAAAAGCTGCTGTAATCAGGCACAGCTGTGATTTTTACTTCTTCTTTTACAATGCTGGAACTCTCAAAAACGAAGAATACTAAATTTTCCAATGCTCTAACTCGATTGCCTTTCTAAATGCTTTTCTACTTGCTCTTTAGTTACATCTTTATAATTATAAACTATTTAAACATGGCTTTGTATAAAATATAAACTTTCCAAAACCTTATTGTTCTAACAATATTAGAAATAACCAAAAAAATCATGAAACGGTGTTATCCGAAAACAACTATATTAACTCATCTTTATAAATTTACATAATTTGTGTGGCAGAAAGCGTGAATCACATTATTTAAAAGCATTTTTTGCGTTAAAATTTTCAAACAAATAGCTAAAACAAACAACATTTTTATGATGCAAAATAGACAACAACTAATTTAAAAAAAAACTAATCTTCCAAAATTTACCACCTAAAAAACAATCACAACACCATTTTTTGATATTACTTTAACTTTTACGCACAAATAACTAAAATTTTCTAAATAAAAGCTAAGACCAATTATAGGATCTTTAAAGGGCGGCCTTCGGCCGCCAGGCGCTGGCACCAAATTCTGTTCAAATCATCTTTATTCCTTTTTTCCATTGCATTCTGTTTTTCTCTTTTTATTTCCATTCACAATTCACTTACACGTTTTTCTTCTTCTTTTCATTGTTTTTCTTTTGTTTTTAAAAATTTACATTCTTTTTTTTCATTCTTCTATGAATCTCACATTCAGATGCCATAAAGTATTCTGTAAATCTCGCTCCGGAACTAACGGCCATCCATTTCATTGTCCTCACAACTTAACCTTTATTTTAATACTAAACACACTACAAAAAAAATGAGATGCAACATTCCACAGACAGACACATTCTCAAATAAAACATAGTGAAAAAACGTCAAGCAAAAACGTGAACAAACGACAGACAAAATTCGATCATTTAAGTATGCGAATTACGTTATTATCCAACTAAACCTTCTAAGAAATGGATGTTGTTAGGAATGAAAGAATCAATTTTTAACATAAAAAATTGTAAAGCAGTTTTTTTGACAAAGAAAGTATCTTTTTAAACTTTAAGAAAATAAAAAAACAAAAAGCAATATGAAAAACTGACATAATTCTTTTAAACCAATCAAAGTTCAAAATTTTTCGCAGTTAATGAATTTTTTAAACGCAAAAAAGAAACTATCCAAAAATTTAACAATCAATAGTTGAAAGAGTTTTATTGCAACAAAAGTTTGTTTTACTGTAATTTTATGAGTGAGAGCATATTTTTTTTTCCAATATTAATCGAATAAAAAGATTAAAAAATATTATAAATAATATATATAAAACTTTGTTTTATAAACCCAAGATTCATTGTAAGGGAAAAACAAATATTTATAAATGCAAAAAGCAAATATTCTTTTGCAAAAAAGCAACAATTTAAATAACAATTATTATTGGAATTGAAAAAGCTGATCATTTGTTGAATCTTGCAAACGACGCATTCGAACAAGATTTGGTAATCGAACACCTAAAAATTTATTTCATAAAAAGATAAAATTAATTTAAAAATAATACAAACCTAATCGCCTTTTATCCATTCCATGATGGCTTAAGCCATCTTGTAATCGAAGAAGATGTGGTAAACGAAGTCCCATTCCACGTTTATTATTATTATTATTTGGAAGAAGTGGAAAATCATATCTCGATGGATTTAATAATGCAGCTGTAATAAATCCAGGTAATAATAATATTACTGTAAATAATAATAAAATATTAAATCTCATATTTATCATCTGCTCTTTTTTGTCTTAGGATCTAAAATTATTAAAATTAAATGAAAAATTATTTACTTAAATACTGAAAAAAAATATTTAAAATTTTAAAGTGACGAGAAAATGGAGGCATTGTAAAAGAGGGGCTTTTGAAAAGGAGAAAAAAGGATTAAAGTCGAAAAAAAAAATATAAAATATCTAATTTTGGGTTAAAATTTTACAAGGTGACTAAAAACGGAAAGAAGACAATAGTACTTTACTTTGCAGGGGGAATTAATCCCATTTATTCTTTCAAAGATAAAAGATGACATTGATGGCAAAAAAGAGAGAGAGATAAAAAGGGGATTAAAATTTTACGACGTCGAATGATTACGGTAATTTAAATTTTTAAACAAATTTTTGGCGTAAATTTGCGGCGTAAATATAAATAAGATATAAAAAGAAAATGTCAAAAATAGTTCAGTGACCAATCTTTTTTCTTTATTTAAATTTAAGCATAAAGAAATATATTTTTTGATACAAAAAAGAGATCAGGGTTCAGTTTTATCGATGATATTCAATAGTGATATGATAATTACAAATCGATTAAAAAGGGGTGTCCCCGTTTATACAAAGGGTTTTGATTAAGGTTGTATGAGCATGATTCAAATTAACCCAACAATAAAAATATCTTTAAAAAAACTTGTTTTAAAAAGGTTATTTGCACCTTAAACGCACTTTCATTCTAATGTTAATTTTTTTCGGGCTGAGGAAATGCGGTTTCAAAGTAATTTGTATGGAGGTGAACATATACTTTTAATCAAAGTATGGCATTTCAAAAAAAGCTCCTACAAACAATGGAAGCTGCCCTATAAATAACTTGGAACAAAACAAAAATGCTTCTATTTATCTCTTATCCCTTTTTGCTGAATATTTATTTCATCAACGATTGCATGAGTACCCTGAAAACCAAATTCTTTTATTCGTTCAACAATGCTTTAAAAAAAACAAAAAAATACAAAAGTCAAGCAAAAATAAAAATAAACTTATTTACCTTTTTTATTCACTAAAAAAAGGTTTAAATGATGTGATTTATTTTTTTTAAAAAACATTTTTAAAAAAGTGTGAATCAAAATGAGAACAACAAATGACTCTCAAATTCAATAAAAAAAAAATATTTGCAAAAAAACCAAGTTTTTTAATGACGAGTGAATGTAGGAAAGATGATCCCAATGGAATTGGCCTTTCACCAAGGATTTAACTATTGCGTATATTTTAGGTAATATCTTTTGTTTTAAGGATTAGAGAAAAAAAGAAACGGAAGCATTATCAAAAAATGCCATTGAACAAAAAATAAAAAAGAGTGGGAAAAGCTATTAAAAATTTTAAAGAAAGTTCATGAATATTAAATTTTAGATTTTTCATGCCAAAAACCAATCACTTTTTTACCAAACCTTTTTTTCCTTACATACAAAATGTATCAGACATTTGACATGAGACAAGTGATGTCTGTGTTTAAACTTGAAAGTGGTAAATGAATAACGTAAAAATAGCCACCTCTTTTTGAAATTTAACAAAAAGAACGTTTATTTTTTATTGCATAAAAAATTGGATATCCCTCAAAAACGTTTCCAAGGAAAGCTCCCCCTATTCAATTGCAAAAACATTTTTTTGTTAGACACGGATAAAAAGAAAAAGAATAAATTTGCCCACTTCTTTCTTTTGTTACTTTTAACACGAAGAAAAGGTGTGAATTTATTTTTTTCAACGTCATATCAATTTTAAGAGATTTAACAGATATAAAAAAAGGAACCAGAAAATTGTTTTTCAAGGAACAGTTTTTTTCCATCAAAAAATATAAACAAGCTCAAGAATCGCATTTTTTTCCACCAAAAGTTTCCGTTTTTCAATGAAAGCCAAATAAGTTAAAGTATAAAATTGGTTCCCATAAAAAAAAGTTCCGTTTAACTTTAGTCGAGGAAGTTTGGAAATTAAGTAAAGGTTATTTTTCCATGAGATTCGTGGTATGAATTATGGTCCAATAATTGCCAATGTGTCTAAAAAATTTGGCCTCCCAAAAAAAAGAAGCCACAAAAAAATGCCTTTTTTTAGCCGATTAAAAATGAGCTTTTTAGCTCAAAGTTTGCTCTCGAAAGAATGAATTAAAAGAATGCTCAAAGTTCATTGAATTTTTGAGTAATGAAAACAAAGCTATTATTTAATATTATAATTATTTTCTTTTACTGTAAAATGCTAAAACCGGAACAATAGAATTAATTTTGTATCATATTTTTGCCTTTAAATAAGCAAAAAAAATATACAAATTTTAATGCCTTAAATGATAAATTAATATATTCGTTTTCTTAGATGTTCATTCATCAAAAAAAATGTCACAGATATAAAAAATAAAAAAAAAAGTTTGGCTACATTAATGAGAAAAAAAAAACAAGTAGAAAAAAACGCCGAAGCGAAGTTTGTTCCGTTTTAATACATCTATCAAGCTCATTTCAAGGAAGTAAAAAATAGCTGTTTTTGGTCTTACAAAGAATGTTGTTGATTATAAAACTAAAAATGTAAAAATATACCAAATGATTATTGTAACGAAAAAAACTGGGCCATTCAATTTTTGGTTGTTACACACCGGCCGACAAAATTTAAAAAACGATTTTCGTTAAAAATAGAAAAAAAAGTTTCCATTCAGGAACCTTTTTTAAGATGTGGCTATTTTGACTAAACTTTAAAACTTTTTTTGAGCATTTCTGGGTTAGTTATGAACAAATTTGATGCTGATTTTCGATCTCAGCGACCTCGAAAATGGGTGGCCGCCAGCTTTTTTGATAATATTGCGTTTAGCCGATTTTCGAAAATTCATGCTGGAGTAGAAGACTATAGAATCACCTAATATTGCTTTATATATTGCTAAAAAGCATTAATAAGCAAGCTAATATCTATATCTAGCTAAAAAATGAGCTAAAATATGTGTATTTTGTCCCAAAATTGAATATGGTTGAAAATCTTCAATGTTGGAGAAGCAGACGATCGAAATATCAAACATCGAGCAGGTAAGTTTATTCTTTCTTTTTTATCATCTATTAATATTTTAATCTTTCAGATATTGTTCAAGGATGCATTATTATTACTTATTTGAACTATACTGGACAAATTTTATATATTTTACCGTATCATGGATCTTGGAGTATATATGCTGTAGTCCTTTTTTGTCAAAATATATATATCCGGAGTGCAATTTAGTACATTTTTGAGTTACTTCTATAGCAGATGATAGTATTCAACTTGTTCAATCTTCTGGATTGTCATTGAATGGCGAAATTATGAACCAAAAAGCACAAAGTATATATATCCCAAGATCCATGATACGGTAAAATATATGAAATTTGTCCAATATAGTTGTAATAAGTATTAGAAAAACATCCTTGAGCAATATCTAAAAGATTAAAGTATTAATAAATGATTCAAAAGAAAGAATAAACTTACCTGCTCGATGTTTGATATTTCGATCGTCTGCTTCTCCAACATTGAAGATTTTCAACCATATTCAATTTTGGGACAAAATACACATGTTTTGACTCATTTTTTAGCTAGATATCGATGTTAGCTTGCTTATTAATGCTTTTTAGCAATATATAAAGCAATATTAGGTGATTCTTTCATCTTTTACTCCAGCATGAATTTTCGAAAATCGGCTAAACGCAATATTATCAAAAAAGCTGGCGGCCACCCATTTTCGAGGTCGCTGAGATCGAAAATCAACATCAAATTTGTTCATAACTAACCCAGAAATGCTCAAAAAAAGTTTTAAAGTTATAAAGCTTTACCAAAAGGTTCCCGAATGGAAATTGTTTTTTCTTTTTTTAACGAAAATCGTTTTTTAAATTTTGTCGGCCGGTGTTACACTAACACAATATGTAAATTTATTTCTAAAGTAATTAGTTACAGTTATAGCCCAACAAGATCTATTGAAGCAATTTATATCTTTATAAAAACTACGTAAAAAATTAAGTACAAATAAATTTAATGCCAACAAATCTTTGACCTTTTTATAAAAAAAAGAGATAGCCCCCAGTGCTAAAAGTTGACATTTAAAATTTTATGCTAAAAATGAAAAAATGCTATTTAAAGAATAACCAAAAAAAGAGAAAGAGTGAAAAAAAGAGAGATGTCAAAGATGACCTTTTTGTGACATAAAAATTTTCAAATTTCATTATCATTTGTGAGAAAACAACTTTTTTTGCAAAAATTGTGTTTTATACATTAAAGTTTTTTTCAAAATCATAGAACCAAAACTAAAATGGTTCATTTTAAAAAAAATATTGATACAGAACGAAAAAGTTCGTAGTACATTCAAAAACGATGTTAATATTGTCAAAATTAAATTATAAAACTTCCAAAATTTTAGTGCTGCAGTTCTTTATCAAAATTAAAAGGTATTCCTTTAGTTTATTGAAAACATTATTTAAAGTGAAAATATCATAAAAATAAACAAAAACGCATGTTTAGTAGCAAACAATATTAGTCACCATTATTATAATATTTACAATTTACTTCAATTTTTCATCGTTTGCAATAGCAATCATGTCAGTTTTTTCACAATCTTTTATGAATATAATTGTTCCATTTTTAACTCCCTGCATCTTCAAAATTAACACATTTTCACCCGAAAATAATATTTTTTCCCATCGATGTTTGTGTCAAATAAGAATTTATATTTTAGTAGTACATACTAGGCATGGCACCGGGTCGGGTAAACCCGGAAATCCCCGGCGGTACCGGGCCGGGCCGGGCCGGGCCTTGATTTTCACGATTTCTGAAAAAAACTGCACAGGGGAGACAAAAGCAAAATTACTAAAAATTAAATTTTTACCCGGGCCGGGCCGGGGCTTCTTTTCACCGGGCCGGGCCGGGCTGGGCATTAAAAAAGTCGCCCCGATGCCATGCCTAGTACATACCACATAACATATGGTTGGGGAAAACAAATTTTTCTGGAAAATTTTTTTGTTTGCTATCTTTGGATGAATCGTTAAACATGAAAAATAGTTGTGTTTTTGCATAAAAAACGACATATTTTTTTTCAAAAAATTTCGTTTTTGATTTTTGTTCGCTGGATAATGTTACACACTGCATAACATATTTTTTGATACCAATTGTTTTTGCAAAACGGAATATTTTTTCTTTCTTAATTGTTTTGAATTTTTTATGTACGTGTCACTAAATGGATATTTTAATAAAATTCTGTACATTGTTACATGTTCAATACAAAAATTGGAAGAAGAAACAGATTTAACAAAGCCAATTATGGATATTTACAATATTTAATTTTACAATCACTGGATAAGAATCTTTATAATTTAATTTTACAAAAATATCATTCTTTATCTCATTTTTATATAAATTTGTGAATAAAATAAGCAATTGACGTTTATTTTACATTTTTAACACTCTTTTGTTTTCATTTAAAAAATATAAGAAATAAAATAATGGAATGTCTTTCGATATTTTTTCTGCAAACATTGCAAAGCTTTGTGTCTCTTTTTCAAAGAAATATAAACGTTTTCATTTTGAATGTTTTGTAAAAATTACTTTTACAAATTAAATATTTTTTGAAATACCAAAGAAATTACTAAAAACCAGAAAGCAATTTATAAAAAGAAAAATCAGTATCGTATTGGCCAATAAAAAATAAAAAGTTTCATATTTTATTCAACAAATTCGTTTATTAATCATAAAAAAGCTTTTGTCATTTGACAAAAGTTGTAATTTTATTTTAAATTTTTTGTTGAAGCAATTTGTTGGAAACTTGATGCTGTGTGAAATATCTTAAAAAACTTACTAAAAAAATAATTTGTAAAAAGAAAAATGTGACAAATATTTTCCATAAAAGAATATAAAGTTTTATGACTTCAGTGAATTTGTTGGTAAATATGTTTATGTTTTAACAGCAATCAAACATTTTTTGCTTCTTTGATTATTTTTTTGCAAATGGTTATTTTGGTCATTAAATGGAAGGGGAAAGCTGCAATGAAAAAAAGGGAAGGAAATCTTTTTTTGAACATGAATATCGATAATTTCTTTTAAATGAAAAAATCATACTTTTTTTTTTAAAACTTACGTTTCACAGATTTCGAGGTCAGAAACTGTAAATAAAGATAATTTCTCTTTCATCTTTATTTACAATATAAACGGTTTCAGTGCATTTCTTTAATCCAAAATTTATCAATCGGGGATTGATAAATTTTGGGTTGCGTTTTAAATATTCCAAATTAAGCTTGTTCTGTTTTTTGTGTCAAAAGTAGAATAAAATATTTAAAAAAATCGTACAGATAAAAGAAAAAGAAAAAAAGAACAATTTTGCTCCATTTTTTTGCTGTGAAATGTTTTTGACATGCTTTTATTAGATATGCTTTTACGAAATCAGACATTTTTTTTCTCTCTGTTGATAAATTTCCCATCTGTTAAAAATAGACGGCGAACATCAAACCAAAAACGAAAATGGAGAGAAAAAGTCAAAATTATGAAATAAAAAAATGTAGCAAGAACAAACATTATTTATTTTAAAAGTGACAAAATTTTGCACAAAGAGAGTGTACATTTTCGTATATGTGTTTTTCGATAGAAATTTTTTTCGCCAGTGTTTTCTATCCTTTTCTTCCTTTTTATTCTTTTTAAATATTTTAAATATAGATATGTTTATATTTTATAATAAAACAAGCAAATTCCTTCATAATATTTTACATTGACATTCAATAATTTGGCCAGATCTTGGTGTCCCTGTCAGTAATTATCTGGTTTTATTAACTTTTAACATTTTGCGAGAAAATTCTTTTGAAACGTACAGTGTCAAATTATACATAAAAATACTCCAGTTTTTAAAAATATCCTTTATAACAAAAAATTAAATAATGTCAGTCATTGTAGCAGCACTACATTACTTACAATTTGTTTGCGTGTTATATGCAGAATTAAAGCTATCTTCGAAAAACACAATTTCATCTAAGATGAATCATTTTACACTTTTTTCTATTCCACATAAATTTGCCAATCTTTTCATGTATTATTCATTACTCACTTCAAACGACGCATAAAAAGTTTTTGCAAACAATATATTTTTTATATCATAATAATGTAACACATTTTTGTATATTTATTTTTTTTTAAACCATTTTCGCTAAAAAAGAGATTATTCTTGTATATTTTATTATAAAAATTGTTATGAAAGTAATGTTTTGTGAACTATGTTTTAAAGTTACTAAAAAAAGTGATTTATGGAAAGAAAAATGCACACAATACTGCCCAACATTATTAAACTTTATGTGAAAGTTGTAAATTCTTAGTTAAATTAATATTTTTAAAGAAAAAACTTCAAAAATGACAAAAAGCAGGTAAAAACATTAAAAAATCTCAATTATTGTCTATATTTAGCAAAATGTTACATTATTATTATTAATTTATCTCTAGTTTAAACTTTGCCTCTGAATTATCATTAAAAATATATACTGAATGACAACGATTTCGATTTTTTTTACTTTTGAATTCTAATATTCCTAATTTTATTAAAGGTGTTTCAGTAGGTCCATTGATATATTTCAATAAATATTGATAAAATTTTATTGAAACAATTCATTTTCTTTAGTCTTTTTTATTGCGATGAATGTGTGAAATTTTATAAAACACAAATTATGATGTAATCTTTTTTATTGTTAAAAAAACTGAAATAAAAAATTCAAAAACCAATCCTGTCATTTTTATTTTGAAAACAGAACGGAAATATCTTTACTGCACAATTTCTTTAAACACACATGCTCTTAAAAAATTGCTGCAGTAGAATAATCCTTTTAAAATCGATAATCTGCGGCAAAAAAAACGAAAAAAATGTGCATTTTTTGATACAAATTTTTTTTGATAAAAGCATTTTTTCATTTATGACATCTTTCTTCTATATTTTCATGTTTTTAAATATTTTAAGTTCAAAGATTTAAGCATATTATAGGAAAACACAAAAACATTGTTATTAAAGACTTATCGATTCCTGATACGACCAGTAATAATAAGACTTTTTATTTTTTTTACATTGTTCATGAAATTAAAAAAAAGCGTAATTCGAAATTATACATAAAAAAATTCTTGTATATATAGATATCCTGCATTACAAAAAGGTAGAAGAATTAAATAACCTCAGTCATTGTTAGTGTTGATATTATCGATTGTAGCGGCAATTGATTACCTGCAATTTGTTTATCTATACACAAAATAAATATTTTTTTCAATATGCAGAAATAATTTTAGGATATATCTTTTTTTATTCTAAATACATTTTCCGAACTTTTTTTCTGACAAAATTCATTTCTAATGGTGCATAAAAAAATTTTGCAAACAAGCTATTTTTTTTATTTCGTAAAAGTGTAACACATTTTTGTATGTCTATTTTGGATGCAAACCATTTTCGCTAAAAGCAACTTTCTTTTAAATATTATCTTTGAATATTTTAGTGCAAAAATTTGTTAGAATTGTAATATTTTGTGAATTATTTTAAGAATTTACAAAAAAACTTAAAACACTTTATGAAAAGAAAAATGATCCCTTTACAGACCAATAAATATTATAATGTTTGAATTTCTTCCGTTTCAAAAGTCTTTCACCACTTCTTACAAGATGACAGAAAAATCTAATTTTTTCTTATTTATGTTTTCGAGTATTTAAAATATTTTTGTTAATAATGGACGGTTGAGTTGCAATAAATAGTTTTCGCCATTGTTATTTTCGTTAAATTTACCATAAAAAAATATTTACCATTTCTCCTTCTTTTTTTTATTACAACTAAAAATATTTTTAATAAAATATTCCTAAACGTTTGAAGACTGCATTTTTGCCATCTTTAAAAACGGCCACTTTTGAAAAAGTGACACTTTTACGTTTAGCGTTTTTCAATTTTATTTTTGCGTTTGCTTTTTTCTTTAGCATTTGACTTTTCATTACTAGACAGACAGAAAAATATAGTTTATCTCACAGCTTTATTCATTTTTCTTCTTCTCTCATTTGAAGAAACAATTGCTATTCCATTTTACTTTTTTTGAATATTTTTTGATTTATTATGTTATGATTCATCAATTTACCAGTAATATTGTAACAGTTTTTCATCGATTTTCTTACAAAGGTCAATGGCAACTTTTTTACCCTCATTTGGCATTATTTAATATTCTAACAAATATAGTGTTTTGTCCTCCACTATTAATGAAATTAAAATCAAAAAGTAAAAATCAAGATTAAACAGTTTTAAAATCTTGATACAAAATGTTTCAAATCGAATTTAACATTTTACAATGACAAAAAATGGTATACATATAAATATTTACTGTATGAAACCTAAAATATTGATTCACATAAGCGCAAATTTCTTTGTTATTTTCAAAATAAAAACATTGCAACTTTATTCTTATCATATTTTTCATTAAAATTGAAAAATGGTTATCATGATCTTTTTTTAAAAAACAAAACAAAGTACTAGTATTTAGTGATTGCTTAAATTTGATTACTAATTTTTTAACAACTAAAATATTCAAAAATTGAAAATGAGCAAAGAGACTAAAGTTCAAAAGAAATATTATTAGCAGAAAATGGAATAACAAATGGTTACAAAAAATAGATATAGTATTTGTCTGTCGATGAAAAAAATGTAAGAAAAATAGCAGAAAAAAGGCGGACGACGGGAAAATGTGAAAAAAAAATATGCGAGCATCAAAAAATAAATTTCGTGACATTAGTCTTTAATGATTAAGACAATTATCTTTTTGAATCTTTGGGATATTTAACAATTACTGTTAGATCAATCGTATTTGCCGAAACTTCTAAGAAAAAAAACATGTTATAAATATATCTTTCTTTTAAAAGATTGGTCACTAGCCATAGAGCAATGCTAAAAATGCTCAATAAGGCGCTGTCCAGATATGACGTCATACAAAAATCGAGATTTTTGAACCCCTCCCTCCCTCTGGTCATACTCCGTCATTTATCATCGAATTCCTCCCTCCCTCAAACGTCATACAAAATCATACAGTTTCTTAATTTTTTTTAAGAGTAAAATGTTCACAAAAATATTTCTGTATAACAGAAAGGCAGTTTATTTTGATAACTTTTCTCAATCGTCTGTCTTGATAGTTTTTTGTTTGAAAAGACATATATACGAAGAAGTAATAAGAGAGATGCAAGACTACCGGAGAGTTTCTCTTTTGCTTCTTCCAAAAAACGTAAAAATTTATGATTTACAATTTACTGATGTCTTTAGCTTCATGATTTTTTCATCCACAATATTTTAAGATAATTCATAAAATTCCAAAAAAACATTTTTAATTAGTGCATTTACTTTTACATCAACTTCAATCTTTCACTTTCAATTAACGATATTGACGACGATTCTTTTGAGTAGTATTTATTGGTTTTTAAAAGTTGAGCCGAATATTTTAAAAATATTTTGGGGGGGGGGGGGGGGGGGGCGCTCGACTAGCAAAAATTGAAATTTTCTGGTAGACCGTCTCTTAAGTTAAGAGTCTTAACAACTAAAATATTCAAAAAATAAAAATGAATAAAGAGATTAAAGTTCAAAAGAAATATTTTTTAAGCAGAAAATGGAATAACGAAAAAAATGGTTGCAAAAAAAAACAGATATTTGTTTTTGATGAAACAAATAACAGCAACACGTTGCTGCATCAGGTCGAAAGATGGGAAAATTCAGAAAAAAACTATTTTGATGTAAAACATAGACAAAACGTTAAAAATCACAAATAACTCAGAAATATTTTAGAATGCATAAATGATTTTCTCGCATTTAATCATTTATTCATTCTGTAGGAATGCTCTAAATGATTAACAAAAGTTTAATTTCAAAAATTGAAAAAAGTAAAACAACAATTTTTTTTAAAATCTCAAGTACAAAATCATAAGAATTTAAACATATTTTCTGTAAACAATCCTCTAGAACAAATTAAAATTATAAGCAAAAACGACTTTTAAAAAAGATAAAATCAAAAATATAAAAAAAATATATATGTGATAGTCTGGTTTTTCAAAAAATAAATTTTGTGCGGTAAAAGTTTAATGTTATCGGTAAACGCTAATTCTTTGAAAAAATTCAATGTTTCTTATTTAATAAGGTATGAAAAATCCATTGGTGAAAAATTGCTATATGGAATTAATGATGAAACAGAAACATGCAACCTGAATCGCATATTATTTCGGTCAAAAAAAAGAAAATCGAAAAAGAGCATTATTCTTCTCTCATTTGAAGAAACAATTGCTATTCCATTTTACTTTTTTTGAATATTTTTTGATTTATTATGTTATGATTCATCAATTTACCAGTAATATTGTAACAGTTTTTCATCGATTTTCTTACAAAGGTCAATGGCAACTTTTTTACCCTCATTTGGCATTATTTAATATTCTAACAAATATAGTGTTTTGTCCTCCACTATTAATGAAATTAAAATCAAAAAGTAAAAATCAAGATTAAACAGTTTTAAAATCTTGATACAAAATGTTTCAAATCGAATTTAACATTTTACAATGACAAAAAATGGTATACATATAAATATTTACTGTATGAAACCTAAAATATTGATTCACATAAGCGCAAATTTCTTTGTTATTTTCAAAATAAAAACATTGCAACTTTATTCTTATCATATTTTTCATTAAAATTGAAAAATGGTTATCATGATCTTTTTTTAAAAAACAAAACAAAGTACTAGTATTTAGTGATTGCTTAAATTTGATTACTAATTTTTTAACAACTAAAATATTCAAAAATTGAAAATGAGCAAAGAGACTAAAGTTCAAAAGAAATATTATTAGCAGAAAATGGAATAACAAATGGTTACAAAAAATAGATATAGTATTTGTCTGTCGATGAAAAAAATGTAAGAAAAATAGCAGAAAAAAGGCGGACGACGGGAAAATGTGAAAAAAAAATATGCGAGCATCAAAAAATAAATTTCGTGACATTAGTCTTTAATGATTAAGACAATTATCTTTTTGAATCTTTGGGATATTTAACAATTACTGTTAGATCAATCGTATTTGCCGAAACTTCTAAGAAAAAAAACATGTTATAAATATATCTTTCTTTTAAAAGATTGGTCACTAGCCATAGAGCAATGCTAAAAATGCTCAATAAGGCGCTGTCCAGATATGACGTCATACAAAAATCGAGATTTTTGAACCCCTCCCTCCCTCTGGTCATACTCCGTCATTTATCATCGAATTCCTCCCTCCCTCAAACGTCATACAAAATCATACAGTTTCTTAATTTTTTTTAAGAGTAAAATGTTCACAAAAATATTTCTGTATAACAGAAAGGCAGTTTATTTTGATAACTTTTCTCAATCGTCTGTCTTGATAGTTTTTTGTTTGAAAAGACATATATACGAAGAAGTAATAAGAGAGATGCAAGACTACCGGAGAGTTTCTCTTTTGCTTCTTCCAAAAAACGTAAAAATTTATGATTTACAATTTACTGATGTCTTTAGCTTCATGATTTTTTCATCCACAATATTTTAAGATAATTCATAAAATTCCAAAAAAACATTTTTAATTAGTGCATTTACTTTTACATCAACTTCAATCTTTCACTTTCAATTAACGATATTGACGACGATTCTTTTGAGTAGTATTTATTGGTTTTTAAAAGTTGAGCCGAATATTTTAAAAATATTTTGGGGGGGGGGGGGGGGGGGGCGCTCGACTAGCAAAAATTGAAATTTTCTGGTAGACCGTCTCTTAAGTTAAGAGTCTTAACAACTAAAATATTCAAAAAATAAAAATGAATAAAGAGATTAAAGTTCAAAAGAAATATTTTTTAAGCAGAAAATGGAATAACGAAAAAAATGGTTGCAAAAAAAAACAGATATTTGTTTTTGATGAAACAAATAACAGCAACACGTTGCTGCATCAGGTCGAAAGATGGGAAAATTCAGAAAAAAACTATTTTGATGTAAAACATAGACAAAACGTTAAAAATCACAAATAACTCAGAAATATTTTAGAATGCATAAATGATTTTCTCGCATTTAATCATTTATTCATTCTGTAGGAATGCTCTAAATGATTAACAAAAGTTTAATTTCAAAAATTGAAAAAAGTAAAACAACAATTTTTTTTAAAATCTCAAGTACAAAATCATAAGAATTTAAACATATTTTCTGTAAACAATCCTCTAGAACAAATTAAAATTATAAGCAAAAACGACTTTTAAAAAAGATAAAATCAAAAATATAAAAAAAATATATATGTGATAGTCTGGTTTTTCAAAAAATAAATTTTGTGCGGTAAAAGTTTAATGTTATCGGTAAACGCTAATTCTTTGAAAAAATTCAATGTTTCTTATTTAATAAGGTATGAAAAATCCATTGGTGAAAAATTGCTATATGGAATTAATGATGAAACAGAAACATGCAACCTGAATCGCATATTATTTCGGTCAAAAAAAAGAAAATCGAAAAAGAGCATTATAAAATATTTATCTGAGTAAAACAAAATTTAAAAAAAATTCCATTCATTTTGCAATCATTACAGTAAACATTGCATCTTCAAAAGCCATAATTTTTGAACACCCATGAATGGGTGTTGAAGAAACATAATGAACAAACAGAAACACAGATATTCTTTAGATCTATAAACTTAAATCACATATTATTTTAGCCAACAAACAAAAAACAGAACAAAACTCTTCAAAAAAACTTATCTGAAAATTTACGGTCGTTTGCTTCTTTCATAAAACAATATTCTCCCAATATTCATATGAAAGATGATTTACAATGAAAAAGAAATGAAACAAATTTCAGGTTAATGGTGTCATTGATATTAGTGATGGGCGACCCTTATTTGTTCTTTTATGATAATTTTTTTGGACTATAATATGTTTTCATCCTTTCAAAAACATTACAATTAATATATGTAAAAAGAATGACTGATCAAGCAGTTTTATTTAGTAGTTAAACAGTTGGGGATTCGATCGGTTAACTTCTGATTCTGATGGAATTACAAAAAAACTGCTTGATTGGTCTTTTTATAAATATTAACTGTAATATTTTTCGGAAGAAATAAAGAAAAAATACAACAATCCAAAAAATGGCTTGAGTCGGATAGCCATTCACTAAATGACATTATTTTGGGCAACATCGAAAATTAAGTGTTCCCGCAAAAGACCATAATAAACGAACAAGTTTTTCTTCAACAGGTTTTGTATGTCCTAAATATTACAACAATAAATAAAATCAAAGAAAGAAAAAAAACTTACTTGTAAAAATTCAACATTTCTTTGAAAAAAACCACCATCAGAAAAAAACATCAACGTCATCATTTTTGTTTAGCGAAAAATTTCGTGAAAAAAGAAAGACACAATGAACGAAATGCATTTGTTGGAAAAAAATGATATTCGTGAAGCTGGTGGTTAGTTTAAATATTATGGTCAACCCTGATTATGGTAGCAACAATTAAATCTTTCTTTTACAGATCATTCAATTAAAAATGATGAAGTTGATGTAAATCAAGGTTGGTTTTTTTAATTTTGCAATATATTGATGTAAAATTAAATGGGGAATTGAATGAGATCAAAAAAAGTACGCCCGCATATTAAATTTTGGGTGTTTATATTGAATTATCGTATACCTCTGGGCGATAACCAGTGAATTGACTCCCCCGCCCCGGGGGTCCCCGCCCTCCCCTTTAGAGGGGAAAAGGGGAGGGGAAGGGGGAAAATTTAGAACATGAGGGGGAAAGGGGAAGGGGGAGGGGATGAAAAAGGCCGAGTCATTTCACTGGCGATAACTCATCGATAAAATGTCTTTAAACGGTCGGGATTAAAAAATAATTTTGCTTGGAAAATTGTAATGTTTTAATAATTTTTAATTTTTCTGAAGAACATGGCAGTTTGGAACTTATTAAGGAAACTGAAAAAGAACATTCTGATGAAGAAGAAGCAGCTGCATCAGTAAAAGAAAATCGTATTCAACGATTAAAACTTGAAATTGCTGAAATAAAAAAAAATACTGCTGAAAAAAATTGAAAATTGCTGCAATAAATGTTTTTAATCAAATGGCAGAACGATTAATGCAACAACTGGCACATATTTCTGAAGATCTTGAACGTTGTCAAGCAAATTTTTCTGCCCGTGATAAATTTGATACAAATGCTTTAATGGCTGCATTAAATATGAATGGTGATGCAGGGACTGCAATTCCAAATTATGAAAATCTTGGCCCTTCTGCAGCTGCTGGTGATCCTACTTCTACTACTGGTGCAGTTCCGGAAGAACATGATATGGCTGATAAGGTTCGTCTACAGTATCCTTTTATTAATTTTAATCCCTTTTTTTAGGTTGGTGGAAAACCTGCTGCTCCTCGCTCCGTTTATATGAAACCAAAGAAAAATAAGAAGTAAATGTGAAATTATTAGCTTTGGAAAAAACTTTAATAATAATAATTAGGTTTCATTTTTTTTAATTTGTATTGATGAAATTTTTATTGCATACCTGTTCATTTGAATCTTTGTAAATTAACAGAGAAAAAATTTATATTTATAAACAAAAAAAGTCTTAAAAATTCTTTGTTATTTATAATTATAATAATTTAAAAAGTTTCCATACATGATTCGTCCATTTTGAAAAAAGGATAATCTGTTGTATATCCCGTTTTAACTGTAGCCGTTAAAGAAACAATTGAATTTGGAACACTAAGTGTTTATATTCAAAGAGATAATTGAACTTTAAACTTTGAAAAACTTTTAAGTTTTGCATAACTTAAATATTGCAAGGAAAACGGTATTAGAAATCGAATGGTGGAAGTGACTCATGAAAAGAAGCGATAAGGTTAATGTTGAAAGTTTACGTTCAATAAATGCGAAAGGTTTTGCCTTTATATTACTAAAGCAACTGCTGTCGCACTTGATTAAACTTTTGCCCCAAAATATGTACATAATATAGCTTCTGTAACATAAAGATTTATAAAACAACAAATGAAAAAAAAACATCCAAAATAGAACATTTTAATTTAACACAAATAAAGAAGTATTCACTTTCCCGAAGAAAATAATTACAGATTACTTGAGCTTCTTCTTGATGCGAAGATCATTGGAGTGACCACATTTCTTTTTACGACAATTGGTTGCACGAGGTGGAAGGCGAGCATAACATTTACGGCAGATTTGTTTATCACAATTGTATTTCTGAGCAAGTTGACGAAGTGAAGGTTCAATAATACCACCACGAAGACGAAGAACCAAATGAAGAGTTGATTCTTTTTGAATGTTGTAATCAGAAAGTGTACGTCCATCTTCGAGTTGTTTACCTATAACGATCGTGATAATAAGAAAATGTACTATACACCAAAGCAAATCACATACCAGCAAAGATCAAACGTTGTTGATCTGGTGGAATACCTTCTTTGTCTTGAATCTTGGCTTTAACATTTTCAATTGTATCAGACCCTTCAACTTCAAGGGTGATAGTCTTGCCAGTAAGAGTTTTGACGAAGATCTGCATGTTTGTAGATCACTGAAATATAAAATATAGTAATAAATAGCATATAATAGTTTATAAACATTAAACGCGAAAACGTATAAAAAAACAGAATTTTGAGTCAAAAAGATTGTGAGAAGTATAAGAAATACGATAAACGGCTTTAAAAGTGCGTGGACTACGTGTAGGATTAATAAACAATTAAACCTAAACATAAATTTAACTGTTAAAACAAAATTCAGAAGATAAAACATGTAAAAAATTCAAGCAAAAAAAACGATGAAAAAAACTCACTCGAATAGGCTAACGTTTTCGTGTTGAGACTTTTTGAAAAAAGTCAAACAAGAAAATTTGTATTTTTTTCAACGATTTTTCGCGTTTTTAAATTTCAAAATACAGATTTTTTACTTTTTAAGTTTTAAAAAGTAAAAATTCTATATTTTAATTCATTAAATCATCGTAAAAGCTTCATCTTAAACAGTTTAACTTTCAATTTATGAACAAACAACATAGATATATTAAAAATGCTTGAATGCCAAAGAAATTATAATTTCTTATAATTTTTCTGGCATATAAATACACATATTTTTGCGTCTACTTTATTGACGATGATAAAAATGCAAACAGACATGCATCGAAAAAGTGCAAAAAAATATTTGAAACGTTTATATTTTGAGAAATTTAAAATGACTAAAATAAGAAATATTATCAAATGTGTAGCTTGAATTGAATGTTATTTAAGCGGAAGAAGTAAATATTTTAGAAAAAAATGGAAATAAATGTCATACTTAATTATCTCTTTTATAAATTGAATATTGTTGTTGCCATTTGTTTTTATTATAAACGTCATTTTTTGTGTTTAAAGATATTGTAAAGAATTGATTTGAAGGTGGAATTATTAAATTACAGGTTACTGTAGTTTTGGAGTGTTTTATCGTTGGGCTACAATCGTAAGAACCTGTAAAATCTTTTATTTTTTCATTCTTTACCATATCTTTGCTTTTTTACATTAAACAAACCGGAAAACTATGATTTAAAACTGCAGTAAATTTTACTAATAGCATTTTGCTCAAACATTTTTAAATAATTTAAATAATCCATGATATTTATTCAAAAAAATGAAGTTTTCCGTAAGCTTGAAACCATTTTTATGTGCATCTTTGCTCTTATTAGATCTTTTGACGTGCATGATCAGGTACAAATAAGCATAAAAAAAGGTAATAAAAAAAGAGCTGTTTTGTTTCTTCATTATTTATCAATGATTAGCTAAAAAATAATGTCCTTCTTTTTTAGTGTCAAATTGATTAAGGAAAACTTGGAAATACTCATTTTTTTGTGTTTTTTATTACCTTCTAAAAACGAGTGGGTCCTGTATTTTTTGAGTCATATATTTGAAGGGAGAAAAATGACACATTCCGGGTACATTTTGGGGCAAAAAATTGTAGACATGGAATTGTTATCATGACTTCAGGCTGTAAACTTTTGATGTTGGAGCGGTGAAAATTTTTGATGTTTTTCTGGATGAAAGCCTTTTTTTGCTGCCTTTAAAAAATTTCGGAATGATTAGAATGATATTACGGATATCCGTTCACTGATAAATTTTGTTTAATTGAATCTTGATGAACTTCCTTGATATCGTGATTGTATAGTTTTTGACTACTGTAACTTTTTTTTAAACCTTTTTAAATAAAAAAATAAACCAAAAAACATACATTTTCTGTTATCAAAATTATATTTTTGTATTAAATATTTTCACTCTTTTTTGAAGCTGCAACGATTCACACCTTTTTTCCATCTTTTCTCTTTTGTTTTTGTTAAAATTGTTTCACACTTTCTATTTTTTCGCTCTTTGTTTGCTTTAATAGAAAAAGCGTTATTTTAACTAATTAATATTTTTCTCAGACTTTTTGCATTTTTGCTTATTCGGGTGTTACATTTTTTTTTTCAATTTGTACAAGTCTAAACTAATCTTAAAAGTTTCTTTGGAATATTACGATTATATTTGTAAATCAGATTTTTTTTAATCTTTCTTAAATTAATCAAACAATTCAGTAATAAATTTTTGAATTGTTTTGAAAAATATTATTATTTTTGCCATTACATTCAAGGACGCATCTTTGATCGTTCTCACTTTTTTGTACTCTAAAATAAAGTAGTATTGAAAAAAGACAATCGTTAAAAGTAATAAAAATATTAATGTTTTTTAGAGTTGTTTTTTTTAAAACAGTGATGGATCAATAAAATGTACTATCGGCACACAGAATGATAAAAAATCAAAAAAATTGTGTGATTCTTAATTTTTTTTTTGTTTTTTACAAGCAAATACCTGTCAAAAGTTTTTTTGATTTCAGCTTGAACTTTTAAATCAATATTTTTTTCACATTTTTTGTTCAATGTAAATTAACCTTTCTCTAATTTGATTTTTTCTACATTTTTATGTATTTGTTATATTTGTAAATTACACATAAGTTTCATGACTTTCTAAAGTTATGTAAAATAATACAATGTAACTTAATATTAAAAAATTTTTGTACTGTCTATCCAAGAAACATTGAGAAATTTTTCTGTAAAGTATTTGTGTCCTTTTTTGGGAAATATTTATATTTTTGATGTTTTTTCACACCTTCATTTTCTATGATTTTTTTCACTTTTGCTTTGATTTGCCGCTTTTATTTCGACTTTTAAATTTTATCTAAAAGTAGTAAAAAAAATTCTTTAAAAATATAAAAAAATATCAGCTGCTCCAAAAAAAATATTGCATTCATTTCGTCATTAAAATTATTTCAAGAAAAATTACTTTTAAAAAAGATAAAATCAAAAATATAAAAAAAATATATATGTGATAGTCTGGTTTTTCAAAAAATAAATTTTGTGCGGTAAAAGTTTAATGTTATCGGTAAACGCTAATTCTTTGAAAAAATTCAATGTTTCTTATTTAATAAGGTATGAAAAATCCATTGGTGAAAAATTGCTATATGGAATTAATGATGAAACAGAAACATGCAACCTGAATCGCATATTATTTCGGTCAAAAAAAAGAAAATCGAAAAAGAGCATTATAAAATATTTATCTGAGTAAAACAAAATTTAAAAAAAATTCCATTCATTTTGCAATCATTACAGTAAACATTGCATCTTCAAAAGCCATAATTTTTGAACACCCATGAATGGGTGTTGAAGAAACATAATGAACAAACAGAAACACAGATATTCTTTAGATCTATAAACTTAAATCACATATTATTTTAGCCAACAAACAAAAAACAGAACAAAACTCTTCAAAAAAACTTATCTGAAAATTTACGGTCGTTTGCTTCTTTCATAAAACAATATTCTCCCAATATTCATATGAAAGATGATTTACAATGAAAAAGAAATGAAACAAATTTCAGGTTAATGGTGTCATTGATATTAGTGATGGGCGACCCTTATTTGTTCTTTTATGATAATTTTTTTGGACTATAATATGTTTTCATCCTTTCAAAAACATTACAATTAATATATGTAAAAAGAATGACTGATCAAGCAGTTTTATTTAGTAGTTAAACAGTTGGGGATTCGATCGGTTAACTTCTGATTCTGATGGAATTACAAAAAAACTGCTTGATTGGTCTTTTTATAAATATTAACTGTAATATTTTTCGGAAGAAATAAAGAAAAAATACAACAATCCAAAAAATGGCTTGAGTCGGATAGCCATTCACTAAATGACATTATTTTGGGCAACATCGAAAATTAAGTGTTCCCGCAAAAGACCATAATAAACGAACAAGTTTTTCTTCAACAGGTTTTGTATGTCCTAAATATTACAACAATAAATAAAATCAAAGAAAGAAAAAAAACTTACTTGTAAAAATTCAACATTTCTTTGAAAAAAACCACCATCAGAAAAAAACATCAACGTCATCATTTTTGTTTAGCGAAAAATTTCGTGAAAAAAGAAAGACACAATGAACGAAATGCATTTGTTGGAAAAAAATGATATTCGTGAAGCTGGTGGTTAGTTTAAATATTATGGTCAACCCTGATTATGGTAGCAACAATTAAATCTTTCTTTTACAGATCATTCAATTAAAAATGATGAAGTTGATGTAAATCAAGGTTGGTTTTTTTAATTTTGCAATATATTGATGTAAAATTAAATGGGGAATTGAATGAGATCAAAAAAAGTACGCCCGCATATTAAATTTTGGGTGTTTATATTGAATTATCGTATACCTCTGGGCGATAACCAGTGAATTGACTCCCCCGCCCCGGGGGTCCCCGCCCTCCCCTTTAGAGGGGAAAAGGGGAGGGGAAGGGGGAAAATTTAGAACATGAGGGGGAAAGGGGAAGGGGGAGGGGATGAAAAAGGCCGAGTCATTTCACTGGCGATAACTCATCGATAAAATGTCTTTAAACGGTCGGGATTAAAAAATAATTTTGCTTGGAAAATTGTAATGTTTTAATAATTTTTAATTTTTCTGAAGAACATGGCAGTTTGGAACTTATTAAGGAAACTGAAAAAGAACATTCTGATGAAGAAGAAGCAGCTGCATCAGTAAAAGAAAATCGTATTCAACGATTAAAACTTGAAATTGCTGAAATAAAAAAAAATACTGCTGAAAAAAATTGAAAATTGCTGCAATAAATGTTTTTAATCAAATGGCAGAACGATTAATGCAACAACTGGCACATATTTCTGAAGATCTTGAACGTTGTCAAGCAAATTTTTCTGCCCGTGATAAATTTGATACAAATGCTTTAATGGCTGCATTAAATATGAATGGTGATGCAGGGACTGCAATTCCAAATTATGAAAATCTTGGCCCTTCTGCAGCTGCTGGTGATCCTACTTCTACTACTGGTGCAGTTCCGGAAGAACATGATATGGCTGATAAGGTTCGTCTACAGTATCCTTTTATTAATTTTAATCCCTTTTTTTAGGTTGGTGGAAAACCTGCTGCTCCTCGCTCCGTTTATATGAAACCAAAGAAAAATAAGAAGTAAATGTGAAATTATTAGCTTTGGAAAAAACTTTAATAATAATAATTAGGTTTCATTTTTTTTAATTTGTATTGATGAAATTTTTATTGCATACCTGTTCATTTGAATCTTTGTAAATTAACAGAGAAAAAATTTATATTTATAAACAAAAAAAGTCTTAAAAATTCTTTGTTATTTATAATTATAATAATTTAAAAAGTTTCCATACATGATTCGTCCATTTTGAAAAAAGGATAATCTGTTGTATATCCCGTTTTAACTGTAGCCGTTAAAGAAACAATTGAATTTGGAACACTAAGTGTTTATATTCAAAGAGATAATTGAACTTTAAACTTTGAAAAACTTTTAAGTTTTGCATAACTTAAATATTGCAAGGAAAACGGTATTAGAAATCGAATGGTGGAAGTGACTCATGAAAAGAAGCGATAAGGTTAATGTTGAAAGTTTACGTTCAATAAATGCGAAAGGTTTTGCCTTTATATTACTAAAGCAACTGCTGTCGCACTTGATTAAACTTTTGCCCCAAAATATGTACATAATATAGCTTCTGTAACAT